>JAJPUD010000495.1:579198-600378 GCA_023553655.1 Myrmecobius fasciatus
AAGAACAGAAAGAAAGGGAAAAGGATGGCATATGGCGAAATGATCCTCTGAAGCTAAGCAGTGTACTTTGGGTCACTTTTCCAGTGGTGTAGAAAAGCTGATCTCCATACTCTTTCCATACTTTACTCCTTTTTGTGAATAGCAAAACACATTGTGGCAAGACACAACAGGTTTTGGGATATGGTGCATTCCCATGAAGCATATGAAGCTGGGCAGCCTATGCAGAATTGGAATTTCACTATGGTCTCATTAATACTACACTCTAAACCAATCCATCACTAACTTAGTATATGCATGACCCATGTGCTCAAATAAGTTAAAGGTACACATATCATTCCTTAGTGGTTTGCTTTGGATGCTACATGCAACACCAGGTAAAGTGTCACTCTGCTTAGAAATCTAAATTCTGGGGTCCCAAGTCAGAATTCTTATCACAGTATCATAGATTTAGAACTAGAAGGAACTTTAGAAGCTGTTTAGTCCAACCCTCTCATTTTACAGATATAGGAATTGAGGCCAGAGCGGTTGTGACTTAGAAATTTATCCATTTACTACAAGGTACACTGTTTGGGGTCTTCTCGGGACTTTTCCATCATGTCTTTCTTCCCCAAGAAATTCGTCATTGGGAAATTCCATAATCTTGCTAGATTGAATCTGCCTCATTACTCACATCTCATCATACCTTCTGCCCATCTAATTGGAACATCTGATTGGAGGGCAGAGCCTCTGTTCAAGGCAGGAGTCCAGCAGTCTTCTTCCCTTTACTACTACTTATAGTGCATTTGGATTTCTTTGGATTTCTCCATCCTGACTTAGGACCAGGTATCTTCCCCCTGCTTTTTCAGATTCTTTTTGTGGGTATTATCTTCCTCTATTACTTCATAGCCTCCTGGAGCATAGAGAGTCTCCTTGTTTTTATTTGTATTTCCAGTGCTTACCTGGCACATGTTAAATGTTTAATAAATTGACCGATAAATGGTAAGCAGTAAAGCTGGAATTTGAACCTAGGTATTCTGATGCCAAATCCTGTGTTCTTTCCACTATAGCAAACTGCTAAGTTCCCCCTGGTTAATTCTCCCCTATTCTACATATATATCCTGGTTGTCTACACCAGAAAGAAGAATCCTAAATTGAGCACTGAAAAGGGCCTTAAAGGTGATCTTGTCCAATCTTCCCATTTTACAGATTATGAAACTGAGGCACAGAGAAAATAAGTCCATGCTCTTTTGCTTCTGCTGCCTTGTCTAGAATAAGATGCCTCTCCTAGGATAAATTCATCACTTCTGAACTCATCACCAGATTGTTAACTCTTCTCCCCTGTGATTAGAAACCTGAGGGTAGAATATTCAATTCCACCTTCCTTTCTGGAAGGCAAAAGATTGGACTCTCTCAGCACACTCCCCTTTGTATCTGCTACTCTGTCTGATTTCAGCTTCACAGAACAATATTCTTCCTGGTGTTCCATCCCTTCCCTCTCCTCCCCTTCCTACCTCTTTGGCTCTCCCTTTAGATTCTAAGCTCTATTGAGAGCAGGCACTATCTTTCTTTTTATTAATTGTATTCCCCAGTGTTTAGCATAGCACCTGGCACATAGTAGGGGCTTAATAAGTGTGTATTGGATTGAATTAAGTAAATTTACTAAGATCACACAACAATTAAGAGAGAGTAAGGATTTGAATCTGCATCTTCCTTCTATAAAATCAGAGGCAGTAGTGGAGTTCCCTCATTGTGTTAAAGTGTATTCAGTGAAATCTGGGGTACACTTTGACAGAAATTCTACAGCCACTTTCCCCAGTATTTCTTAGCCACCTAAAGTTGAAAGTCCCCAGCAACTTTTCTCATTTTATAACTTTTCTTTTGCGCTGATGCATCAAGAAGCTTTTATACCTTCCCTGTGGATTTAAAGCCAAGGGTAACAGGTCATTTTATCTTTATAGTGAGACTTTATAGGCAGGCTAAGTTCAGAAGGGGGTTGGGAGCCAGTGCTTCATCGGAAAGCTATGAGCTGCTGCCTCAAAGGACTCAAACAGACTAGGCTCCCTAGCAGCGAACACTGCACTTAGAATTCCCATTAAAAGCAATTGCCTGCCATGCTTCATCCTCCTGATTCAATTAATTCATGGCCACTGTTAATATTGGGTCACTCATGATTCCTTGGTAGCTGTTCACTGTGGTTCAGACAAGAGGCAGGGTGAGCAGGCTAGAGCCCACAAATCTTATATTTTTGTGCAGATTGAGCCTAGTCTTACATTCTTCCCTGATTTGTTCTAGGAAACTGACAATGAGAGTAGGAACACCACCAAGGACCGACTATACACTTTTTCCAGTTTCTCTTGTTTGAGGGAATCTGGAGCTGGTTAATATTGTCCTAATGACCTCCCTCTCCACACTGAGGGACAAGTAGTTCACTTGGCAAGAGAATCTTAGCTCATTTCCAAGGATGGTAAAAAAAAAAAACAACCTAGCCCTTCCTTCAAAAGAGACAAGATCATCCCTAAGAAACCCCTTAAGAGAACTTCTGAAATCAGTAATCAGGCAGATAGAGAAGCTGGCTGACATATCAGAGGCAGCACCTTCAGAAACTAGGAATGCAACAAATTAAGGTCCTAATGGTACATTGATTAAATTTAAAACTTGTAGAGGGCAGGAACTAGGGGGTCCTGGGTGGATAGGCACATGTGTAACTGAGAGATAAACACATCACTTTTGGTACTCATGAGAGACTAGAAAGTCTCTCTCAGTGAATGACTATAATAGTTCACATCTCTCTAGTTCTTTATCATTTACAAAGCACTTTCCTCACAACCTGCCCGCGCAATGCAAATGTTATTTCCTTTCTATGGATCACTCAATCTATTGAGGTCCAAAGAATTGACCCAACTTGGTCACAATCGCATAAGTTTATAATTCATCAGATTTCAAGTTTATAGGGATCTTAGAAATAATATAGTCATAAGGTAAAAGTAGTTATTCATCCTTCATTTTAGAAGAGGATCAATGACATCATGGGTGATGTCTCAACTTGCATGTGAATTGGATTTAATCGAGGTGGAATTGCACAAAGGCTTCAACCTCTCTTTCTTTTCCAGAACCATTAAACTCCATGGGCAAGACAAAGGTCAAGATGATTGGTGTTGGCCTGAAATACAGGCCCTTTATACAATATCTTGTTCAATTGCTTATTTTGCAGATGAGGAAACTGGAGCCAAGAGAAATTAAATGACTATCCCAGAGTCATAAACACAGTGAGTGGCAGTCAGCATTCAAACCACTTCCTAATGCTATTTGTGAGAACTAGCATAAAAATAGTAAGACACTTCCCTTGCACAAATTTTTGTAGAAGACATTTCCAATCTTCATTTGTATTTTTCCCAAGGTCTGTCTGTGAACAGCAATGCCATGCTACTGAATTCCTGTTTCCCATCCCCACATGGCAATGATAAAAGTTTAACAAGTGTCCTTAAATGGACCCGGAGGAGACTAAGAAGTGTATTAAGATTACCCACAAAACAAGCTAAAATCAAGCCCTGTAATTAATGCTCAGCATTTAATAGACTGTGAAGATGCAGGTGGTCTGAAGGTCAAGAGTAAGGTTTGTCATGCTCAACCCAACGAGAATAACTGAATGCTAAGCTTTGTGCTTGCCCTGTGTACAAAGGGCTCTAGGTTGGGGAATTAGAGAAATCCCAATTAAACCTTTTCATGTGGATTTCTCATTAGATATTTTGACAGGAAAGCTACGGAAAATTAAACTAAGCCAGAGACCTCCAGCAGAGATTTTCATCCAATTTAATGTTTCGAAAGAGACTTGTTATCTTGTCAAGAATAATTCAAAAATTCAAATAAGAGCAATTGAATCAGCAGAATTTAAGCCTCCAGATAACAGTCATTTTGAACAGCCAGCCATAGCATTTAAACAGCTGAAGTGGCATTCCTGAGCTGCTGCCCAGGGCAGTTTTACTCTCCTATCAGCTCAGTTCTGTCTTTGCCTTCTGAGGTAACTCACTCCCCTCCTTCCTGGGTTCCTTTAGAACCTAATAAGAGGCCAGGGAAATACCATCAAAATGGAGCAAATATTCTTCCTCCATCCTTACTTCCCTTCCTTCTCTGTCGTTTCTATTCCATGGCCTCTGGAAAAACTCGTTCCACTGACTCTCTCTGGCATGTGGATGTGCCTTCCATTTGAAGTAGGAGCATCGTCTTCCTCCTAGCATCTCCTCAGAGGAGGCTCAGGGCTAGAAACAATCACATTGACACAGAATCTAATTCAGGCTTGGTTCTTTGCAGTCCCAACTACGTTGCTGCTGGGGGACTGCCGGGGAATGTATTTTCAATAATGAAAACAATAACAAGACCGCTTGTAACTTAAACATAAGAGCTAGGGCAGTGTCTTGACCTAACTTCCCCTCGGCTCTCTGCAGTCATCTGGAGAAGATTTACACAGAATGCTTCCTAGGATTGCTTCCCACACTTAGCTTTGCAAGAGCTTCTAAGTATAGCCTAACTACTCCAGAGAACACTTGTCACTCCATGACCACAGTCCCTTAAGCTTAATGGGGAGCTATTAAAATCCACTAAAAGGACTTTAGCACAATGCCTGACATACAGTAAGCACTTAATAAATGCTCCTTGTTTTTGACAGCCATATCCCAGTAGGCCTCCTAAGCACACCTCCAGAGATGCCTTGATGAATCAGATAAATGGTCTGCCTATTTTGCGTTTTGCTTCTAACAAGGGCACAGAGTGACATTCTGCTTGTTCTCCCTTATATCAACCACTGAAGTCAAAGAAGGCCCTCCATGCCCCTGACTTACCTATTTGCTCAGCTTATTACAGCAGGGACCTGATGGGCCTTCTTAACTCCAGTATTTCCCCTCACCAATCTATTGATTCCCAAGTAATTTCCCTAAAGCATCACTCTGACTATTTCAGTCCTCTGAACAAGAAGCTTCAATAGCTTCCCTACTGTCTTGGGAACTATGTTCTAACTTCTTGAAAGCCCAGAATTCAAGGCCCTCTATAATTTGCCTCTGGCACACCTTCCAAGCTAATTCAATCCAACTCCCATCTTCATTACTGGATATACTTCATGTGGGTCATGACTTCATAGCTGTTACTATTCCATTCATACAGGTCACAACCTTTCTGTTACTTTGGCAGATAGCTTCATAATTTATTCTGGTTAAAAAGAAAAGAATGGTGGCCATGCTTTTAAGATAGAAAATCTCTCTTTGAGCTGGTTCTCAAAAAGCAGTTCTTGGCCAGGCCCAAATTCAAAGCAGTGCTGGCCTTACAGGATCTACTAGAGCTTATACTTCCCTAGCATAATCTTTGAGAAGTCAGGATGACCTCCATGCTTTGATGAGGTAGAAAAACTCTAAAGGAAGAAAAGTTGCACAAAATCTTTCAATCTAAATCAAATACATAAAGTAGGCCACTCACTGCTCTATTCCAAGGGTCAAGGCAGGACTAATTCCACTAAGCCACACTGGGATTATTTTTGTCTGAAGATGCTGGACTTTAGCCTTGAACCCCCTTTATTCATTCTTTTCCAATTTATTTACTTACTGATTCATTGGCTAAGCATTTAAGGCACACCTGTAATGTGAAACCATACTAGGTGCTAGGTGTAAATTGAAAAGTGTTATATAAATGTGTTATTTTACCTGCAAAGCAGACAAGCAGTCACAGTCACTACCCCTGAGACATTCTCAAACATGTTGGGGAAATAAGATGTTCAGTCATGTTATTTAGGACTTCAGATCTGTGTGTTCCAGCCAAATTAGACCATTCACTATATCCTGAATCTCATCCTACTTTCTTTTATCTGTGGATCTTAGCTCACCACTGTCCCTCACAGCTGTAATGAACTTCTTCCTCATCCTTTCCATTCATCCATGGGTATACCTGCCAACATCCCACTCATCTTTTAAGTCCAATGGAAATATCACATCCCTGGTGCTCTTTTCTCATCTTCTCAGCTAAAGGTGAGCTTTTCTTGCTCAGATTTGTCTTAGTGCTTTTTTTCAGATCTTTCCTTTAAGCTAATCATTTTAATTTACGCTATAATTATGCATGTACATGTTATTTGTCTTATAATTGGGAATATACTGGTAAATCTTTTAAAACCAGTTCTCCTATGTCTATCTGTAGATAGGTAGATATATACTAGGTATGTATCAGACATATACATACATATATATGCTCAAAACACACTTTTTAAGTTTAATTTTCATCAATAAATTTTTTTCATTGCTTTCTTAAATCTAGATAATCAACAAAGCAATAAAATGAGCTCTGATTTGTAACATTTGCTGATTTCTGAGGTGTGAGTATTCACACCAAAAGTTCAACAATTGTCTCTCCAACTAACTAGCACACTCCTGCTTGAAGCAGACACTTTGAGGGGAGGGAATATAAATCCTTCTCTAGCTCAGTGGGTAGCTGAGCACTGCTTAGCAGAGACCACTTATATAAATCTTGCTCTTAACTGTGCTAGGCTTTGTCTTGGGGTCCTTGCTCTGAGCTTGCCCTATTATGGTCCCTCAATAGCAGAATTAGGCTCCCCAATTGTCATATTCATTGATACCTCACCCCTACCATGTATATTATGGGAACAATTCTATTTTTCATTACAGTCTATAGTTATCCCCCAAAGGAGGAAGTAAAGGAAATACCCAATATACAACATAAATCATATGAAACATAGTTTTTCTTACAAAGAAAACAAAATTACAAGCAATAAAGAATCAGAGGATTATCAGAACAGAATCTAGTAAGTTATCACTATGAGTTTGGGAACCTAATATTCAAATCTCAATAGGGTACAAACAGTTTCTTTGTGATGCTGCTAATTAGATGTTTTATATTTTGCCCCCCCTGGGCACAGTCCAATCAATTCAGGGTTATTTTTTGGAGACCTCCATGTCTTTTTCAGAGCCTCCTTCTCAAAAGAATATGCTTTCTTTGTTACAAGACTCATCTTGCTACAGCTATTGCTATATGATTACTCCAGTAAATATTTCCCTTGTCTCAAGCATTTGTAGACCTTCCAGGATCTTTGAGTTTTCATACGGTGCTCCTTAGAGGAAAGGAAACACAAATGTGGAGAAAAGACAGCCAGAGTTTTCTTGTGATATAAAACTAGGGATTAAGTCCATGCTTCATATAGGTAGCAAGATGCCTCAATGGACGGGTACTCACCATTAGGCCAAAATGTGGAAGGACTCTTTCTGCTATCCCCAATTGCTATCATATCTTGTCTTCTTGATAGATCTCTCCAGGAGACCCACCAGCCAGCAGGATTGTGATAAACTGAGTCATCAGCTTTTCCCACTTAGCAAACAATCAGGGAGATTCAATCCAGTGATGAGTTATACTTAGCTAGAAGCAGGCAGAGGATAGCCATGCATACTTAAATTTCTACACAGTCTCCAGAAAGCAGGCAAAGAATATTTCTAGGGGCTCCAAAAAAAGGGAAGAGGAGCTGTCCATACACAAGTAGGATGTCCAAAGTAGGACCACATGTAAGGGACAGCAGAGTAGTCTGAACATAGCAAATGTTTGTTTCCCAGAATATTCATGAACATAGAATCATTGTTGATAATTCTATAGCACTTTAAGGAATGTACTAAGCTAGTAAAATGGGGATACTATACAGAGGAGGAAATTGAGTTTTTGAGATGTTAAGTGACTTGCCAGGATCAATACCAAAGGGGAGGTTTCTTGAACTCAGAACTCCTAAGTCTAAATTCTCTCTGCTCTGCCATGCTGTTTCATCCTTCCCAGCTTGTTTTGTTTTCCTCTCTATCATCTCTTAAGGTTAATAAAGTCTATAAACTTTCACCCCAATAAACAAAATCAAACTTCCTTGCAAGTTTTTAAGAACTGGAGGAAGATTTTTGTTCTAATAGCTAGGATTTTCTGAACAAGATCATGTTAACCCCTATTGGTCATTTGATGAATTCATTGATCTTGATCCAATCCCCTTCCTTAGGATTTTCTATCAGCTCATTCATCCTATTCAATGAGTCAAAAACTGAGCTCCTTCTTTTCCCCCTTGTATTTCTTCTCAGAGTACCATTCTTTGTTCAGTCTCCACCCCTTGCCACCTCAAGGCTAGCTCTGAGTTTTCTCTCACATTCAATCATCATAATCTACTGGTTCCATCCTCCCAATATCTCTGATATTCACTCTTGTCTTTTTTATTTCCATGGCCACAACTCTAGTACAGTTCTGGATTACCAAGATTTATTGCAATAGTCTCTTTATATATCTTGCTTCCCCTTCTATTGCTGCCTTCATACCACTGCCAGACTAATCTTCTCTCTACAATAGATGTGAACACATTGCTTCTCTTAAACATCTTTAGAAGTCCCTTATTACCTCCTGAGTAAAGCTGACATGCCTGTGTGTGACACTCAGACCTTCCTTATCCCACCCTATCTCTCTAGCACTCTCCATCAGGCACTCTCTATATGTTATCAAAGCAAGTAAGTCTTTCCCTTACCTTGTTTGGGCTATACTGGAATGCCCTTGCTACCCACCTTTATTTGGGGTTTGGAGGGTTCTTTTTTGTTCTTTTCTTTTCTTTTCTTTTGAGACTGGATCTCCTTATCTTCTCTAGGCTGAAAGTGCAGGGATCACTCATAGCCCACTCCCAATACTGATCAGCAGGAAAGATTTGACCTGCTTCATTTTTTCCAGCTTGGGCCAGTTTGCCTCTCCTTATGCAGCCTGGTAGCCCTCCACTCCAAGAACTCATCATGTCGGTACTGATTTATTGGCTTTAGTCCCACTGCCCTCAGAACTCCTGAGCTCAAGCAATCCTCCACTCATCCTCAGGGACTACAGAATTGAGCTACATCCTAGTCTGTCCTTTGCCCATTTAATTCTTAACCAACCTTTAGATCTAATCAAATGTCACCTTCTCTACATAACTGCCTTGACCTTCTGGGTTAATAGCAATCTTACTACTCAGATCTTACATTATAATTTGTTTTGCAGGGTATTTTTTCATTTACTATTTTGTATTAAAGTTACCTGTATGCTATAAAATCCACAACTTTGTATCCTCCCCAGGACCTAGCAAAGTAATCTGCATACAACAGGAACTTAATAAATATTTGTCTATTTGATTTTCATGCATGGCAAGAATAACTAGTTTTCTGGCTCTTGGGTTCTCTGAACCTCAAAGCTACATCCTGCAGAGAACTGATTGGTTCTTTGGCCGTGGTCTCTATGAGGGGCAGCATGTACCCTTGAGGCTACAGCATGACCCCAAAGGGAGTGCAACCTTGTACTAGGTCATTATTGACTTTTTTCCAACATATCACAATACCCACTTCACTTGTTATTTCCCTCTATTGACCCCTCCCTCCCTTGCTTTGTCTGGTGTTGATAACCTAACTGGGATCCAGGTACTTGAAGCATTCATACAGGCAAAATTCCCTCTCTCCCTCTCCTCAGCTCCATGCCCTTCCCCCACCTCCACCCCAGATTATCTTGTGGCTATAAAGAGTGGACTGGCTCTGTTTTCTAAGACAGTAACCAATGACTAATAATGCTGCTTCTATTCCTAACTCTTCCAGTTTAGTGAGTCAGAGTGACTTGCATAGGCTGAGTAGTCATAGGTGGGTTGTGATCCCAATTACAGATCTTATCTCCCCCACCCCCACTTCTACTGCATTACACCCCCCAAAAAACCCAACACCCTACTTTTCTAAACTTCCTTATTTCTGTCAAAGGCAACATTACCTTTCCATTTATCAAAGTTCATAACTTTAGTGTCATTCAGTGTCTCTCCATTTTCTATCAGCATCTCTGCTTGGTTTGTATCCTAAGGAAACACCAGTTCTCCTCCAGAATAACCTGATCCCCGGACATTTATCTCGTCACCATGAAGATTGACTCAGCTTTTGAGGATCAACACTTTCTCAGCTGTCTCAATTGTGTCTTTCCTCTCCTTCTTCTGAATTATTGCAATAACCTCTTCGAGATGTACCTGTCTCAAGTATTTCCTTTCTCCAGTTTTTTCTACATAACTGCTAAGTGATTTTTCTAAAATATAGATTTGATCTTGTCACTTTCCCATTCAATCAATTCCAGCGGCTTCCTTGTGACTCTAGAGTAAAATATTAGTTTATGTTTATATACATATATATGTATTGCTTTAAAATATCTGTTTTGTGTAAGTACTTAAATATTAGTATAAGAATAGAATAGTAGTAGAATATATTGTAAGTACATGCTTTAAAAAATTTATTGGTGATATGGATAGTTAGGGCATTATACTCTGGGGCATTAGAAAGAAATAAACCCTCCCTTCTTCCTCTGGTCCCTGGGGAATAGATAGCAACCTAGTAGAGTAGAAGGAGTTATTTACTGAAAATAAACTTCTAGGTTTTTAATCCTAATTCTACCACTAATTTCCTGTGGGATCTTAAACAAATCACTTCTGTTCTATGGCTTGGTTTCCTATTCTGTAAAATGAGGCAAGAGTATTAGATGATCTCTAAGGTCCTTTAAAGGTCTAATATCCTATAATGTTCTAATTCCTCAAGATGAGCCCTCTAGCTCTTCTGTATTTCATGGGTTTATAACAATCTGACTGCTGGTCTGGAACCTGATTATAAGAATCATGCTAGTTGTCTTGTCTTATCAAAAAAAAATCAACAACTCTAAAACTACGATGAACCAAAAGACCCCAGTGATTTCCCAAATCAGATCTGGCTTAACCTCTGCTATCTTGATCAATTTGTTTGTTTGTTTGTTTTTTGCTGAGGCAATTGGGGTTAAGTGACTTGCCCAGGGTCACACAGCTAGGAAGTGTTAAGTGTCTGAGGCCAGATTTGAACTCGGGCCCTCCTGACTTCAGGGCTGGTGCTCTATCCACTCATTGCACCACCTAGCTGCCCCTATCTTGATCAAATGTTGACCTGGATAAATGTCTTCTTTCTTCAAAAACTTTTCCTTGTAGTTTGTGACCTCAGCTTTCCCTCCCAGACACCCGTTCCTAAGGAGAGTGTGGCCTAATGACAGTACAGGGATTTATTTTCTGCATGTCAGACTTTCCCTTGCTAAAAAGCAAAGACTCTTAACTGGAAGTTTGGTCCTGAGTCCCAGGCTTTGGGGGAATAACAAAGAGAAGAAGAAGAAACAAGACTGTTAAATTTATCTTAAGCATTTAGGAGGCAAAAAGATGCTTCTGCTAGTTAGATCACTTAGAATTCAGAGAAGCCTCTTATGAGATATTGAATCCCACATTTGCAAGTGCAGTGAAGCCTTTCTCCTTTCCAGCCCCCAAAGAGTCCTCCAGGGACAGAGTAATCTATGCCAGACAAGTAGGAATTTCACCAAGCCTTTTCTCAAGAAAGCCTGGCTGAGCCTGTCAATTAGTTTTGGGGGCTGGCAAATTCCTGAAGCTGGATTTTCCAAGTGCTTTCCACTGCAACTTCATTGAGCCTTCTCTGCCTGTGAGGAAACGGTTCCTCCCTTCCATCTCCTCGATGCCATTTCTATCCTCAGCTTAGAGCCCTCACTGACCTAAGAAACACAGCTGGGCCCTGAAACACCCAGATAGAATTGTCAGCCTTCAGAGAATCTCCTTGACAGACCCTGGCAGGAGGGCTTCTTGTTGCAGTCCCTGCCATGCCTCTGATTGGTTTTGTTCACCCAAAATGGGCCGTGTCAGTCGAATCAGTCCTCCCATGCAGCATGTCCAAATCATCTGGCAGCCATGTTTTATTCAACAGCACCTGCTTCCATATTTGCCAATGACACTAGTTTTCCCTGAAATATTTTCCTGTCAGCCTTTCATTGAATAATTTCCCATCCCCCCATTAATAACTTAGTAGGGGTAAAGACTCATGATAAATTCCCCAGAGACTTCATTAGAACTCTACCAATAGTGTCCCTCTTCCCAACCAATGACTGTAAGATCCTTCCTCAGATAACAATTTTTTATTATAAGTAGTGTTCAACAAACTCAATAGCAGTCCCTGGCGATTGCTGGTAACAGCAGCCATATGGAACTGTAATTTCAGAGTCCCACTGATCTCATTTAGTTTTATGCTATGTTGGATTAGATGTCAAAGTTGTCTTTGTGCCATCTGCAAGATTTCTTCCACTCTGGATGGTTTTGCTCAGCTCTCGGGTATCTAGAGATTCATTCTTTATATCTATCACTTGGATTAAATTTCTTAAAGGAGGCCATTTGCCTTAATTTATTCCCCTGCCTCTGGTTTTAAAGGATTCAGGACTGGATTGATTTCTTCAAATCCTGGCAACTTTAGAGGTCGGTCAGCAGGTGAAAAAGTTGGATAAAAAAGCAAAATTTATCCATTTTGTGCTTGTCCAGAAGAAGAATGTCATCCTGTTCTACTGTATACTGGCCTAAGTCCAATCTTTATTCCTATATACAGGGGGAAAAGCTGAAAATAACATACGTTGGGATAATTAAATGTAGGACAAATAACAGGAAGCACTTCTTCATGTAGCAGGTAGTTGTGGCACAGACTCAGAATAGAAATACTTACAGCCAGATACATTGCTTTAATGGATCTGTGATTTTTGATAACGAAGGAGAGTGGGCTCCCTCAACCCTTCCAGACATTCTCATTCTGGGGAATTCTCTGTGTCTTTCTGTGAAATCCTCCATGAATACCAAACATTTCCTAAATATTAAAAAAAAAGAGTTTAGATAAATTTG
This sequence comes from Myrmecobius fasciatus, assembly GCA_023553655.1. Taxonomy (NCBI): domain Eukaryota; kingdom Metazoa; phylum Chordata; class Mammalia; order Dasyuromorphia; family Myrmecobiidae; genus Myrmecobius; species Myrmecobius fasciatus. Next base: position 591,908 of record JAJPUD010000495.1, read on the forward strand.
TTGGGCAATCAATCACCAAACATCTATCAAGAAGCCACTGTGTGTCAGACATTGTGCCCTCTACTGGAAGATATAAATACATAAATGAAATGGTGCCTGACCTTAAGGAGCTTGCTTCTATGGGGAAAACAAAGTAATCATATACAAATAAATACAGGACATATACAAAGAAAATACAAGATAATTGGGTAGGGGTGAGCAAGTGTTGATGGGAATAGGAGGAGGCAGACCAATAAAAATTTCATGTAGAATATGATACCTCAGCTGAGCTTGGGAGGAGGCTTGGGATTCTATGAGATAGAGATAAGGAGAGAGTGCTTGATGAGAATCTGTAATGAACTAAACTATGAATACTTCCCTGACCATGGGAATCTCTCCCTTCTCATTCTATAGTACTTAAGCATCTTATTTTTTAAATAAATTTTATTGGTGTCTTCTTTTATATCACTAATATTTTCTCCAGCATTTCCCCAGATCCCTCTCCTAGGAAATCATCCTATATATTTATATATATGGATATATATCCATATATATATGGATATATATGGATATATATCCATATATATGTATATATATATGACAGAAAGAGTAAAACAAATCAGCAAAACTAATCAATACATCAAAAATATCTGAAAATATGTGCAATGTACCACAGTCATGGAGCTCCCACCTCTGCAGAGAGCTGGGAGGGAGAACATCTTCTCCTATCTATTATTCAGCCAGACTTGGTTTTGTAATTTTGAAGCTTTTACGTGTGTGTGTATTTCTATTTGTAATAAATGAATAAAGAAATCCACATATTTAAGGACAGGAGGCTTATTTCTGAAGAAACAAGCAGACTATGCAAGAGCATTCTATTCCATTTTGTAACAGCTCCATATATTGAGAAAGTTCTTTCTTGGGTTGAGCTCCAGTCTGTCCCTTTGTAATTTCTACCCATGTGTTGTCAGTGAGATAGAGTGATAAAAATAGAAATATGGTTCACTAGACCAGGAGTCAGAAGTTCTTAATTCTAATGCTAGCATTGCCACTAACTGGCATAGGGAAACTAAACAAATTATTGAAGTCCTTAGGGCCTCAGTTTCCACATCTGTATATGATTGGAGGAAGGTGGAAGGACAGAGATATGGAGAGATTAAATAACTCCTAACAATCTCTAAGGGCAGCTGGGTGGCACACTGGGCACAGGGCTTAGAGTCTGGAAGATTCATTTTCATAAGTTCAAATCCAGCTTCAAATATTTATTAGCTGTGTGATCCTGGGCCAGTCACTTAACCCTATTTGCCTCAGTTTCCTCATCTGTTAAAGGAGTTGGAGAAGGAAATGGCAGCCTACTTCAGTATCTTTGTCAAGAAAAGCCTAAATGGGATCACAAAGAGTAAGAAACAATTGAAAAATGACCAAATAACAACAAAAGAGTCTTAAAGATCTTTATAGATGGCAATTATTATTTTTAAGTACTATGGTATATCAGAGAAGGGAGAGATTCTCATAGAGAAAAATTCATGGGGAAGTTAGGACTATTACAGTGTGAGCTCTTCAAAGGCAAAGCCAATGTTGTTTGTCTTTAGATGCCCAACACTAATTCCTGGCACTCACTAAGTACTTAATGTCTATTGAATTGAAAATATCTATTGAATTGAACTTGAACTAAGTATGATTTGCATAAGATGAAAGCATTTGAGGCAACAAGAGAAATATGAAGAAAAGGTAAAAAGCAGAAATCAAATGGTCTCTGTGGGTAACAGAGGAGACAAGCCAGATTTGGGATGGAGAGGGTATGATCAGTGTGGACAGGTAGAAGGCCTTGAATGAAATGCTAGGTAATTTGGATTTTATACTATAGGCTGAGGACAGTGATATGATGAACACATTTTTAAGGAAGATTAGTCTGGCAGCATGTAAAGGACAGATTGGAGTGGGAAAAAACTGGAGACAAGGAGACGCATTAGGATGCTATTAAAAGCTTGATAATTTCTACAGATTTTCAAATTCTTTTGAACAATTTATTATGAGCGGGCTGGATAAGAGCTGCAGATAATGTGAGTTCATAATTTGGCATATTTTATTTACCTTTTGCATTGCTCTGGTCATGTTATCCCTCTGCTCAGAATCTTTCAATGCCTCCCTATTGCCTATTAAATCAAGTTTAAATTTCTTTGCCCTCCTCAATCTGGTATCATTTATCTTTTCAATCTTACCTCACATTTTCCCACATACTTTCCTTTTGTTCCAGCAAAACTGCAATATTTTCTGTTCTCTGTTCACACTTTTCAATTTTCCAATTCTATAACTGTGCTTTATTTCCCCACCCACCCAGCCTTACTACCATCCTCCACCTGGATTGAATCTCAACTCACCCTTTTAAACCTAGCTCAAGTTCCATCTCCTCTAGGAAAACTTTTCTTGGTTTCTTAGCTAATAGCAATCTTTTCATTCTCCAGTCACATGGTGATGAGCCAGTTTGTCTCAGCTTGCAGGAGTTGATTGTTAAATTTTCAGTGTGAGCATTTACATCTTGGAGATTGGCAACAAATTAGAACTTGGTTGTCCTGTTGTTTATCTAAACTTAAGTGATCAAGAAAATAGTAATAATGCAGATTAATAAAAGTCTGTCCTATACATATTTTTTCTTTCAAAAAATTTGAGAACCACATCTTTGTTAGTGGTATACTTAGAGGTATAATTTGACTTTATTATGATGATATAAAAAAGAAACTGGGGTAGAAAATGGGTTGTACTGGCAGAAGAGGAAAGGGGAAGTAAAACGAGGTAAATCACATCATATAAAGAGATGAAAAAGACCTATTACAATTGAGGGAAAGAAGAGAAGAGGATGGGCTTTGTGTGAACCTTAATCTCATTGGATTTGGCTCAAAGAGAATATGAAATAGTCTTAGTTTGATAGAGAAACTTGTCTCACTCTATAGGGAAGTAGGAGGGAAAAGGGAAAAGGAAAGGGGGAGGCTAATAGAAGGGAGAACAGAAGTAGAAGGGGAAAGCGATAAAAAGGAATAAGGGACTATAAAAAGGAAGAGCAGATTAAGGGAGATGGTGGTCAGAAGCAAAACACTGGGGAAGAAGGAAAGAGGAAAAGGAAATAGAAAAGTGTAATTTGAGGAAAATAAAATGGTGGGAAATACAGTGTTAGTCATTTTAATTGTGATTGGGATGAGCTCTCCCATAAAATGGAAATGGATAGTAGACTAGATTAAAAGTCAGAAGCCTACAATATGTTGTTTATAAAAAACACATTTAAAACAGAGTGATATATATACAGTAAAGTTAAAAGATTTGAACACAATCTATTATGCTTCAGCTGAAGTAAAAAAAAAAAAGCAGGGGTAGCAATCCTGATCTTACATCAATAAAAAGCAATTAAATCTAATTAAAAGAAATAAGGAAAGGAACTGCATTTTGCTAAGGGTACCATAGAAAATGAAGTAAAATCAATACTAAACATATGCATCAAGTGGTATAGCATCCAAATTCATAGAGAAGTTAAGAGAGATACAAGAAGAAATAGACAGTAAAACTATTTTAATGCAGGATCTCAACTTTGCTCTGTCAGAACTAGAAAAAATGAACCAAAAAAGAAATTAAGGAGGTAAATAGAATTTTAGAAAAGTTAGGTATGATAGACTTTTGGAGAAAATTGAATATGGACAGAAAGGAATATACTTTTTGTCTCAGTGGTACATGGAACCTACGCAAAAATTAACCATGTATTAGAACATAAAAACCTCAAAATCAAATGCAGAAAGATAGAAAGGCAGAAATAGTAAATGAATCTTCAGATCATGATACAAAAAAATTACATGTAATAAAAGGTCAGAGAAAAACAGAGCAAAAATTAATTGGAAACTAAATAATCCAATTCTAAAAAATGAATGGGTGAAACAACAAATCATAGACATAATTGATAATTTCATCCAAAAGAATAACAATAATGAGACAATATACCAAAATTTATGGGAGGTAGCCAAAGCAGTTCTTTGGAAAACTTTCATATATCTAGATGCTTACTTGAATAAAATAGAGGAAGAGAAGATCAATGAATTGGGCATGCAACTAAAAAAGCTTAAAAAAGGACAGATTAAAACCCCTCAATTAAATACCAAATTTAAAATTCTGAAAATAAAAAGGGAGACATAAAATTGAAAGCATGAAAACTATTGAACTAATAAACTAAACTAAGAGTTGGTTTTATGAAAAAAAGCTAACAAAGTTGATAAACCTTTAGTTAATTTGATTAGAAAAAGGAAAGAAGAAAAAAAAATTGCTAGTATCAAAAATTAAAAGGATGAACTTTCCGCCAAAGAAGAGGAAATTAGAGCAATAATTAGGAGCTATTTTGCCCAACTGTATGTCAATAAATCTAATCCAAGTGAAATGGATGATTACTTACAAAAATAAAGATTGCTCTAATTAACAGAGGAAGAAATAAATTACTTAAATATTTCCATTTTAGAAAAAGAAATTGATCATATCCTTAAGAAAAGATCTCCAGGGCCAGATAGATTAACAAGAGAATTCTACCAAACATTTAAAGAACAATGAATTCCAATACTGTGCAAACTATTTGGGAAAATAGGGAAAGAAGAAGTCCTCCAAAATTCCTTTTATGATGCAGATAGGGTGCTGATATCTAACCCAAGTAGGATCAAAACAGAGAAAGAAAATTATAAACTAATTTTCCTAATAAATATTGATGCAAAAAATATTAAGTAAAATATTAGCAAAGAGATTATAGCATCTTATCACCAAGATAAAATACCATGACCAAGTAGAACTTATACTAGGACTGCAGGGCTTGTTCAATATTAGGAAAACTATTAGCATAATTGACCATATCAATAAACAAATTAATAAAAATCATAAGTTTATGCCAACAGATGTAGAAAAAGCATTTGGCAATATCTAACACCCATTCTTTTTATTAAAAAAAACACTAGACAATATAGGAATAAATAGTTTTCCTTAAAATGATCAGTAACGTAGTTAAAATCATCAGCAAGCATCAAATGTAACAGGGATAAACTAGAAGCATTCTCAATAAGATCAGGGGTCATATTAAAATGTTAGCTTTAGCAATAAGAGAAGAATAAGAGATTAAAGAAATTAAAGTAGGTAATGAGGAAACAAAATTATCACTCTTTGTAGATGACATAATGGTATACTTAGAGAATCAACTAAAAAACAAGTAGAAACAATAACTTTAGCAAAGTTGCAGGATACAAAACAAATCCACATAAATCATCAGTTCTATGTATTACCAACAAAGTTCAATAACAAGAGATACAAAAATAAATTCCATTTAAAATAACTGTAAATAATATAAAATATTTGAGAATCTACCTGACAAGACACAGTCAAGAACTATATGAACCCAATGACAAAACACTTTCCAAACAAATAAAGTCAGATTTAAACAATTGGAAGAATATCAAGTGCTCAGTTATGCTTGATTTTTGTGACCACATTTAGAGTTTTCTTGACAAAGATACTTGCCATTTCCTTCTCCACCTCATTTTTCAGATAAGAAAGCTAAGACAAACAAAATTAAGTGATTTTCCCAGGGTCACAACTAATAAGTGTCTGAGGCCAGATTTGAAATCAGGAAGATGAATCTTCTTGACTTCTGGCCTGGCACTCTGTCCATTGAGCCACATGGCCACCCAATGCATAATAAATGTGAGTTTTTAATGATTAAATAAGTAGCAGACTTTCATGGGAAAATAATCATTTCATGTAAAAGAGAGAGTCCTGGATAACAACCCCCCAACAAAGAAATCTTGAAAATACTGTATTTAAGAGAAAAGAAATTAGTAACTTTGAAAAAGCTAAACCTGAAGATTATTGGCAGTTAGAGAAAGGACTTCATATCTCTAGATGAAAGTAAAAAGGAGATTTGGCAAATAGATTTGACCTACATTAAGTTGTTAAATCAAACTTTAAAAATAGTCCTGAGATAGCAGGTTGATTTGTTTTTTATAGAGGCCAAATAAAATAAGTGCCAAAATAAGTGCTGATTTACTTTATATTTTATAGATAAAAACCCTAGAAATAGAGTTAAATGACTTAGAACGAGTCCAGAAACAGCGTGGGAAGGAGACAAAGCAAAAAGATTGAATTTCCACTCACTGCCTCCCTCTATCTCCATTCCGTTGCCAACTCTTGTCAATACCACCTCCTTAACATCTCTCCTGGGTCCCCTTCCTTCTCATCCCACAATTACCCTAATTTAGTCTCTCATCACTTCTCACTAGGATTATTGCAATAGTCTGCTAACTGGGCTCCCTGTATCTGTCTCTCCCCTCTCTATTTCATCCTTCACACAGCTATCAAAATGGCATGCCTAAGGCATGGGTCTTATCACATCACTCCCGTATTCAAGAAACATCCATGATTCCCTCTTGCCTCTAGGATTAAATACAAATTCCTTTTTGGAGCCTTTTACCATCTGACTGGTGATGGCGGGGGATATGGTGGATGACTTGGGCATCTGCAATGGCTTTACACAGTGACTGCTTTAGCTGCCTTAGTGATGGTTGAAACAAATTGTTCTCATACACCCATTCCACCAGGAGACATCTTCATATATTTAGAGTGGACATCCCCCAGATCACATGGCCAGGGGTCAGAGGCAGGATTTTGAACACTGTACTTACCAATATCCAAGGCCAGCTCTCTATTTACTATATCAAAGGTGCTAAATAGAAACAAAAGCCACCGAAGGGTACATAAGAATCCTTGCTGGTTGCATATTAATTTAGAAAAGTATATTCCCCCCACCCCAAGATTAGAAGTGCTTACACTAATACTTGCCATTCTCATTCAAAAAATGAACCAGCAAAGAAGAAAGAACCCAATCATAAAAACTTACAATGGGAATAAGGAAGACTGGGGTTCATCTTCAGAAGAGGTCAGTGAAGTAAAAAAAAAAAAGTTTCTTCTACTCCAAAGAGGTTAAATGGCTCCCAATAAGGGAGAATTTATAGAAGATCTCAAAAAAGAATTTTAAAATCAAATGAGAGACATTGAAGAAAAACTAATGAAATAAAAATAAAAATTATCAAAGAAAAACAAGAAAATTATGAAAAAAAATTATTCAACTAGAAAAGGAAATGCAGTTTTAAAGATGAAAATGATTCCTTGAAAATTAGAGTTGGGTAAAGGGGAGCCAGTGAAGAGTCCATGAAATAACAAAACAGAATATAAAGAATGAAAAAAATAGAGCAGAATGTGAAATATAAGAAAAACAACAAATCTGTAGAACAAATCAAGAAGAAAAAATATAATAATAATTGGACTACACAAAAGCTATGACCAAAAAAAAAAAACGAAGAATCTTAACACAATAATGCAAGAAATAATCAAAGAAAATTGTCCTAGAGTGATAAAACATGAGGGGAAAGTAGAAATAGGAAAATTCCACCAATCAGGACCTCAAAGAGATCCTTTGTGGAAAACATAGTAATATCAAAGCCAAATTTTGAAACAACTGGATCAAAGAGAAAATTTTGCAAGAAACATACCAAAAAATTCAAATATGCTGCAGCTACATTTAGAATTGTACAGAACTTATCAGCAGTCACAATAAAAGACCACATATCTTGGAATCATATATACTAGCAATCAAAAGAAATAGGCCTGAAGTCAAAAATATATATCCAGGAAAAAATATCCATAATATTGAAAGAAAAAAAGAGACATTCAATGAACTTGCAGATTTTTAGGACTTTTTTTCAACCAAACCCAAATACATAAAAGCCAATATTCAAAATTAATTTAAAAGAATTTGACATGAACAAATTATTTATTTTCTTACATAGAAATGTATACCATAGGTTCAAGACTGATATCAGTAATTGGTAAGCTAAAAAGAAAAATTTGTACAAATTAAGTGCAGAGGAAGAATAGACACAGAGCTATTAGATGGGGTGAAGGGCTTGTAATTCTGAAAACCTACTCACATTGAGAATAAGTTAAGTAGGCAATACTACATATATATATATATATATCGAAGGGTATAGCACTCTCTAAAAATCTATAAACAAATAAGGGGGGAGGAATGGGTAGAAGAGGTCAAGAAATAGCAAGGCAGATTAAGGAGCAGTATTAAAGTGTAAGAGTTAGGAAGTATAGGAAAAAAGAGATTTATACAAATGCTAAAACAAGGAGCAGGAGTCAAATTTATTAGGAGAAAAAAGTATGCTTAGTAATCATTGATCTTAGACAAAGTCAAACTTAAAGATTCAATCAAGAGAGAAATTTACATTATATGTCAGCATTGCTAATATTATTTTAGATATATGTTTATATATGGGTAAATGTGTATATGTACATACATATATATATATATATATATGTATGCTTGTATATACAAATTATATATGTGTGTCTGAGTGTACATAGATATGTATGCATGTCACTCTATGTATGTGTGCATATATATGTATATAGGTATG
>JAJPUD010000495.1:612778-674890 GCA_023553655.1 Myrmecobius fasciatus
ATCACCTCCTGAAAGAGACCCCAAAATTAAAACCCCAAGGAATATCGCGGCCAAATTTCAGGACTATCACACCAAGGAAAAGATATTACAAGCTGCTAGAAAAAAACAGTTCAAATATCGAGGAACTGTCATTAGAATTACACAGGATCTGTCAGCTTCCACATTGAAGGATCAAAGGGCCTGGAATCAGATATTCTGAAAGGCAAAAAACTTGGATTACAGCCAAGAATAAGCTATCCAGCTAGAATGAGCAACATCTTCCAGGGAAGAAGATGGTCATTCTATGATACAGGAGAATTTCACCTATTTCTAATGAAAAGACCAGATCTGAACAAAAAATTTGACCTCCAAACACAGAACTCTAGAGAAGCGTAAAAAGGTAAAAAGGAAAGAACTCTCAAGAACTATATCTCTACTAGGGGTATCCTTAAAGAATGGGGGTATAATTTGATTTTACTTTTATAATAATCGAAAAGAAATTAGAGGTGGAAGGTATATTATACTGTAAAAAAAGGGGGGGAGGGGAAAGGAGGTAAAATAAAGTAAAAAAAAGGAGGTAAAATAAGGCAAAGTCTCATGAAGAGACATAGAAAATCTAATATAATTGAGGGAAAGAAGGGAGGGTGATGAGTATTCTTACTCTCACTAGATTGGGCTCTAAAAGAATATATCAGACACATTTGATTTCAGGGAAAAACTTGGCCTTCTGTATAGGGAAGTAGGAGGGAAAGGAGCAAAAGAAAGGGATAAACTAATAGAAGGATTAGGGGAAAGGTATAAAGGGGAGGGAGGGATTCTAAAAGGGAGAGGACTATTGGTGGGAGGTGGTCATCAAAAATAAAGTACTGGGGAGGGGGTAAGGGAGAGAGGGGAAAGGGAAGAGAAAAATATAACTTTGGGTAAATAAGATGGCAGGAAATATAGATATAGTCATTTTAACTGTGAATGTGAATGGGATGAACTCTCCCATAAAACGGAAGTGGATAGTGGACTGGATTAAAAGCCAGAATCCTACAATATGTTGTTTACAAGAAACACATCTAAAACATAGAGATACATACAGAGTGAAGGTAAAGGGCTGGAGCAGAATCTTTTATGCTTCAAGTGAACAAAAAAAAGCAGGGGTAGACATCCTTATCTCAGATCAAGCAAAAGCAAAAATAGATCTAATGAAAAGAGATAAGGAAGGAAACTATATTTTACTAAAGGGTACCATAGACAATGAAGCGGTATCAATACTAAACATATATGCACCAAGTGGTATAGCATCCAAATTCCTAGAAGAGAAACTAACAGAGATGCAAGGAGAAATAGACAGTACAACTATACTAGTGGGGGATCTCAACCTTGCTCTCTCAGAATTAGATAAATCAAACCACAAAATAAATAAGAAAGAAGTTAGGGAGATAAACAAAATGTTAGAAAAGTTAGGTATGACAGATCTCTGGAGGAAATTGAATGGTGATGGAAGGGAGTATACTTTTTTCTCAGGGTTCATGGAACTTACACGAAAATTGATCATGTGTTAGGGCATAAAACCCTCAAAATCAAATGCAGAAAAGCAGAAATAGTAAATGTATCCTTTTCAGATCATGATGCAATAAAACTCACATGTAATATAAGGCCAGGAGAAAATAGACCAAAAGTTAAGTGGAAATTAAATAATCTAATCCTGAAGAATGAATGGGTGAAAGAGCAAATTATAGACACAATCGATAATTTCATCCAGGAGAACGACAATAATGAGACAACATACCAAAATTTGTGGGATACGGCCAAAGCGGTTATAAGGGGTAATTTTATATCTCTAGATGCTTATTTGCATAAAATAGAGAAAGAGAAGATCAATGAATTAGGGTTACAATTAAAAAAACTAGAAAAAGAGCAAATTAAAAACCCTCAAATACCAAATTGGAAATTCTGAAAATAAAAGGTGAGATTAATAAAATCGAAAATAAGAAAACTATTGAATTAATAAATAAAACTAAGAGTTGGTTTTATGAAAAAACCAACAAAATAGATAAGCCTTTAGTTAATTTGATCAGAAAAAGAAAAGAGGAAAATCAAATTGTTAGTATCAAAAATGATAAGGGAGAACTTTCCTCCAATGAAGAGGAAATTAGAGTAATAATTAGGAGTTATTTTGCCCAACTTTATGCCAATAAAAATTTGATAACCTAAATGAAATGGAGGAATATCTACAAAAATATAGATTGCCCAGGTTAACAGAAGAGGAAATAAATTATTTAAATAGCCCCATTTTAGAAAAAGAAACAGAACAAGCTATTAATCAACTCCCTAAGAAAAAATCTCCAGGGGCAGATGGTTTTACATGTGAATTCTACCAAACATTCAAAGAATAATTAATTCCAATACTATACAAACTATTCAAAAAAATAGGGACAGAAGGTATACTACCAAATTCCTTCTATGATACAGATATGGTGCTGATAGCTAAACCAGGTAGGGTGAAAACAGAGAAAGAAAACTATAGACCCATTTCCCTAATGAATATTGATGCAAAAATTTTAAATAAGTTATTAGCAATGAGATTACAGAAAGTCATCCCCAGGATAATACACCATGACCAAGTAGGATTTATACCAGGGATGCAGGGCTGGTTCAATATCAGGAAAACTATCAGCATAATCAATTATATTAATAACCAAACTAACAAAAACCATATCATTATCTCCATAGATGCAGAAAAAGCATTTGATAAAATCCAACACCCTTTCCTATTAAAAACACTAGAGAGTATAGGAATAAATGGGCTTTTCCTTAAAATGATTAGTAGCATCTACTTAAAACCGTCAACAAGCATCATATGTAATGGAGACAAACTAGAACCATTCCCAATAAGATCAGGAGTGAAACAAGGCTGCCCACTGTCACCATTACTATTTAATATTGTATTAGAAATGTTAGCTTTGGCAATAAGAGAAGAAAAAGAGATAAAAGGAATCAGAGTAGGTAATGAAAAAACCAAATTATCACTCTTTGCAGATGACATGATGGTATACTTAGAGAACCCTAGAGACTCAACTAAAAAACTACTAGAAACAATCCACAATTTTAGCAAAGTTGCAGGATTCAAAATAAATCCACATAAATCATCAGCATTTTTATATATTACCAACAAAGTTCAGCAGCAAGAGATACAAAAAGAAATTCCATTCAGAATAACGGATGATAGCATAAAATATTTGGGAATCTATCTACCAAGAAAATGTCAGAAACTATATGAACTAAACTACAAAACACTTTCCACACAAATAAAGTCAGACCTAGTCAATTGGAAAAACATTAAGTGCTCATGGGTAGGCCGAGCGAATATAATAAAAATGACAATACTACCCAAACTAATTTACTTATTTAGTGCCATACCAATCAAACTCCCAAGAAATTATTTTACAGATCTAGAAAAAATAGTAGCAAAGTTCATTTGGAAGAACAAAAGGTCAAGGATTTCAAGGGAATTAATGAAAAAAAAGACAGATGATGGTGGCCTTGCTGTACCAGATATAAAACTATATTATAAAGCAGCAGTCATCAAAACCATTTGGTACTGGCTGAGAAATAGAGCAGTCGATCAGTGGCATAGAATAGGATATCAGGACAAGCTAGGTAATAACGTTAGCAATTTAGTGTTTGATAAACCCAAAGACCCCAGCTTTTGGGATAAGTACTCACTATTCGGCAAAAACTGCTGGGAAAATTGGAAACTAGTGTGGAAGAAATTAGGGCTTCACCCATACCTAACACCACATACCAAGATAAGATCTAAATGGGTTCAAGATCTAGATATAAAGAGTGATTTTGTAAGCAAGTTAGAGGAACATAGTATAGTTTACCTCTCAGACCTGTGGAGATGGAATAAATTTATGTCCAAAGAAGATCTGGAACTCCTAATTGAACACCAGATGGATAATTTTGATTATATTAAGTTAAAAAGTGTCTGTACAAACAAAACTAATGCAGACAGGATTAGGAGGGAAGCATCAAATTGGGAAATCATCTTTACATTTAAGGGTTCTGATAAAGGTCTCATCTCTAAAGATATATAGAGAATTGTCTCATATTTATAATAATTCAAGCCATTCTCCAATTGATAAATGGTCAAAGGATATGAACAGACAATTTTCAGATGAGGAAATTAAAACTATTTATAATCATATGAAAAGGTGCTCCAAATCACTATTGATCAGAGAAATGCAAATTAAGACAACTCTGAGGTACCACTACACACCTGTCAGATTGGCTAAAATGACAGAAAAAGATAAAGATGAATGTTGGAGGGGATGTGGGAAGACTGGGACATTGATGCATTGTTGGTGGAGCTGTGAACGGATCCAGCCATTCTGGAGAGCAATTTGGAGCTATGCTCAAAAAGTTATCAAATTATGCATACCCTTTGACCCAACAGTGTTTGTATTGGGCTTATATCCCAAAGAGATCATAAAAGAAGGAAAGGGCCCCACATGTGCAAGAATGTTTGTGGCAGCTCTTTTTGTCGTGGCTAGAAACTGGAAACTGCATGGATGCCCATCAATTGGAGAGTGGCTGAATAAATTATGGTATATGAATATTATGGAATATTATTGCTCTGTAAGAAACAACCAGCAGGACGATTTCAGAGAGGCCTGGAGAGACTTGCATGAACTGATGCTCAGTGAAGTGAGCAGAACCAGGAGATCATTGTACACGGCAACAACAGTACTATATGAGGATCAGTTCTAAGGGACATCACTCTCTTCAACAATGAAATGCTTCAAACCAATTTCAATTGTTCAGTGAAGAAAGCCACGTACACTCAGAGAGAGGGATGTGAAATGTGGACCACAACATAATATTTTCATGTTATCTATTGAGGTTTGCTTGCATTGTATTTCCTTTATTGGATTATTCTTTCTTGTAGATATGATTTCTCCTGCACAAAAAATGATGTGTGGCAATAACTATGCATATATTCGATTTCTTAAGTATTCTAACATAATTATCATGTAGTGGATATCCTGCTGTCTAGGGTAGGGGTGGGGAGTAGGGGGGAAAAATTTGTAACAGAAAGCTTTGTAAGGGTTAATGTTTAGGAATTACCCATACATATGTTTTGCAAATAAAAAGTATTAATAAAAAAATAAAAAATAAAAATAATGTATGTGATCACATATATTTATTGCAGAGTATGTATATAATATTGTGTATAATCTTATATAGCACATATATAATATATAGTTATACCACTATATAATTACACAAATATGTAATTATATGTAAAGTATGTACATATTTAAGCATATTGTCACCTTTAGATAGAGAGGTAGTAATCTCAGAGTACAGACAGAGGCATATTTACCTGTGTGTGACAGCCAACATTGGGACAAGGTGTAAGGATTTGTTTAGCTCGACTATACAGATTTGAAGTGGGTTTTGTTTCTTGTTATCTCTGTAGAGAAGGGGCATAGAAGTGGAAGAAGATGCAAACCAGAAAATAAGATTCAATTTGTACTGAAGCATATGGAGAATATGTACTGTGGATCATTTGTTCTCACCTTTGGCCCTGGACAAAACTGCCAGAGTACTTTTGGACCTGTTCTCTATTACTCTATGTACAGAGATGCAAAACCACCCATCCATGCCCAAGAAAAACATAATTAGGATATTAAGGGAAATCTGTTTCTAAGAAATCAAGCTCACATCATTCATTCCCAAGTTGAATAGAAATGATTTAGGGATTATCAGTGCCTCGCTCTCCTTGATGAGCCTGGAGAATCAACCATTGATTATGCTTGTGCATGCAAGAGGGAGGTGAACGTTGTAGACATGATTCCCTCCTAGAGAAATAGAAAGGCGCTTTGATCACAGATCAGTTTTTAAATCCCTGTACGTTGGAAACTGGAGGAGGAAGCTGCTTCTCACTGGCACACTCTGGCAAAGACTTGATACCATGACCTGACTTTATGGAACATTATTTATCCACCTGTGGCCTCTTGAACAAGCAAGCTGAAGGTAAATGATAAGAGAGGGCAGGCACATGCTCCATCTTGCAGAAAGCTTGTCAGTCAGCATCTATGAGGAGAAAGAAAAATAAAATAAAGAAAAGCCAGTGAGCAATTCGAGCTGCTCCAAATTTTCTGCTAAAGAGACTGAGCAAAAACAAACAAAAAAGTGTCGTTGTCTCCTGGATTCAAACACCTAGGTATTAAACCTCAGGAAAGAAAAAAAATCCCATTTTCTCAAGATGGATTATTTTAAAATGAAAAACTCTTTACAAGCCTTTGAGGAGGTCATATATACTAGCCCCAAAGAGAGATAGCCAGAAGCAACTGCAAAGAATATTTCCTACCTATCTAATCTTAAATCCTTTAACCTCTCTGGACCTCAGTTTCCTATTCTGTAAAAGGAGGGGGTTGGACTATATAACCTTTTTTGTCCCTTTTAGACCTAGCATTCTAATAATTCTATGACCTATGGGAGCTACTCCAGGCAACTTTTTAAGACTATGAATTGCAGTTGGGAAAGTATTTATTTTTGTATAAATATTATATGTAATATTTATGTAAATATACAAATATGCACACACATATATAGATATATAGTTGGTGTGGTGAGGTGGACAGAGCTCTGGGCTGTGAGTCAAGAAGACCTGAGTTCAATTCTAGTCTCAGACACTTATGAGCTGTGTGACCCTGGACAAGTGACTGTCCACATCAGCTTCCTCAATTATAAAATGAGGATTATAATAGCATCTACCTTGAAGTGTTGTGAGGATCAATAAGATAATATTTGTAAGGGGCAGTTAGATGGTGCAGTGGATAGAGCACCAGTCCTGAAGTGAGGAAGACCTGAGTTCAAGTCTGATCTCAGACACTTAACACTTCCTAGCTGTGTGACCCTGGGCAAGTCACTTAACCAAAAAGATAATATTTGTACACAAAAAAAAATGCTGCTTGATACATAGCAGGTACTGTGTGTATATATATATAATCTTTTTATAAAATGTATTTATCATATATATGCATGTAATATATATTACATATATACAAAATTTATATATAAACTATGTAAAAACCCTGGGAGATTAATGCCATTATAATGTCCATTTTATAGACAAGGACATTGCTGCTGAAAAAGGTTAAATAACTTGCCTAGGGTCATACAACTATTAAGTATTTGAAACAAGATTCAAATTCAGGGCTTCCTAGCTGCAGGTCCACTTCCAAACTGCTCCTAGTTACTTCTATTAACAGTTGCATTTTTTTTGCATTGGTAAAGGGAGTTTCCTCACTGGTAAGCTCTCTACACTCAGGAAATCATGGGTTGGATCCCAAGACCAAATCGAGATTGCTTTCTGGTTGAGTGTGAACATGGTAATTAAAGCTTCAGATTTATTCTTGTGTGTATCTGGGAACATAATTTAACAAAACACAATCTCTATTCTCCAGACCTCCTCACCCTGGACAGCTGACTTCATCCAACATGAAAAACTATTAATAAAAACAGAATTTAAAGAATTCCCTGCTATGTGAATGTCAATGGCTGGACTTTGAAGGAAATGGAGATTTGCAAGGCTCTGAAGGCATGGGGAGGATAAAATGAAAGCAGCTCCCTTCTGAGCATTCAGACTGGGCAGCTTTAAGAAAACCATCAGCTCCTCTTCCCTGGCATCCATCATTTTCTGCATGTAGACTTTGCCTGGAACACTCAGTAGTGCTCCAAGGCCTTGATAGAGTTCTACTCCACTTGTTTCCTCCTTCCCAAGATTGTCCTTTTGAAGGGGAGAGATTGAAT
The DNA here is from genome assembly GCA_023553655.1 of Myrmecobius fasciatus. Classification (NCBI taxonomy): domain Eukaryota; kingdom Metazoa; phylum Chordata; class Mammalia; order Dasyuromorphia; family Myrmecobiidae; genus Myrmecobius; species Myrmecobius fasciatus. The sequence goes on from JAJPUD010000495.1 coordinate 620,570, forward strand.
CTTTTCTTCGATGGTACAACTCTGGGACAAAGTCCAAAAGAGAGAAGAAGCCTTCTACCCAACCTGATTTCTGTTCTTCACATGAAAATCTCTCATGGAAGGGATCTCCACAACTGGCAAGTCAATGAGAGAGATGTGGACACATTTGGAGCCTGCAGTGAGTGCAAGCGTACCAGGCTTCAGAGTGATGCCTGTTGAGGTCAGTCCTGATCTACCCTCTGAGCAGAGATGTGATCTTTCCCTGTAATCAGTAAAGAAGGATGTCTCAAGAGTCAGAAACTGGAGATCTGGAGGAGGGAGGGTTGTTGGAAATTGGTTCTTTTAGACATCCATGTTTTAGTCAGTGGAAAGAGTGTCCTGACAGTTTTAAGATGAAATTAAATCCATCTGTAGTCATATGAAAAAATACTCTAAATCATTCTTGATTAGAGAAATGCAAACGGAAACAACTCTGAGGTACCACCTCATACCTATTAGATTGCTTATCATAGAAAAGGAAAATGGCAAATGTTAGAGAATATATGGGAAAATTGGAATATAAATGTATTGTTAGTGGAGTTGTGAACTGATCCAACCATTCTGGAGAGCAATTTGAAACTATGCCCAAAGGGCTATAAAACTGTGCACATACCAAAGAGATCATAAAAAAAATTGGAAAAGGAAGGGGGGTGGCCATAATAATAATTTTACTCCGGGCATCATAATTCAGGGCATAACAAAAGAAACTGTACTCACCTGGTTTCTGGACATGGAAAGGAGTCAGGCCATGGGATCATTCCACCTAGAAAAGACCCAAAGAAAATTTAGTTAGGAAACACAAAGTCAAGGACAAAGCATGTGCTTGTACACACACACACACAAACACACACACACTCAAACACACCACCAGCTTTTAATAATTCAATCACTGGTTACTATAATGATAATTCTTTTATTCATTCTGAGGTCCCTGATCCTAAACTTGCCTCAAAAAGTTAAGATTTTCCTTTGGTTGGGGGCTGCGGAAGGAGTTTGGTTTTGTTTTGCTTTTTTTCTGTCCTTGAAGCTCTACTTTGTATAGAAAGGGTTAACACTTAAGGCCCCAGTGCCATCATAGTGTATTTTTAGAAAGCCAATGTGACACACTGGAGAGACCATTTGATTTGAAGTCAGAGGCCCTGAGTACAAATACTAGCTCCATTCTTACTACCTAAGGGGCCTTAGACTACTCACTTAGCTCAGAGACTTTATTTTCCACCTCTATGGAATGAGGGAATTGGACTCCAAATTTGTTACAGGTCAGGATTCCTGAGGTCTTTAGGACTGGGACATAGAACACCTGGGACAGAATTTCACAAAATAAAAACGCAATTTGGTTTAGATTCAAGGATTCTTAATTTTTTTTCATGTCTTGTACTCCATGGGAAGTCTAACAAAGTTTATGACCCCCTTCTCAAAATAATGTTTTTAAGTGCATAAATTATAAAAAATAGAATTACAAATGAAATCAGTAAAATATAGTTATCAGAATATTTTGTTCTTAAAATTCATTATTTTTTGTTAAGAGTTCTTGCAGAGTAAGAAAGAAATAGGAACTATGAGGTCAATGAATTATCAGAAGGATTCATAGTCCAGGAACAAACGTTCATATCTAGTATAAATTAAATGACAAGGCACATGAACTATCTGCTAAAGTTATTAGCTCAGCTACATAAAAATCTTTCCAAAAATGACTTCTACATAATGAACTTAGATTCCTTAACAATTTTTCTAAAAATACAAGCAACACAATGTTTCCTGTGAATATTATAAGGGATTGATGTTAGTATTTGGTCCACTGGGGCCTGGCTATCCAAGAGATCATGTAGACCTCTAGCAAAGAGAAAAAGGAAAAGGAAAAGGAAAAGGAGGAAAAGAAATAAAAAGACTTTAAGGCCAGCTGTCTTCTCCTAGATTTAACTTCAAAGCCATGATAAAGAGAAGGATTGAGTCAAGATATTCCTTTGTAGTCTCCTCGAAGAAAAGAAACTTGGAGTTGACTCTCTTCTGGGTTATCAGAAGAAAAGTTTAAATTTTGCAGTAGCATCCAGAGGTGACTATTCCCATGCCAGAAAGAAAGAGAGGGACAAGAAGAAATGACAGAAGGATCCATCTGAAGTAGGTCAGAAGATCCACCTTCTACTTCTGATCATATCTAGTCACGTGGACCCCCGACCATATGTCTGCCCCTTCAGCCAACATTTTGGATAAAGATGGCTGAAACCCCATCTAATGAACAAAACAATCCAGCTCCTTTAATCCAGGCCAAATGATTCATGGAGGGCCACAGTGCCATGGGGAAATTGTCAGACTTAAAGTCAAGAAAACTTGATTTTAAACTATTTCCTCAAAAACTTATGTATGGCCTTAGGAAAATCACTTAATGTATCTCATTCTTAATTTTTTTTCCTGTAAAATAATTGCATCTACCTCACAAGGTTGTTATACAGGTCTAATGAGACTGTCTATGTAAAATGATTTGCAAACTATAAAAGCTGAGTGTTATTATTTACAATAGGAAGTTGTTTCTGATCCAGTGACTTAGTGGGAACTTTTTATATTGGTTGGATATAAAGCAAAGGAGAAAATGTTCCCTCTCCATTCAAACCCCTAGAAAATGTTTGTTGCCATCTTGGATAAGGAAGGCAAACATCTAAGGAAACTTAGTTATACAAAAATCCCTAAATATTTGACAATGCAATGAAGCTTCAGTTAATGGAGAAAGTAGGGCTTGGGATCATACATTTAGAGCTGGAAAAGATTTTTAAGATCGTCTAATTCAACCCCCTCATTTTACATTAGGTTCAAAGAAATTAAATGATTTGTCAAGATCACACAGTTCATAGACATGGCTAATAGAATTTGGATGTAGGACCTCTGACTCCGAATCAAGGCCTTTACATTTTACCATCCTGCCTCCCAAGGGAGCCTTGAAGGAGAAAGAATGACGTCACATCCTATTCTTGGCACATCCCTCAGCCACATTAGCCAAGGCATTTAGCTTGTCTGGATGCCAATCCTTCCACCAACAAATGAAAATGTATTATCATAACACCTACTCGGAACTTGAGAAATGTTTGGAGAACTGCAAGAGAACGTTCCCAGGCAGCTTATTCACTCTGACTAGAAAGGCAAGAGGGGCACACAAAAATGACATTGAGAGCAAGGAAGCCGCTGCTTTGCTTTTTAATGAGAGGAAGATAATGCTAGGAGAAGATTGTGGGAAAGGGAAAGCAGAGGCATTTAAAGCCCCTTCTGATGAAAGGCACTGAGTGACTCAGATGTGAGGAGAGGTGGGTGAGCTGGAAAAAAGAGTGGAGATAATGAGGCAGCAATCATTGGAGGGGGCTGGAGAAGGGTCGTAAAAAGAGAGAAAATCACATTACAAGGAAAACAGGAAAAGAAATGTCTCGCTGAGATGGGGTCAATGTAGATCATTTTGACCTCTCTGCTCCTTACCTGCCAGAATATTTGTGATCACCTAGGGGATGGAGGTGGGAGGATGACACTGGAGATCTGGAGGGACAAGCAGATAATATAGGGGACAGAGCCCTAAAAAAATTGAAAATCAAAGCCTGCAAGTTGGAAGCTTAATTTTCCCCCTTGCTAAATGTGTGACCTGGGCTCTCTAGACCTCAGTTACCTCATCTGTTAACTGAGATGTGTGAGGACTAAGCAAACTCTGAAGTCTCTTTGAGCTTCGAAATCAAATGATATGTTCCCGAATGTGGGATTCATTCATTCCTAAGAGCAGGAGGAAGTTTGTGGGGGGGAGAAGCTTGGAAAAATCTTGAGAAATAACCACCTCCCCTTCTCAGCAGAGCATCCAATTAGGTGCATGTACATTCTTTGGAATACAACCCCGAGTTTTTCTTAAGACTGAAAGGTCGGGATACTTGAACATCAGGATGTAGATATAGATATAGAAGGTATAAATGTAGAAGATAAGGGCTTGAAGGGTGCAAACAAGAGTTCCTTGGGCAGTAAGGGTTACCCCAAACTACAAATTGTTACACTTGTCCCTCGATACTTAAAACTCAGATTCACTCTGGTTAGTCAACCTTGAGCACCTACTATGTGATTATTCCTATGCTAGAGTGGTTCCTGCACCGTTGGAAGGCTATAAAAGATCTGCCCAGAGAGATCAGGATGGGCTAGAATCAGGGAAAGCCTCAAGAAGAGATGGAGAGTGACCTTTAAGGATGGCTAAAATTTGTGCCAAAGGTGGGAGAGTGTTACAGGCTAAGCTGATGCATAAGAAAAGGAATGAAAGCAGTAATGTGTGACAGCATGGACCAAATGTGAGAAGACTGCTTAGTCTGGCTATATTTTCTCCCTTTGAGCCCCAAGATCTGCCTTCTCAGAAATTAAAAGGGAACATATAGAGAACAAGAAAAACAGGAGGCGAAATAATATTAGAGAGGTGGAAAAACACTCCTTAATATGCCCCTTGAGCACAAAATCTGCCTTCTTCACTCCAATTCAAATTGAAGACATTTATAAAGGGCTTGCAGTGTTTAAAACACTGTGCTAGGCACTGCAAACACAAAAGAAAAATTAAATAGCTTTTGACCTCAAGAGACTTACATTCTACTTAAATGTAGAATTTAATCAGTGTTGTGGTTGGGGGTGGGAGGAGAGGGGAAGAAAAGTTGTGATCCTAATTGTTCTAAAAAAAAAATAAGCTGTGATTCTTCTAAGGAGAAATAAAGGACACAGCACTTTTAGGAAAGATTGATTGATACAAGAGCCAGAAGTGCTTTCTCACAAGGTATCTTCATGAATCTTACCTGAGCTCTGCTCAACATCAGCATCTCTCCAATGGCTTGACCTGGTTCATTGGTATAGCACTGGACTTAGAATTCAGAAGTCCTGCCTTTCCTGTAATATGAAAGAATTAGTCTCAAGGAGTTCTAAAGATCCCTTACAACTCTAAATCTATGATTCAATCTTTGACCAAAAAAGGGATGTTTTCCCTTTGTTTACATCTTATTTCTCCCCATATTTTTCCATGTTTTGAACATTCCCTGCCCTCTCTTTGGAAGGCTTTACAGTACCAGCTGTCCAGACAGCCCACAAATCAAAAGCATAATTGCTCAGGGCCAGAGTTGAAAAATCAAGCAGAATGCTAACTTCTACTGGTCCCAGTCTCTCTACTTAGCATGTATTCTCTTTTTTTTCCTAAGCTAACAGTATGATATCTAGCTGTATTTCCTTGTTCTCCACACTACAAATTCCTTCACAAGCTATCACCTTAAGACAAGAAAACCAGTTTTGAGCAATTAGCAAAATGTCTTGTCTCCATGGAGGTTGGGAGAAGAGGGGAGAGTGATATCACAAACAATCCTTATTTCATTTAATGGTTTGTCAAATGAAATACAGTTGAAGGAAGTAATTATATTTTAACTTCAGAAATGAAGACTTAGGGAAAATGTGGTATCTATCTTCAAATATTTGAAGAGCTACTGCATAGAAAAGAAATCAGACTAAATGGATTTCACCCCAGAAGGAGCAGTAAGTATATATGCAACTCAAATAAAAAAGAACTCTCTACCAATGGAGAGTCCTTCCAACTCCCACAACCTTCCACTTCCACCATTATATGGATTTTGCCTGAAGTCTAGCAGAGCACTTACTTTTGAAATTTTTAGTGTACTTGTAAAATGTACTTTTTCTGTTTGGCTCTTATCTCCTATTAGAACATAAACTCTCAAAAGACAAGATCATGAGGATCATGGATTTAGAGTTGGAAGAAGCCTCAAAGCCATATAGTCCAATTTCCTCATTTTACAGAAAAGTAAACTGAGGTCCAGTGAGGTTAAATGAGGCATCTCCCAACTAAAAAAAAGTGTCAAGGATGGTATTTGAACCCAGGACTCTGCTTCTATAGCTAATGGTCTCGCTCTACCTCTCTACCTCCTCATCTGAAGTTTATAACTACTCTAGACCCAAAATTATGCTTTGCATGTCTTGTTGTTGTTCAGTTCTTTCGATCATACCTGACTCTTTGTGACAGGGTTTTCTTGGCAAACATGCTGGAGTGATTTGCCATTTTCTTCTCCAGGTCATTTTCTAGATGAGGAAATTGAGGCAACCAGGGGTAAGTGACTTGCCTAGGGTCACACAGATAGATTTGAATTCAGGTTTTCCTGACTCCAAAGCCAGAACTCTATTCACTGCATCGATGAGCTGCCCTGGTGCTTTGCAGATAAGCGCCACTTTATACAAATCAGATGAATTAATTAATTAGATCTGAACACCAATAGAATCTCATTAAAAAGCAGAAACTTTATGAGAGAGGAAGTTTCTCATCACCAGGTATATTCAAGTGGAGGCTGATTGACCACTTGTTTGCCTGAGGTGTTGTTAGAAGGGAATCTTGGATCAAATGGAAGGGGAGAGTTGAACCATATAAGTTCTCTGGTCCTTCTTAGCTCTGGGAGACTGTGATTCTAAAGATATTGTTCTATTATTCCTTGAGAGTTGTTTTCCCCACCTAACAGATGGAGAAACTAGGGCCCTCTAGGAAAGGAACTTTTCCCAAATCGAACAATGAGTCACTGGCAGAATCTGGAACAGAACATAAATCTTTTGACTACCAATCAAGTACATCCTCACCCAGCTTCTTATGTTGTCCCACCTCATCCCACATGCAAATCTCCCACATTCACACATACATAACACTCAGTGAATACTTGTCTGAATGAATGAAAATTGATTATTTACATGGAGCTTTAACATTTACAAAACACCCCTGTGAGATAAGTAATGTGTTCCCATTTTACAGATGAGAAAACTAAGGGTCAGAGAAATGACTTGACTTGCCCAGGATATCTTGTAAGGATAAGAGCCAGGACTTATATTTAGTCAGGCAGAAAAGAGGAAAGTTTAAGGAAAAAAATTTCTGATTCCAGCTTCAAAGGACCTGAATTCATATCCAGCTTTTAACACATGCTACCTGTCTAACCCTGTGTTCCTTCAAAACTAAAATGAGAAGACTGGACCCTTCCAAATTTAGATCTCTGATCTAATGATGTAACTCCCAAACCAGTACTCTTTCTATTCCATCATTCTGTCTCACTAATTAACTTTCACAGGTAATGTATATAGAATTATTTCAGTTTCTCACCACTCTCCCTCAGCAAAAACAAAACAAAGCAAAAACCAAAAACAAACAATCCTTTAGCTTAATCTTTCTGGATTGACTTAGATTTGAGTCTATTCTTGTTTCTCTATTTTCTTTGAAATTATGAAAGATAACATGTGATTTTTAATAAGCATGTCTCCATCTAGGCCATTTAGTTCAACTAGCCAGTGTCCTGTGAGAATGAGGTAAGGAAAGGGAAAAGAACAAACAGAAAAACCTAATGACCAGGGAGGTGTGAGCTATGAATCACGGGGCAGTCTGTGGGAGGAAGTTGATCAATGGCAAAGGAAATCTTGGCCTTTAAGAAACAACTTTAAATATGACTAACCATCAGAAGCCTGCAGGGGAAAAAAGTCTTTTGGGAACTGTTCTCAGATGCACCCTGAGGCAATATTTGAATTTCTTTGTGTGTCTATTGACTGAACAGTTGTGGAATTAGACACTCTTGGGAATTTTCCCATAATTGTTGGAAGATTTTCAACATTTCATCTTAGCTTCCTAGCTCTGAAATCTAGATTTCTTAACCCAGGGTCTGGGATTTATTTCTTATTATTTTAACAATTTTATTTCAATATAATCAGTCCCTTTCATAATCCTATTATTTAAGATATTCAAAAACATTATTCTAGGAAGAGATCCATAGGTTTCACCAGACTACCAAAGAAGGTTATCACACAAACAAAGTTAAGCATGCCTGTTTTAAATTGTTCCTTTAATAAAGAAAAAGGGATATGTGTGTAAATGTGTGTGTAGGTAGTAGTAGTAGGACAGAATTTATTAATTCTATTGTTTAAAATATCCCAGCTGCCTAAACTAGTCTTTCAGCTCCAGCACTAAACATATTCCTATTCTTTGCCTCATAGCATCAGCTTTCCAAATGCCTGGTTTTATTTTCAATTTCCCCCTCTTCAGACTCATCCAAGTCCTTTTTTTTTCTTATGAACTCCTGTTTCACTAAGAGATAAGACACCTTGTTGTCATGGAAACAGCCACATATGTCCCCATGCAAACACCTATGGAGGAAGAAGGAAGGAAAGGATGTTCTCCTCGCTACCATAGCAACAGAGCCACGTGGCAATAGCTTCAGACACTCCATAAATACTAACATTGTCAGGAGAGGAAAGAACAGTTGGAGGTAGTCTCTTTGAAGTTAGATCTATCCTAGTCTACAGAGCTGTGCATAGAGAAGGTCAGATCTTATGGGCAGCCATCATTCTTTATTCTCATAGTGTTGAATTAAAATGAAGTCTCAAAGTGGCCGACCAGTGTCCCAGAATGGCCATCTTGGCAGAAAATCTATTTTTCTACCACAATCTATGCCTACCAAAGGCAACCCTGAGATTATCATGGTTCTAAATCCTGGGGCCATTCAATTATAAATTGTTACCTCACCAGACTATAGCCACCTGAACAATCAACATATTAACATGCATTAAAAACCAATTATGTAAAGGGCTCTGTGCTAAGCACAGGTAATGATACAGACTCTGCTCTCAGGACACTTAGAGACAGAGATAGAGTGTGAAAATGTCTCTGATACAAAGGAGGAATCCAGGCAAAACTCTATCATAAATCTAAGGCTGGAGAGATCTCTTTGACTTGGGAAGTCAGAAATGACTTCATAGAGGAGACTGAGCTAAGCTGATTTGGACCTGGAAATATGGGAAGGATTTCAAATTTATAAATGGGAAGAGAATGGAAGAGAAACTGTTCATACAAGAAAGATCACCACAAAAACAGGGGATGAACAGGAGTGCAGTTTATCTGGAACATAAAGGAGAATTAATACGAAGTAAGACTGATCAAATAAGTTAGTTCCAGATTGCAGAGGATTTTTAATGAGAGACCGGAGTTAGCATTTTTAATTTGGTAAATAACATAGAGCCACAGTAGATTTTTCCCCCTTAAAGTAGGGTAACTTGATCTGAATAGTGATTTAGGAGTATTCTTCAGGCATTGATTTGAAAGAAGAATTGGCAAAGGAATGGGAAGCAGAAAGACCAATAAGGAGAATATTATAACAATTAAAAAGACAGTAGAGGTATAGCAGAAGGAGTGGAAAAAAAACTTCATATGTAAGAGACAGCACAGAGTTAAAATCAATAGGACTTGACAATTATTCGATATAATGGGAGTGAAAGAGAAAAGTATAAAAGATGTTTCCTAAGAGACTGGATGAGAGAAGTTCCATCAAAAAGGAAAAGAAAAGATTATATGAGAGTATTCTGGGTAATGAAGAAGTTTGTTATTCACTCTTATATTGAAGCACACAGTGGGAAAAGAGAGTTTAGATGAATAACTGGATTGTGGCCTTAGGCTTACCACCTATAATTTTGAAGAGAAGAGACTGCTAGTGTTTTTGTAGTATAGGGCACGGCTCCAAACTCCCCTCTCCTTAAGCTTCTGTTTTCTCTCCCTGGGTTATGGCTGGGTCACTTACCCTATTTGCCCTCATTTCCAGTAGTCAGAATAGTTTTCTAGAGAAGTGGCCATGCTGTTATTACTCAATATTTTTAGGTGCTAAGGGCAAGTGTTGTGAGTGGTTATTCCCCCAACAGTCTAGCTCAGGAATCCCTGCCAGTGAATTTCCAATTTCCAAATCAGTTATTAATACTCACTCAACCAAAATAACTACTAAAAATTTAAAGAAAATGCATAATATTTAGAGGAAGTTCTGTCAACAAACCCTAACTATACTCCCCTACCAATGCACCCGGTGTCAGTGGAGAGAATGAACAAATACCTATAATCCTGAGGTAGAAAAACACACATGTAGGAAAGAACTAATGTGGCCAGAGCCACACAGAATTTTAGGATTGTAGATTTTTAATATCCTTTTCTGTCACAATTGTCCATAAAAGTTCTTTGATGAGCATAGCTTGCAGTATTGAACAGACACTGCTGGGCTAAGCTAATCTATGTTATGCTTAACTAACACTTCACTGAACATGACATTTTAGCTTGAATAATTGATCCACTGAGCTGCTCCTAAACTGTTCTTCTGCTCAACTGGACTTTCCCTGCAACAGCAATTGTAATATACATTTCTCCAAGCTCTGGCTTTAAACCTCATAAGGCTTCATCAAAAGCACCATGTTCTTTAAGAAAGAGGCAATGACCTTTATCCTAAAGTTGTCAAAACTGAGCTTTCCAACTCTACTCCTTTGAGGGTTTATCGTTCTCCTCCTCTCAGACAAAGCTTCTTAAACTATGTACTCATAACCCTTTTCACCCAAGAAATTTTTATATAATTCTGGATAGATAAGCATATTAAAAAGGTATACAAATCAAACATTTACTCATAATAAATTATAATTCTGTGATCACCACAATCAGTTGTGTGACCCCACAATTTTAAAAGCTCTGCTTTAGAAACAAGTAACAATAAAAAAGCAATGTATTCTGCCTTCTCCCTTTTCCCTAGCAGCAAATTATAATGATGAGCAGAATATATTAAGAACATAATATTCTTGCTAACACTTATTCCCAGAGGACCAAGTCATAATAGAAAATGTCATATATTCTCTTCATTGTCTTTTCAGCAGTAGGCGGAAGTGTAGAGCGCTCTACCTAACTGCATAAACAATAGATCAGTAGAAGGTGGGAGGTGGGGGTATGGAGAGAAAGGAGAACAGAGACAAGAGACACCACCACCTAACTCCACGGATTTTCGCTGACTGTTCTCTGTGCTTCTCCCATCTCAACTCTATTTTTTGGATTCCCTAACTTCCTTCAAGTATCAGCTAAAATCCTGCCTCCTGTCAGAAGTCTTTCTCAGACCCTATTAATGCTAGTGTCTTCCCTCTGAGATTGCCTCTAATTCATCCTGTATATGTCTAATTCAGATATAGTTTTCTCTTCCATTAGAATGAGTTTATCGAGGGCAAAGCCTGTTTTGTCTTTCTTTGTACCCCCAGAAACTAGCACAATATCTGGCACATATTGTTTAATCATTTTTCAGTTATGTCTGATTCTTCATGATACTATTTGGAGTTTTTTGGCAAAGAAACTGGAATGGTTTGTCATTTTCTTTTCCAACTCATGTTACAGATACAAATAAGGTAAAGTGACTTACACAGGATCACAAAGTTAATAGAAATCTGTGGCTAGATTTAAACTCAGGAAGATAAATCTCACTGACTCCAGGCTTGGCATTCTATCTACCACATAACCTAGCTGCCCCATAGCTGGTAAAAGCCTAATAAACATTTGTTGACTAAATTGACTAATCTTTCTGAGTTCAGGTCCTTCTAGAAATGATTCCATATTAGCTCATGGTAAATGACCACATTCTTATGTTCTGTCTATAATTAGGTAAATCACATTTGCCTCATCATCCCAGAACAATTCTCATGTCCATATTTCCCAAATAGTTAACCTAAAATTTCTCTAGTTCTTCAGCTTAACCAAACAGTAACATAGACTATGTTCCCTATCTGCATCAATGTTTTACCAGGGAGTTATCAAACATGTGGACCACATTTCAGCTAGAACTAAATTAAAATGTAATTGGAAAGAATTCAAAAAAATAAATATATAATAGAACTTAGGTTATGTTAATATGCCATTTTCTAAGTCAGCATGCAACCTCAGAAATATTTATGTACAATTTAGCGGATCCCTCTCTATGTGAGTTTGACACCTCTGTTCTACAACTTACAAAAGAGCAACTGCTGTCTCAGAACAGAACTCTTACATTAGACTTAACTCACTAATTGCTTCTCTTAGAACTCTGCCCCAAACAAATGAATTGTCAAGTCAGACTTAACTAAGCAACTGTTTTCCTCAGACTTATTTCCCATACAAGTCATCTGTCAAGGTCATTCCCTCCCAATAATATTCCAGTCACTGCCCAACCTAAAACTTTGAAGGACTCATTAAATATCTATGTCTTTGGCTGGACACAAAGGAGTTGGGCCTTAAGCTGGATCTTTAAGGATGGAGAAAATTTGGCTAGCTGGACAAGAATGAAAACAATGCAAAAAGGATAAATAGCATGTATAAACATTTTTAGCAAAAGCTCTGTTCAGCCATCAATTGGAGAATTACTTAATAAATTATGCACATGAATGCAATGGAATATTATCGAGCTTCAAGAAATAGCAAAAATGACCAGGTTTGGAGAAATCTAGGAGGGTTATATAAACCAAAGCAGAATGAAGTGATCAGAACCAGGAAAACAATGTATTTAATGACAACATTGTAAAAAGCAGTAGAACAATGCACATAATTACAATGTTATAAAAGAAAACTGCAAAAGATTTAAAGTTTATGATCAATACAATAACTATTCACAATTCCAGAAACCTAATGAGTCATGTTTCCTACCTCCTGACAGAGAAGTGATGGACTACAAATGCAGAATGGGACTGATATTTTCAAGCATGGCCAATATGTGCATTTCTTTCTAGTGACAATACTTGTTATAAAGAAAGACTGTTGGAGGGACAGGGGGGAAGAGAGTAGAAGGTAGTGATATTGATTCTAAAAAAAGAAGAAAAGAAAGGGAAAAGCCTTAATGAATCAATAGAAAAATAAACAAGAGTCAAGAAAATGTATTTCAGAACGGGCACAGAAAAACACAGAAATACTGAAACTGCCATGTTAAATTTGAAATGTAGCTCCCAAAGCAAGCTGTGAATAGTAGTGATTCATAGCTTTGTATGAAGTCTTTTTTTCTTGTCTTCTTTGTGTTGGAAATGTTCATAGTTGTTGATGTCTATCAAGTTCATGATAATAAAAGGGGAGATGAATATAAAGGTCTTTCCGGGAGATAGTGGCTCATTTAGGCTGACTGAGGACATATAATGATAATATTTTGGAGCTGGAAGAAAGTCAAGATCATCTAACTCATCGTCTCCTTTTACAAACGAGGAGGCTGAGGCTCAAAGAAAAGAAGTGCCGTGTACTAGGTCACAAAGTGAGTAGTAGGGAAGCCAGGACTAAAATTGTCTCCCAATTGAAGAGTCTCTCCATAATTCTGAATCAGCAAGATGGTGAAAATATAAGCTTCTTACCATTCAGTTATCACCTTGCTTCACTGCTTCCTTAATGTGCAACTTTTCCAGCTCCTCAGAGGGACTATAGTCACTGCTAACTAAGTGAAGAAACAGGAGTATGTTGTTTTCTGAAAATAAAGCTTGGAAGACCAAACATGATATTTAGTTGCCCAAATCATATGCCTAAATAAATATATAAAAATATTTTCCTTTCTTTACAAGAACCTGATACTATTAGTTCATATGCTGTACACAATTATTTAATAAATTGGGAGAAGGGAAGGAAAGTGTGCTCCTGAGGGTTATGCAAACTGTGAAACCTGGAATGTGCTAATCAGAAATTATAAACTATGTTTTCTGGCTGTCTCTTCCCATGAATGGCCAATTTTCACTACTTATTCTGACTCTTATAGTGTATGTTTACTAAGGAGATAAAATTTACTAAGAAGATAAAACAACTGCCCAGTTTTCCAAGACTACTTGAAAACATGTGTGTCCAGGCCAGGAACAGAGAAGCCAGTTTCTTTCTTCCTCTCTGTTTCCCCAGGGGAAGTGAGAAGCAAGAGAGAAAGAGAGAGAGGGAGAGAGAGACAGAGAGAGAGACAGAGAGACAGAGACAGAGAGACAGAGAGAGACAGAGAGACAGAGAGGGAGAAGAGGGAGAGAGACAGAGAGACAAAGAGACAGAGAGACAGAGACAAAGTAGATTGTACCTTGAGTTAAAAAGTCTATGCTGACTCCACATTACTCATGCCTGATCTCTATTCTCCTCCCAGGAGGGGAGTTCCTATCAACTCATTCAGTGTTGACTCAATGTTCTTGAAGCATTTTTCTAAAACCATCCTATTGCGTAGGCAATAGATCCATCAATAAGTAAAGATAATGCTAGTGGAATAAAATCTCTGGCTAGTTTAATTAGAAAGGCTTAGAGCACAGTGTCAGAAGCAGACTGCATCTTTTCTCCAAAGATTAAGGACAAAGCAGCTATGGAGTCCAGTGGATAGAACACTGAGGCTGGAGTCAGGTCAACTCTGGCCTAAGACACTTACTGACTATGTGACCCTGGGCAAGTCACTTATCCCTGTTTGCCTCAGTTTCCTCAACTATAAAATGGGCTGGAGAAGGAAATGGCAAATCGCACCAATATCTCTGCCAAGAAAACCCCAAATAGGATCACAGAGAGTCAGACACAACTTAAATAACTGAACAACCACAAAATCAAAGTACAGAGAATCTCCCATCCAGTGAGTTGGCTGCATCATCTCACACCTGGACAAACACAGCAGTCTGCTGGTTAGTCAGCCTGCCACATGTCTCTTCTCATCCCAGTACATCCTCTATAAGCCATCACAGTGATTTTCCTAAGGCGCCAGTCTAACCATGTCACCCTCCTAGTCAATAAGCTGCAGGGACTTCCTGTCACTACCAGGATCAAATTCAAAATCTTGTTTGGGGGATTTGTGTTATGAAAGGCCAAAGCTCACCATAACTGAGCCCCTCCCCCCAGTCTTTCACTCTTCTTACAACTCCCATCCCATCCTTTGGTCCAACAACATTGACCTCCTGGCTATTCCTCAAACAAAACCCTTCATCTCTCAGCTCCCAGCATTTTCACTGTCTGTCCTCCATGTGTGGAATACTCTTGACCCTTTATCTCAGGATTCCCTGACTTCCCTTGAGTCATACCCAAAATCCCACCTTCTCTAAGATGGGTTTCTCAATGCCTTTTAATTCTAGAGTCTTACCTCTATTAATTATTTCACATTTATCCTGTATATATTTTATTTGCATGAATTTATTTGCTTGTTGTCTCCCCCTTTAGCTTGTGAGCATCTCAAGGGCAAGGACTGTCTCATCACTTTCTTTGTATCCCCAGCACTTTGCACAGTGCTTGATACATAGTAGGTAATTAAAAAATGCTTATTGACTGACTGGGTTTTGAATTCTTTGTCCATGACAATTCAGAAAATAAAGGAAAAAAATGATTCTCTTGTCTAATGTGGCCATTTTCTGCTTCTGTGATGGTGACAGAGTAAGGGCAAAAGGAATAGAAAGGACTAAGAACCTTACCACCTTTAGACTTTCTTTGAACACTTACTTATTTGTTGAAATTCTACATGTGAGATCCCCATCCATGACAAGGAGTTAAAGGAATTGAATCGTGTTGATCTTGACATTCTTATTTTAAATGAAACCCGAAATGTATGACCTGGAAAAGGGAAAAAAAGATACACTCAGTTCATATAACAAGGATGAGGGATAATGGGTAGACTAGCATATGTCCTCTACTACTATCTAGACAATGTAAAGATGATTTGCACTTTGGGCTCAACCCTTGAGATACGTGTAAGGAAGGAAATGGATGAGGATTACATAGGCAGGAATGGATGGGTTGCAATCAGCTTAGTTGGAAGGAATAATACTTTGACAATGTCACAGTACCATTGGGAAATTGAAGAATAAGGGCTACACAAATGTGTCAAAGGGTCCCAGGACCTCTGGCAAGAGGGTAAGGAAATGGTAAAAAAACAAAAACAAATAAACAAAAAAAACCTGATACCCAGGACACGTCTGCCATGTACCATGTGATAGCAGTTAGGAGAATAACTTCCCTTAAAATTTCCAACACTTGCAGTACAATCTATAGCAGAAAACTCTCTCTAGGACACTTAAACAGGGAAACATAAATACAAAAGGGAAGCCAACCAGACAAGTAAACTCTAATCAGCAACCTAGGCCTGCTATCCAGGGGTCTTATTGGTTCTTTGATTTTTTTTTCTTTTAATATCAGGAAGACCAGATCAGCAACATCAGTGGAGAAGGTGCCTCTAGGAAACCCCAAGGAGGATGAGAAGAATGACCAGTACCTTCACTGAGATCATTGACAACAGCAACTATCTTCCTGCTCTACAGATTGATCACGCTGCCTTCCCAAATGAGCTCACGACGGAGGGGAAGTAAGTGATCCTCTAATCTTATTCCACAGGGATCACTTTCTTCCCAGTTTATCATCTAAATGCAATAGTTTGCTATTACCTACTAATGGATATAAGTGTGGGGGGCAAAGTCAAAGGGAAAAACTTCTGAGTTTTATTAGTTTTCCCAAAATGAAACACTACCCACAATTTTATTTTCTTAAGTTTTTAGTATATGCAATGGACTAAAAAAGAAAAACTTATTTGAAAATAGACACAACCTTATTGCTAGAGTTTTCTGGTGCTAAATGGCACATTTAGCCTCAGAATCCAGAGCCATTGACCTACTTTGACCCACATCCCAATATCATAGATCATAGATTTAGATGCACTTTAGATATCTCAGCCAAGCATATAGACAAATGTCTGAACCTGTGGGGAGCTTAAATATCAAGTCAATCCCTCCCCAGTATTTTAGATGAGGAAGTTATTAGAAAAGACTGAATGAGGGTCACATAGTCTGTAAGTGTCTGAGGCAGGAGACTTCAAATCCCACATGCTATACGCTGTACCACCAGCTCTCATTTCTTCCAGGATCTGGATGATTTCCTCAGATTCTCAACCAATACTGATTAACTGAGAGAGTGAGGGCACCTCTGAGTATCAGACTAGGGAAATGATCCCAAGAAATAGGAGAAAATCTAAGACATTTGTAGGGAGTAGGGTGGGGGAAGGGGGGTGTTTTGCTTTTATGAAGAGACAGCTTTTTAAATAGCTGGAAGTTATTTCCATTCCTTTTCATCACTGAATAATATGCAATAATCTGACTGCAGCTCTGGCAGAATGTCACCTAGATGGGCTAGAAAAAAAAATTTAAAGTCTGGACTCAGTTCTAAGATTTATTTGCAAACGTGACTAATAGCTTTATGCCCATAGCTAAAATCTGTTTTGAATCAGGTGTCACCTTAGACTGAAAAAGTTTTGTTTAATTTGGGTTATCTAGAGTTTGTTGTTGGGGAGTGGAGTTTTTCTTTAATTCTTGCTTTTATAGCCATAGATAATCTTTCTTCCATAGACAAGCATAGAAGTGTAACTGTATTTATGGTTCAGACTTAGTATACAGTAATCACTCAGGGAATATCTACAAAATAATAACTCACTAAAAGGAAGCCTAAATAGTCTTACTGAAGAGATTTCTTCTTCATAGCTTACTCAGTAAAGGGTGAGCAAAGTCAGCAGTCAAGTAATATTTATTAAGCTCCTACTATGTGCCAGTCTCTGTGCTAAACTCTAGAATTCCTTTTAAATCAATAAGAAGGGAGGCATATAAAACTAGTACTATATAAATTACAGGCAGCTAGGTAGCACAGTGAATAGAGCACTGGGCCTGGAGTCAGGAAGACTCACTTTCCAAGTTCAAATCTGGCTTCAGAAACTCACTTACCATGTAACCGTGGGTGACTCATTTTGCCTTTGCCAAGAAACACCAAATGTGGTAACCAAGAGTCAGACATGGCTGAAAAATAACTGAATGACAAAAATATGAATTATAAAGAGAATATGTAAACACATCAAGGGAGAGAGTGACCTAAGAGTTGCCAAGTCATTTTGTTTCTGTTCTGAGTGTGGGAGTGGGATTGGAAAAAGGTCAAGATGAATTTTTAAACCTAGAAAATGAAAACACACATAACATACAACACACACAATATACAACACACACATATGTACTTATATACATATACACACATACATATTTTTCATATATATGTGCATATATATGTATAAAGTCCTTTTTATTTTTTTATATCCAAATATAGTTGTTATTGGCAAAAACAAAAACTTCTGATGAAGACCTTTTCATTATCAGTTATGTTGAGGAAAAAATAGTTAAGTGGTTTGGATAACAAGTAGGATCTGCTATTTTGCTCCACTATAATCACTTTCACTCACTGATAACTATGTCACTTAACTCCCAGAGTTACTGGTTGCAGTCCTGAAATGGTTAAAACATTAATGGTCTAAATAGACTCAGTGGATTTCCTTCCCTACTTGTCTCTGTTTGTGGGTTAAAAAGAATGTTTGGGAATCTACCCTAGAGCTGAATTGGTGACTGAATTTGTGAAAATTCTCTTCAATCCATTGTATTTAGTCAGTTTCTGACTATGTTTCCTATGCCATATGACAGGATAACAGGATCTACACAGGACAAGTGTCTTACCATGCATCGTACAACCACTTTCTTACATATCCTCCCCTTTTCCCTCTTATTTTTAGTCTCAGAACAATGACAAATGCTACCATTCATTGCTGTGAGAAAAGGTATGGCAATCTCCTTTCCTTCATTGACAAGTCCTGTGATTGACTGGATCAAGTCTCCCTTCCATGACCACCAAACCTCCTTCCCTATATTTATTAAATATTTCTATTATACTATATCCCCATTGAAATCAGGGACTGTTTGACTTGTTTTTGTATCCCCAACACCTGGCACAGTTCTTGGCAGTGTAGGCACTTAATAATGCTTGCTAATTGATAGATTGATGTAGAAACCTTCAGCTATTATCACTATATAAAATCCATCTCACTGCTAATTTTAATGAGATTGTTACATTTTAGCCCATTCAGATAAACTAGTCCAAAGTTTCCATTTGTGTTGCTGGTGAAATTGGTTATTAGATGGATGATTCTGTAGGTTTTCTATTCTCTTATCTTCTTAACACTAGTGTTTTATTAATTAGCACAAACCTTGCTCTCTACTGAAAAGAAACAGTAGCATTTGGGCAAAGGAAAACTCTTTAATTTTTCTTCCATTGATGCAGACAGGAATAATTTCCAAAACTTCACAACCATAATAGGAAGCCCATTGTATTGTCAGCCAGGAGCCTCATAGTTTAGTCCCCATTCTACTATTGATTAGCGGTGTGACCTGGGACAAATTCCTTCCACTCTGCTATCACAGCTTTCTTTTCTGTCAGATAGTAATATTAATATCTTTCCACACCTACCCCACAAAACTGCAAGGATTAAATGAAAGACTTTTTAAAAATGTTATATACCAATATAGAATTATTATTACTGTGACCAGGAGTGAAATTTAAGTGTCCAGGTGAGCCTGTCTAAGCCTTCTGCCTTTAGAAAGTAGGCAGGATGTTTTTTAAAGATTGCGGCCCTGAAAAGGGATGTTCTCTCCTCACAAATCTCAATATAAGCTTAAAAGAAGAAGAAAAATATATGATTTCATTCGTCTCTTTTGACTTAGCTTTGCAAGGAAGAAGCAGCCAGCTTCCTCCCTACTCCACCCTCCATGTTAGCTCTCCAGTACCCACTGTTCCCTTTGTAGTCTGTAGGAGCCAAACTAGAAGGAGACATGAAGAAGGCAGGAAGCTGGGTGAGAATTGGATTCTTTCCAAGTCTTCTCACCTTGTGAACGAGAGGAGAAAACTTAAAGGAAATTGCTTCAGCAGGTGAGACAGCATCCTGTCCACAGTTGCAAGGGCCCTTCTCAGTGAAGTGTATGATATTTTACACTGAAGTTGGGAAAATTTCCTTCCCCCTCTTCATCTTTTATCATCCCTAACCGTAAGAATCAGTCCTGTCCATTTTCACAGAGCTTTCAGACTTCCAATTTTCAAAGTACAGTTATCCCTTCCACATTGCAGAGGAATTGCTGCATCCTTACAATCTGGAAAATCTGCATAAAATTTTTTGGCCCTCTCTTCGTATCAGAGGAGAAATCTTAATTATAATGGTATTAAAAGAGAACATATGTTGGTATTATACAATACTATACATATATTTTATGCTCTTCTCACTTTCTAAACTTTTTCTGTATCATCTGCTAGCCTTTACATGTGGTTTGTGGCTTCTGAAAATTCCCAAAAAATTCCCACATATTAAACTATTATGGGGAAAGTCATGATGTGGAAGGCATAACTATTTTCACTCATTGTGTCTCATTTAGTCTTTATAACCTACCCCCAGTCCCTCCTATCTCCTTCTCCATGAAGTAGGTAGGACATGTTTTATTTTCTCCATTTAATGATTAGGAAACTGAAGCTTGGAAAGATGATGACTTTTTCAGGATCAACAGATAGAGCAGAGCCTGGCCTAGAATCTAAATCTTTTAGTCCCCTAAATCTTTCTCCCTATGTACACACTCCTATCCCCTCAACACTCATATCTATAGGGTAAATGTCACCTGGCCTTGCATTGCCCACCAATGGGTTGTTCTGCTGCTAACCATCAGGGATCACAGTAGCCAAGCCATAGGGAAGAAGGCCATTGTTAAGAGTCCATCTCTTGCTTGGCTGTAGAATCCTCTAGGATTTATGATATGAGCTCACTGGAAGGGACAGAAGAAGCTATTCATCTCATTCCCCTCATTTTACTGCTGAGGAAACTAATGCTCATAGAGATTAAAAGTTTGCCCAGTGTCACAAAGAAAGTAAATGGTTAAACTGGGATTAGAACTCGGTTCTTCTGAGTCTAAATCCAGGGCCCTTTCCACTACATCCACACCATCTTCTATGTGAAAAGTAACACATTTTCTAATGTCCAGAGAGCATAAGGGTGCCATGGAGCCAGAAATGAGTAACTTCATGAGGAAGGGACCATACATGAAGACATAAGTACAGGGTTTCTCTTCATTTTGCTGATGCCAACTTTGTATGTTTTTTTTTTTAATTTGGAAAAGTAGGTGAAGAAGTCCTATCGAATTCCTTTTTATTGAAGCTTTTTATTTACAAAATACATGCATGGATAATTTTTCCACATTGGCCCATGCAAAACCTTGTGTTCCAATTTTCCCCCTTCCTCCCCATCCCCTCTTTTAGATGGCAAGTAATCCAATATATGTTAAAAATGGTAAAAAAAAATGTAAATTCAACATAGGCATACATATTTATACATTTATCTTGCTGCACAAGAAGTATCAGATCAAAAAGGGAAAACAATGAGAAAGAAAATAAAATTCAAGCAAACAACAAAAAAATTGAAAATGCTATGTGTGATCCACTCAGTTCCCACAGCCTCTCTCTGGGTGAAGATGGCTCTCATCATCACAACATCTTTGGAACTGGATGCCAACTTTTTTAAATGCATCCTCAGGCATCCAGAATGTTTGGAAAGTTGTTGTTATTCAGTTGTTTCAGTCATATCTGACTCTTCATTGGGGTTTTCTCGACAAAGGTACTGTAATGATTTGCCATTTCCTTTTCCACTTTTATTTTATAAAAAGGGAACTAAGCAAACAGGGCTAAGTAACTTGCTCAGAGACATACAGCTAGTTAGTGTCTAAGATCAAATTTAAACTCAGGGCCTCCTCACTTCAGGTCCAGTGCTCTATCCACTGTGCTGCCTATGTGAAAATCAGCATTGTAATTAAGATTACTAGAAAAAAATCTTAGAGATTGTGGTAATATGGCCCCCCAAAATGTTGACCTTCAATGAATAAGATTTGGTCCTTCAAAAGGAATTGGCTGCTTTTGCTAAATATATTAATTTATTAGAATAATGATTATTCTGAACCTAAATTAGGCTGAGTAAAAGTTAGTATGGTCTTTTCAAAATCTGGCAGTGGTATTTCCTTCACCACAGGTCAGGTGTAGCCAGATATGCTAAGAACTCTGCAAAGACAATCTCACAACATTTTCTTACATGGGTTGAAATAAAGTGGTGGATTATTTGAATTAGATTAGGTACACCATACATGGTAGGAAATGACCATAGTAATTTTATGTTTGATAAAAGCAAAGATCCATATTTTTGGGACAACAACTCACTGTTTGACAAAAACTGCTGGAAAAACTGAAAAGCAGTTTGGCAGAAACTAGTTACGGACTAACTAACATTTTACACTGTATACCAAGATAAGATCAATATGGGTACATAATTCAGACATAAACAAATTAAGGGAGCATTGAATACTTTAGCTGTGAAATCTATGGATAAGAAAAGAATTTATTGCCAAAAAAGAAAAGAAGAGCATTATAGGATATAAAATGAATAATTCTGATTACATGAAGTTAAAAGGTTTTTGCACAAATAAGATCAATGCGAGCACAATGACAAAGAAAACAGAAAACTGGGAAAAGATTTAAAACAAGTTTCTCT
This sequence comes from Myrmecobius fasciatus, assembly GCA_023553655.1. Classification (NCBI taxonomy): domain Eukaryota; kingdom Metazoa; phylum Chordata; class Mammalia; order Dasyuromorphia; family Myrmecobiidae; genus Myrmecobius; species Myrmecobius fasciatus. The sequence goes on from JAJPUD010000495.1 coordinate 642,760, forward strand.
GATAAAGGTCTCATCCCTCAAATATACAAAGAATTGGATCAAATTTATAATAATATGCAAGTCATTGCCCAGTTGATAAATGGTCAAAGGAAATCAACAGACAGTTTTCAAATGAAGCAATCACATTTATCTAAAGTTATATGAAAAATATTCTAAATCATTATTGATTGAAGAAATTCAAATTAAAACAACTATGAGGTACCATCTCACAACTATCAGATTGGCTAGTATGACAGGAAAGGAAAATGGCAAATGTTGGAGGGCATATGGGAAAGTTGGGACATTATTGTTAGTGGAGTTATGAATTGAATCAATCATTCTGGAGTACAATTTGGAACTATGTCTAAAAGGCCATAAAACTGTACATACCCTTTCATCCAATAATACTATTACTAGATCTGTATTCCAAAGAGACATTTTTAAAAGAAAAATTCATACAAATATATTATAGAAGCTATTTTCATGCCAGCAAAGAATTGGAAATTAAGGGATGTCCATCAACTGGGAATAGCTGAACAAGTTATGGTTTATGACTGTGATAAAATATCATTGCATTAAAAAATGACAAGCAAGATGATTTCAGAAAAATCTAGAAAGAATTAAATGAACTAAATCAAAGTCAAGGGAACAGAATGAGACCATAGTGTATAGTAATAGCAATATTATCCAATGATTAATTATAAATGATTTATCTATTCCTAGCAACACAAAGATCTAAAACAATTTTGAAGGCTCTATGATGAAAAAAGTATCCACCTCCAGGGAAAGAACTTATGGAATTTGAATGCAGATTCTTGGGGTTTTTTCCCAGATTTAAAAAAAAATCTGTGTGGTTTTTTTCACAACATGACTAATAGGAGAATGTTTTGTATGACTGCATATGTGTAATTTTATCAAATTATTGGTCTTCTGAATTATGGAAGGAAAGGGCGGAGAGTAGGAGAGAATTTAGAATACAAAATTGTAAAAATAAATAGTTAAAAATGTTTTATATGTAATCAAGAAAAAAATAAAATATTAATTTTTAAAAGTCATACCCTGGTTAGTGGATATGAAACTGTACATATCTTACCTTCTGTTCTAGGTACATGCTTTTTGTTCTGAATTAAGGTGTTATTTTATTTCTTCAGTTGCATAGAATTAGAGCTTATAGAGCTTGATTTTTAAATTTGCAAGACTTCTTCAGGAGTCCACTTAAGACATTACCATTCTTGGGAGAGGTGGAAGAATTCATTCTGAAGAGAAATAAACAAGCCAGTCATATGGCAAAATGATAAATTAGGGAAACACCAGAGTAGAAGTCAGGAGGTCTGGGTGCAGGGAGTGAGGGTGAAAACTGCAATAAGCAAATTCCAGTTAAATATAAAGAAAAACGATTAGAGCTATTGAAAAGTAGAATTAAGATGTTTGCTTGCATTATGTTTCCCTTCTCAGATTTTTTTTCTTGTAGATCCGATTTTTCTTGCACAGCAAGATAACTGTAAAAATATGAATACATATATTGGATTTGTCAAGTATTTTAACATAATTAACATGTAGTAGACTTCCTGCCATCTAGGGGAGGGATGGGGGATGGGGGTGGAAATTTGTAACGGAAAGCTTTGCAAGGGTCAATGTTGAAAAATTACCCATACATATGTTTTGCAAATAAAAAGCTTTAATAAAATGAAAAAAAAATGAAAAGTAGAATTTTCTGTCTCTGGAGGCAGGGCGTGTCCTGCCACTAAAGATCTCAAGCATAGGCTGGATGGCCATTTGCCAAAGATGGTCCAGAGGAGATTCCTGCTGGGACATGAGTTGGACTAAATGGCCTCCCAAGGTTTCCTTTAACCCTTAGATTCTCTTACTGCTCATTTTCTGTGTGACCTTGGGTGAATGAATCTCAAACCATCTGGTACTCAGTTTCTTCATCTGTAAAATGAAATGGTTAGATTGGATGACCTCTAAGATCTCTCCCAGCCTTAAATATGTTTCTCTTTCCCTTGACCTTTGGAAACTCACTTCCCCTTTCAGAATCTCAGTTCCCTATTTCACCCACCCACCCAAAATGAGGGTATTGGCTAGGTGATCTCTGGGGCATTTCCCAGTTCTTATGTTGTAAGCTTTCCTCTGTAATCATAGCTTGGAGTAGATTAAATCTTAGAAAAATCTAAATTTATAATATTAGAGCAGAAAGGCTGTTGGAGATCATTTATTCAGAGCCTTCATTTAACAGAGGGAAAAAATGAGTCCCAGAGAGGGAAGGTTGGTAATGTCCATACTACAATTGGAAAATACAGCCCTAGGAAATAGAGGGCGGACTGATTCATTCATTTTTGCCCCTGCAAGCTGATTGATAAACCCATAGAAACATGGGTGTGCGTGGGTGTGCGTGGCCCCAGGCGTAGCATCCAAAGCCATCTTTTACGGTTTAATCTGAAGCACACAATCTGTTGTGCAAAAATGCTGCTGCCGAAATCTCCCGGGGATCGGGCTAGAGGACGGGATTCTGCTGAGCACAGAGATCAATGGATGTTGGCTTGCTATCACGCGCCTTCTTGCATTCAGTCAGCGCGCAGAACTTGCGGTCAGACACCTCTTCTGCTTCTGGGCTCTCTGCCTCGCCCCATCTCCCAAGCACAGGGCTTCTTCTGCAAGGGGGCCAGCCCTCCCTGCTGCCAGCTTCCTTCCAGCGCTGGCTCCCGCTTCCTTTGTCTCCCTCCTCTCTAATACACCAGCAGAGAAGGAAGGGCTGTGGTACCCAGAAAATGCAGCGTCCCGACCCCTGGCACCCCGCGTCACCAGTGTTTCTCATGCTACTCTATCCAAATTCCTCATCTCTCCATAGTGCAGTAGAAAGACCCCAGGACAGGGAGACCATCATCATTAACTGTATGAAATTGCTTTCTCTGTGACACAGTTGTTTCTGTGAAATGGTTTGGGCTCATCATCATCACCTTCTTCTTCCTCCTCCTCCTCTTCATCATCCTCATCTTCTTCATCATCATCATCATCATCCATATAAGATCAAACCTCAAACTCACATTCTGCACCTGGATCCCTTCTCACCCTCTTTCTGATTGGAGATAGTGGAGGGAGGACAATGGAAAATTTCTCCCAGATCTTTTATTCAAGGAGGGTACATATCCCAGCCAGTCCCATTCTTCATTTCTTACTCATCTGCACTGCTCTGGTATTCATCATTCACACACACACACACACACACACACACACACACACACACACACACACACAAAACAAAAACAAAAACAAAAAACAAAACCTCCTCCTTCGCAAACACACACATTTTCCAGCTTTCTTTTCTTTCTCCATTGGATTGTAAACTCCTTCATGATAAGGACTCTTTTCCTTTCTTTGTACACCCAGCATTTAGTCCAGCCCCTCGCACATAGTAGGCATTTAATAAATGTCTATTGATTGACTGTCTAGAAGTTTCCTAAAATCCATTTCAGCCCTAACATTGTTTCCACTTCCTGCCACTTAACTGAAGTGTTTCCTGACCACTTCAGCTCACATCCTTGTTCTTTACCTTTTCTCTTCTCCTTTAGCACTTAATGCCTTTATCTTGCATTTGGGCCCTTATATAAATTATCATAAAGGTGACATTTATGTAATGCTTTAAGATTTACAAAGCTCTTTACATATATTATTCCATTTGATAACATTTTGGCAATAAAGGGCTTTGCTTTGAAAGGGACTTTTTCTCCATCACAGTCTTCAGTCTCATGACTTCACAGTCTTCATTTTCATTTCTTTGCAGATAATTCAATGGTCTATATAGCCAACCCAATCCCATATCATCAGCTATTGTATATTTCAATTTAGATGTCTCAACTCAAACTCAACATGTCCAAAACATAATTCATTAGCTTTCATCCCAGACCCACGCCTCTTCCAAGCATCCTATTTCTGTCAAAGATACCATGATTCTTACAGTCTCTTAGATTTATCACCTCAGCACTATCCCCAACACCTTGCTCTCCCTCATCCCATACATCCAAAGAGTTAGCAAATCTTGTTTCTACCTCTACATCTCTCATATCTGACCCCTTTCATCTACTCACTTACCCAAAGCCAGTGTAGGCTCTCATGATTACTCCTCTAGACTATTGCAAAGCTTCCAAAGATCTCCCTCCAGTTCATCCCCTAAAATGTTGCCCAAGTAATCTTCCTTAAGCACAGTTCTGAAAACATGATTCCCCTACTTAATAAATTTTAGTGGTTTCTTATTGCTTTTAGGAATAAAAATGTCCTCTGTTTGGATTTTAAAGACCTTTACAACAATCAAGGATTAAGTCATCATTGTAGTTTGTTAGAGAACCTAAGATAATGTTGGGCATACAGTAAGTGTTCAATAAATAATTCTTGAGTGGATGATAAAGTAGTGAGTGAGACAATGAAAGTGGTATTTTAAACGACAGGAATGAAAATATAGTGTGACTTCTTTACCCATAGCATTGTGATTGGTGTCAGTATTCACTCTACCAGATCACAAACCTTCCATGCCTTCTCATCCTTTGTAATTCTTACCTATATCTTCTCATAAAGCCTCTGCAGATAATTCACCCAAAGCATTTTTTTAACATCTCAACAATGTCAGTTCATTATTCAGGTCATCACAATTCTTAATGTGTTTATATATATATATGTATATATATATATGTATGTATATATGTGTATATGTATATACATAAATGTGTATATAGTCAATTCATCTCCTTTTTTAATCACTTCCTTCTCTCATTCAGCTTCATATCCCATCCAGTCAAGCAAGCACCCACTCAGGTCTTCTACTCACTGCCTGCTGTACTGGACACAAGACATCCTCCCTCTCTTCCCTTTCCATCTCCCCAGAACAAAACTCTTTTTTTTCTGGTCAACTTTCACCTACATATGTTGTCTTGTATATTAGAATATAAGTTCATTGAGGGCAGGAACAGTTTCTTTCATCTTTATATCTTTAGCATTTAGCATCATGCCTGGTACACAAGAAATGCTTTTTCATTCATTCACTCATATTCAAGCATAGCAATGTACTATAGCCTACTTAAAATCACCTCGTGAGATTTTGTCTACTTGTAGCATTGATTCTTCTAACATCATAGAAATCCTTTTTTCTCAACTACACAGAAATCATTGAAAGAGTAATGGTATTAAAACTGTGGGAAGCATGAAGAAAATCCAGTGATGATGAAAGAGAAAGACTAGTGCTCCTTTTATGATTAGAACCTCACATGCTTTAGAAGTCTTTCTAAAACTGGAGTTTCTTTGATGCATCTGACCCTTAGAACTTTTACAATCTGTTCTATTTTGTTTGATTCCCTAAACACCAATTATTTTCTTAGCAAGAAATAATATTTGTGGACTGCACTGCCATAAGATAGAGTGGGTTCCCCACAGAGACTGTACAATCATTTGCCAAGTATGTTTATACAGATAAATTAAGACAAAACACAAACTATTATTCAATATAATATTTTAAGGGTGTATCAGAGGTAGCGAAAGTCTGAACTTTAGCTAAATAGACGTATTTTATGACCAGAAAGATGCTTTCAACCAACCAATATACAAATATGTGAATGGATTGGACTAAATGGGCAATAAGGTTCCTTCCAACTCTCAAATTCAGTAATAATAATAGTTGTATAGAATTTTAAAGTTTTTTCTATATATTCCATTTGATGCTCACAATGACTCTTTGAGGTAATTGCTATAATTATTCCCATTTTACAGATGAGGAAACTGAGATTCAGAGGATAGGTAACTTGCTTAAGGTCATAAAATTATTAAATGTCTACAATTATAAATGAATAGAGTCATCCTGATCCCAGTACTGGTGTTCTCTCTACCAGGCCATCCTGACTCTCATACTGGGATCTGCTTCTTCTGTAAACCAAAAGGAAAAATTATGAAATTATCATCTTTAGTGGATGATGGGGACACAGGAAAGAATTTCCCTTAAATATATTTTGTCTCTGAATATTACTTTCTTCTTTTCAAAAGTCATATCCATCCTATTGTGTGATCCTCTCAACTACCCCAAGTAGTTGCACATAATAATTATGTCCATTTGGCAGATGGAAACTGAGGTACAGTTAAATTAGAAGACGATGGAAATTATACAAAACATTAGTTGCAAAACAGGAACAAAAAACAGTTCTCACAGTACAGCATACAGCATTACAAAAGACTCTGGAATAAGAAATGCAAGACTTGCATTCTAGTCTGAGTAAATGAAAATGTATATTTAGTTCAAAACCTCATAGAAACATATTTTTACATGCTCTTAAAGCTGCCGTCTGTCAAGAACAAACTCTTCTATTTAACATTTAAAGCCCTTCACAACCTAACACCAACCTACCTTTCCAGACTCTTCACACATTTTTCCTTTTCACATATTCTACAGTCCATCCAAAATGTCCTTCTTGTTCTTCCTTAACATGGAATCTCCTATTTCTGTGCCTCTGCCCAAGCTGTTTCTCATGCTTAGAAATGGGTCTTCTCTTCCCATTTGTGGAAACTCAGCTAAAGTATCATCTCCCACCCAAGGTTTTTCCTGATCCTCCTGGAAATGATTGGGTATTTCCTTTATATTTTTTTCTATAGGATAGGGACTATTTACTCTGTGATTATGTACATATATATAGAGAGAGGGAGAGACAGAGACACAGAGACAGAGAGACAGAGAGATAGAGAGAGAAATGTAGGTGCAGATGTTTGTTCATTTACATACATACATACATCCATGTTTATATTTGTTTGTGTGTGTATATCTTTGCTGTTTTCTCCTTTCAAATGTAAGCATCTTAAAAGTAATGATTTTTTTCTTTTTTGTGTGTTTCTTTACTAAATGCCTGGCACAGTGTCTGGCTTAATAAATACTTGTTGATTGATTGATTGACTGATTGATTTCCTCTTCCAGATTCCAAAATATGTCCATTTAAAAAATGTTCTCTATTTTATCACCTCTGATCTAGCTTTAAGTATTATATTGAATAATGGTTTGTTTTTTGTCTTGATATAGCAACATGTACTCAGAACATTGTTCTTTTTTTCTTTCTATAAACAGCTAAAAAATATTTAATTTTATTATTGGTGCCCTTTTGAGATTCATAAAAATAATCATTAGTATACATATTTATGCATTTTTGTATCTGTGTATGTGCATATGCATGTACATATTTATGTGTGCCATAAATTTCACTGCAGGAACATATATTTCTTATAGTAAATAGATCTGTGCTCAGCAGCATAAACATTCCCTTCACCAGTGTAAACTCTATATCATCTGTTTCCTTCCATTTTGTTCAGATCCTTCCTTGAGTATTCTAGAGACAATCTGCCCAACTTGCTAAGGTCCTACTTCCTTTACATGGTTTAATTCCTCTTGTACTATGTCTATTCATTGATTGATCAATAGACTAAGCTCTTCCATGTAGAATATCAATAATTAAAATAATATTTGTAGGCAAAATAAAGAGCATGTAGTTCTCAATACCCTTTTCCCACAATGGTGGAAATGGAGTGGGGGTGGAGGGTGTTGAACAGGACTGAAGGCCATTTTTTAAAAACACTGGACATCAAGTTAGGAAGACCTGACTTCAAATCCTGCCTCAGACAGTTAGTGGCTATGAGACTAGGAGCAAGTCATTTAATTTATGTTAACCTCAGTTTCCCCATCTATAAAATGGTGATAACAAAGCATTCCTTTCCCAGGGCTGTTGTGAGAATCCAATTAGTTAATCTATGCAAAGCACTTTTCAAGCCTTAAAGTGTTACATAAATGTTAGCTATCATCATCATCATCATCATGGTTCCCCATGAACAATTTTATGATAAGTCTCTCTGGACTTAACTAGGCTGGACCTCAGACAGCAGGTGTCACCTGGCAGCAAGCCTACTTGACTTGACACCTTTCTAGCTCCCTGAACCAGACCAGAGCTTATGCTCCATTGACATCTCTTTGAAGGTCCAATGCTATCTCCACACTGTTCTGAGTTGTCTGAGGAGGACCCCAGTGGAGGAGACACCTTAGATAAGCAACAAACCAGCAGGAAAATTCGGTCATAAAAATCCCCAGAAGCTCTTTGCAAAGTCTCTAGGGGAGATACCATGGCAGGGATGCATTAAGTTTAGGAGGAATCAGTTCAGCTAAGCTAGTGAGAAATGTATGGAAGCAAGAGTTCCTTTTTTGAATTTGCTCTTTCCTTTGATTATAAAAAACTAGAAGTGTTGGGCTCAGAGAATAGAATAGGGGAGACATGATAGTTGTCATCTAATATATGAAAGGCTGCTAGATGGGAGAGATATTAGATTCACCCTGCTTAGCACCAGCGGGCAGTTAGAAACAATGGTTGAATGTCTCAGAGAATGTACTTAACCTTTATGGATTGGAGAATTTGTTAAAAAAAATTATAAGAGAAATAGCTTACCCTGGAAGCTAGTGGAATTATCCTAGAGGTCACTTGTCTTTAATTTTGTCTCTTTTCATGTCTTTTTCCTTTCCTTCCAATTTCTCTTTCTTTTCTTCTCTCTGTGTCTGCGTCTCTATCTGTACTTCCCTCTCCTCCCTTTCTTTGTCCTCTCCCCTGCCCCTGCCTTTTCCCTATCCTCTCCCTTTCCTTCTCCCCTCTCCTCTCTCTGTCTCTCTTTGTCTGTCTTTGTTTCTGTATCTTTCTGTCTCTGTCTGTTTCTTTCTGTGTCTCTGTCTGTCCATCTGTCTGTGTGTCTCTCTCTCCTGTCTCTCTGTCTGTTTCTGTCTCTGTCTGTCTCTGTCTCTCTCCCTCTCTGTCTCTCTCTCTTCCTACCACTCTCATAGAGAAACTCACCATCTTCTTGGACAATGTTTGTCATTCTTTGGTAGGTTTACACTGCCAAGGTGCTCATGAAGGATGATTACACTGAAAACCTGCCAGACATGGAGAAGGAAGTTCACTGACTAATAAAGGTATTCAAGCAATGAGTGTTCTCATTTCTCTCATTTCCATTTGCTGACTAGAACTGTGAGAGGAAGAGTTGCGGTGATACCTTGTAAGTATGTACACATGGAGAAAGACACTACCTGTGTTCTCTTGAATTTGATAGCAGAATACTGATAGCTAGGATGTACAGTGAAGATGGGAGATGGATGGAGTAAAATTTATAGAGACTTCTCTGCATCCTTTGCCTTTAAGACAAAAAGTTGAGAAGCAAACCTTAATCAATACAGGGTGAGTCTGTGAATAATCAGGTACAAAAAACAGAGTAGGGAGAGTTCAAAAGTCCAGACCTTATCAATAGAATCTGTGGTCTAGTTGTCCAAGAAGGTTTCATTCCTATATCTCTTTTACATTTTGCTTTTGCTTAAGAAATTACTTTAATCTGTCTGTCAATGAGTAATTCTTTTGGGTTAAAAAAATTGAAAAAGAAATTAATGATCACCTGGTAAGTGACTATAAACCAAATTGTAAATTTTGTTTAAATTAAATTATGCTGTTGTTATTCAATTATGTCTAACTCTTTGTGATCCCATTGGGAGTTTTCTTGGCAAAGATCCTGGAGTGGTTTGCTATTTCCTTCTCTAGTTCATTTTACAGATGGAGAACCTGAGGCAGATACAAGTGACTTGCCCAGTGACCACTAGTAACTGTATGAAGCTCAGAAAGAATGAGTCTTCCTGACTCCAGGCCTGGCTAGAGCTGCATCATTTTAATTAAATCGTATCCTTATATTATTTAGCATATTTAGGTTCTGGGCACTTTAATCCCGTCTCCCATTAGCACTGATGAATTGAGTACTCAGTGTCCCCTTGAAACTCTAGAATTAGTTCTGAGGAGTTTCAAGGTTCATTTTCTAGTACAACAACTCACAATTTTCTACTAGTATGCTTCCTCCCATGATTATAAGTTAATGATTAATCAGCCAGAGTTAATTAACTTCAGAAATGGGTATTTATTAAGATTATATGGCAAGAATAGCTGATATATGACATTCTCCTCAAAAGCCTCTCACAGGTACAAACAGAATTCAGGGGAAAGTGGGCTCAAGCTTAGAGAGTATATGTGACAGAGGAACAATGCATAACTTTTGGAAATCTTGCTAGAGTTCTCAAGAAGTTCCCCTTAGGAGAACATATGCCATAGCTTTTCTGAGGGACTCTTTGAGGAGCCTTGAGTCGACTCCCCTCCTTTCATTCTTGGCTCCCACTGCAGACAGAGCTGACGGCAATTCTGAAGATGCTGCTGGGATGCTGATGCTAAAAGGGAACATCCATAATCCTTTGGACCCATAAAAGCTCACAGAATCTTCCTATGACCAAGAGTGAGACAAGAAGCTGAAGCTGAAAAGCTCTCCTCTTTCTCCTTCTCCCTCAGGTCCTTCCTCAGAGGATTGGCTGGAACATTGTTCCTTCCTGGCTTAACACTATCTTGAATCTCTTGGATTCTGATCTAGTTCCTGGTTTTATATGGAGCTCATAGAGTGTGACCAAATCCCTCAGCTAATCTGACCATATTGCCTGTTACACTTAAAATGAGTGCCCTGTGCTTTGTTCACATCTAGAGAACAACTGAGGTATATTCTCACCTAATAACCATATCTGGGTTTATCCACTAGGTAAGAGTCTGGAAAGGCACTAAAGAGGCTAGGAGACAGAGGTCATATATATGCATGCACAGAATGATTGAAAAGGGACTCAGGACTCAGAAGGGGCTAGTTCCTGCTTGTGCCCGCCTGCAGTTCCTAGATCTGTGCCAGGTTTATAGTGCCATCTGTTGGTCTACCCATATACATATATATGTATATATATATATATATAAACACTCCAAATAGCAATATAAAGCAAATATTCCTTTAATTTCCCTTCTTTACAAACCTACCACAGCCTACCTTGAATCATACTTGTATATCATATCATATACACAAATACATATTTAATATATTTATACCTATGTGCATATGCACATATATGAGTTTTTTATTTTATTTTATTTTTCTCAAATATATGTTGCTTCTTACAACTCCTCTGAATTCTCAACTATTATTTCTCTCTTTGCTGGAAATTGATCACATGCTGTATTGTTGTTCTATATTATTAGTGAAGGAAACTAAGTTGTGTAGTGGATAGAGTGCTGGCCTTGGAATCAGAAGGACCTGAGTTCAAATCTGATAATTCAAGTCATTTAAAATTGTTTCACCTCAGTTTTCTTGATTGCAAAAAACAAAACAAAACAAACAAAAAAAACAGGGAAAAAAAGGCAAACTCAAAGAGTATCTTTCCCAAGAAATCACCAGAAAAAAATCACAAAGAGGTGAACATGACTAATAATCAAAAAAAAATGTGTTAGTTAATTCTGGTCTTGTTATTTATTTTGTCAGCTAATTAAATTTTGTTTCTTTAACTGAATTGGGCACTCTTCAGGTGCAAGGACTTTAGTATTTTTCATCATTCTCAGGACCCAAGATTTAATAAATAGCCCTATAAATCTGTTGATCAATCAAATTGCCCATGACAAAAATATTTTTTTTTAATTTTGAATTCCCAGTTCTCTCTCTCCTTCCCTTCCTTCCTTGTGGAGGCAAGCAATTTGATATAGATTATATATGTGAAGTCATGCAAAACATATTTCTATATTAGCCATGTTACAAAAGAAAACACAAACCAAAAAGCAAAACAAAACAAAACAAGAAAAATAAAGAAAGTTTAAAAAATATGCTTCAATCTGCAGATTCCATTATTTCTTTCTCTGGAAGTGGATAGCATTTTTCAAGTCCTTCATAATTGTCTTAGATCAATGTATTGATCAATCATTCACAGCTGAACATCATACACTATTGTAATCACTGCACAATAGTCTCTTGATCTGACTCAATTAATTCTGTATCAATTCAAAATATGTAAACTATATGATAAAATATGTATATATATACATATATGTCTCTAAATTTTGTTCATTGAATTTGAACTCAGATCTTCCTGACTCCAGCCTAATGCTCTATCCACAGTACCACCTATACAAGAATATTCAATATATGTTTGCTCCTGGGCAGGTTGTAGGGTAAAGAGAGAAGATATAGAGCACTAGGTCCCTGTTCCTGCCCCCAATCTAGTTACAGAACTGAGACACAAGCATGTTAGCACAATACATACTCCAATGCTGAATTGCTTGAGACTGATTTTAATTGCCAACTAGAAAATTATTTTAAATTGCAAATGTAACTGAGTTTGTGGACCTGCATGTTTGTGCTCTCAGAACACATGTTTCTACATTATGACCTTTGTAGTTTGCTTCTCAAAAGTAAATTAGACATGTCAGTTCTAGGAAATGTCTGCTTTAAAAATCTTTTAAATCCTATTCTGTTCTAGGGCTCTTCTTCAAAACTTTTACTTCAGTTTCAGCCTTACCTGTACCAGAACATGTTTTCTTAACTGGGGGCACAGGGGTGTGTGGTTTAACTTCAATGGATAAAATAAAAAGAGAGTTTATACCAGACCCAGCATTATAATCTATATTTATCTTGATTTCATTTCATATTTGATTGCTAATGTCTGTATATAATCTAATCTAGTCATCTAATATATTAATAAATCTGTAGATACATCATGGTTGGAATCAAGGATTTGCTTAGCTGCAAATTCAACCAAAAATCCTGCAATGTTGAAGCTCCATCAAATATATATCATGTGCTATTGCTGTAATCAATTTCAGCCAGATAATCTAATTATACTTCACATAGCTCATTACCAGCTTCTTTTTCCCTCTGCCACCTGGGAAAGTGAAAAGAATGACATGACATTAACACCAGGGAAGGCTGCATGGAAGATTCAGAGGTCTTGGTTCTATTTCTTATCATTTATTTCCTCATCACATAATGGAAAGAATACTAAATTTGGAGTTGGAAGGCCTGGCTTTCCATATCTTTGTGACATTGGGCAAGCCATTCAGTTCAGGAAGCCTTTATTAAACAGTTATTAGATGCCAGATAATATTCTAGGGACTAGGGATACAATGACAGAATAAAAACAAAAATAATTTCTGACTTGAAGAAGTTTGCATTATTCTGAAACTACATTCTATTTTACCTTCTAAATATCAATTTCCTCTTTTGTTAAGTGAGAAGATTGATCTAAATCTTATGATATGGACAATTAGACTTTGGATATCTGATTCTCATCATCATTGGCGATTGATTTATCAGTAGATTTAAACTGACAGTTTAGTAATTTCTGGGCCCTGTGGGTGATGCAAAATATAAGATGAAGTCCTTGCCCTGGAGGAGGACCCAATCCAGCTCGAGAAATAAAATTTAATCACCTGACAGATTAAATAACAATATTATAATTAACTATTTTTTTGTCTGTCACATTTGACTCTTCAGGACCCCAGTTGGGATTTTCTTAGCAAAGATGCTGGACTTCTCCAGTTCATTTTACAGATGAGGAAATTGAGGCAAATAGGGTTAAGTGACTTATCCAGAGTCAAAGGTAGTAAGTGTCTGAGGCAAGATTTGAACCAGGAAAATGAGCCTTCCTGATTTGAGGCACAGCACTCTATCCACTGTGCCACTCAGCTGCTCTAACAACAAAGAACAACAATATAGGATGTGATCAGATTCCAGAAAAGAAGGAGAGAAATAGCTAAGGAGGTTGTGAGAAGTCACTTTGAGATAGACCTGTTTAGGAAGCTGGGAAGGTTGGAGCTTGAGCTGAGCTTTGAAGAACAAGAGGTAGTTCCATTCTAAAAAGGAAAATGTGATCCAAGGCAAATGGGCAAGTGTGTAGGGGCAAGTATATCTTAAAATATCTGACATACTATGTAGAAATTCAAGTTATTGAAAAGATACTCTTCCAAGCATCTTGCCAATACCCCTATTCCCACCACCACAGTTTTTGCATTGACACTACAATTTTGTAACAAAAATTAGTTTCATTTGAATATAGAAAGTGTATTAGCATAGAGACAGATGTTTTCTAAGTTGTACTCAATGTACAAAAGTACACTGGAGTCTCATATTGTTTGCAGTCAAGAATTCAATATGATAATTCAATTGTTTTACCCTATAGCATTTCCCATGTTCCTAGAGAAAAAATCTTGCCATAGAAATGTTGAGGAATGATGAAAAATTTTCAAAATTTAGTGTTAGGGACTAGACGTGATTTCATTGATATGCCAAACTTCTCAATGATGAAACACCCTCTACCAATATAGGTTGGCATCCTCTCTGAAACTTAGAGACTTTCTTAGAACACTAAAAGGGTCACACATAACCAGTGGCAAGAGGCAAGACTTGAACTCAAGTCTTCTGGCTCTGCATCCAAAACTCTATACCTTATATACCACATTATCACTCTAATGAATTTGAAAGGATAATTATTGCTCCTTCAACCCAGTTCTATTGGAGAATTAATAGACCATATGGATTTGTTTTCAGACTCACCTATAAATGGGATGAGAAATTCCAGAATAAGAAATATAAACAAGCCCTTTCAAGGGCCTGTGATTGGTCCACACACAAATCACAATCAGTCCAGAAAGCCTTCAGAAGTTGCCCTGGCTAAAAATGTCCATTATACTGTAAGACTAGGCTAGTTAGCAAAGCTATAATTTATATAGTTTCTATTATGGGGCAAGAACCTTTAAAGTTTTACACATTTTATCTCATGTGATCCTCACAACAACCATGGGGATATGTGCAATTATTAAGCCTGTTTTACATTTGAGGAAACTGAGGCAAGGATTAAGTGATTTGTCCAGGGTTTCACAGCTTACAAGTATCTGAGGCTGGATTTCAGTTCAGGTCTCTCTGACTCCAGGTCCAGAGTTCTATTTATTACATTATCTACTCGCCTCACAGAGATGAGCTTCTCTACACTTACTTGCACTTCTGAGACTTCAGAAATACCTCTAATCATTTCTGGGTTCAAATTTAAAGTCATGCCAGCCTGGTAAGAGTTCCCAGAACTTTCATTCTTGGTATATCCTTCAGGATCCTAGGATCATCTCCATGATGAAGCTTTCATTCAAGCAGGGTTTTAGTGGAGGTACAAGCTATGTAAAGTTGACAGGTGAATTACAGGTAAGTCACAGTCTAGTTTGACCTAGCTTAACAGGTCAGTCTGGTTTCTGAGTTGTAACCAAGCTGACTAAGAATGACCCAGTTCTTGGCCTTTTTGAAAAGTTAGAATAGATTGCAAGTGGAACCCCAATATATGAGTAGTCACTATTGTCCCTGCACCCATCTGAATTTGAAATGAGTTGCTCTATCTCTTGGATTCTGCACAATTATTAAATGTTCCTGTCTTTTAGGCCCCAAATTGGTTTAAGTTCTACCAGCCTTTTGCTCTCTAGCTTTTTAAAATTTATCATCTCACATCTTCTCTGACCTCCTTTCCCCCTCCCTCCTGCCCCTATTCAAATTTTTCGATCAAATTTCCTATTATCTAGCTCTTGTGGTATTAATCTGTCAGTTTCTCTGGTCCTGTCAGATAATTTCTGGCTCATTATGAAATTAGTATATTCAATATAATCCCAGGAGATAAATTTTGCCTGCTGCAGAAAGGTTGTTCCACAGAATGACAGATAATGTGAACTTAAAGAGATCTTAGAAGGCATGTAGTTCAACCCCTTCATTTTGTAGAGGACAAAAGATCCAGAATGAGCAAAAGGATTGTTCCAGGTGATACAGCTAATTAGTTGCAGCCAGTGAAACTAGAATCCAGATCTTCTGACCCTGTGCCCAGAACTTTCCTTAGTGCTCATGTTTTTGTAAGGATTCTGGTCCTTAAGGGCATCTGAGATGTCTTGGATGGTGGTCCTCGAATTCAAGAGGTGAGCAGGATGTTAAATGGGGACCAGTAGGGATATCTCTGGGGCAATGAAGCGACAGGGTCATTAGAGTTCTACCTGTGGAGTCAGGAAGTCTCATCTTTGTGAGTTCAAATTCAGCCTCAGGCACTTTACTAGCTGGCAAGTCACTTAACCTTGTTTGCCTCAGTTTCTTCATCTGTAAAATGAGCTGGAGACAGAAATGGCAAACCCCTCTACTCCAGTGTCTTTACAAAAAAAAAAAAAAAAAACACAATGGAGTCACTAAGAGCTGGACTCCACTGAAAAAACAACTGAACAATAACAAGGTTATTGTTGCACCTTACACTGAATCCTCACTGAAAGGTAGGAGCTTTTCTACATTTTATGCCAAGTAAACCTGAGTACCATCCCCAGCTCTACCACATGCTGGCTTTGTGAACTCAAGCAAGTCCCTTCATCTCTCTAAGCTTTATTTTCCTCATCTGTAAAGTGGCATTAATTACCACAGAGCTTCCTGCCATCTGCTGTGGTGGAGAATGTTAAATGAGGCAAAGGATATGAAAGTGCTTTGAAAACGACAATGGGCTATATACAGGGAAGAGATGACTAGGATTTCTATGGGAGTCCTATGAACCTCCAAGCAGGCAATGCAAAAACCTTCCCCAATACAAACCTGTGCTTACAATTACTAATTAAATCATAACTTGCAAAGACACTGCCCTGGTCTATGCCTGAATAGTATTTCAATTACCTCCTTCTTTACTGAAGTCAAAATTACAGTCCTGCCATTTGCTGGATTCTCTCATAAATGCATGTTTTAAATTATACCCAGAGTCACCCATTAGTCCCTTCTCTTTGTAGTGGATGGTTAAATGTCTCCTAATGATTCCACTATCTTTCCAGTGATCCCTCTGTCTCTCAGATTATTAATAAATTCTACCCTTGTTCCAGAGTTCCTTCCTCATATATGTTCGAATTTCTTGATCTAACATGATTTTGTTCTTTTTGTAAATCCTCTTCACTTTCCCTATACTCCTTTGAAGAAAAAGAAAATGTGCCTTTTCTTTCACATAGCTATTATTCTTTATATTAACCAAGGAGGTCTGCTTGTTATTCCACTGTGCAAGGCATGTATCTGGTAACAGTGATCACAAATATCTAATTCTGATTCAATTTGGAAGGAAATGCAAAGAGTGCACATTCCTGGCCTCCATCTTCTGATAAAATCATTTGACCAGTTAGTACTAAAGGAGAAGGGGGAAAAAAGAGACTAAGGAATAAATTCTTTATTACCCTTCCTTGCTATGAAACAATTAACAGAAGCAACAAAGAAAGAATATGAATTCGTCAATCCTAGTGGTCCCCAAATATGCTCCTCTGTATACAGGCATAGGATAGAGCTACAAGTTCATTAAAGCCAATGCCCCTAATTCCTTCCAAACCCTTTCTGAGGATGAGGAGTCAGATGTCCCCAGTCATCTCTCCTAATGCTCGGGTTTTAGAATTCTAAATAATTTAGTCTTCCCTTTTTCTACCATGGCTTTCCATAATTAGATGCTTCCATCAAAAGCTCACAAAAAGAGAGAAGCAGTTTGCTCTTCAGCTTTACTGTGCCAGTCCAATGTTTTAAAAAGGAGAACAAATATGAGCTAACAGGGCTGTGGATATATTTTTTATTGCTGGGGTTTGGGTTTTTTCCTACATTCCTACACAAGCACCACCACCTGCTGAGAAGACATCTGTACTTGGACATATGCCAAAGAGAGTATTCAGTGGTGATGATGTCCTTTCCAGTACCCATTTTTATAAACTAGCATCTTCAGGGTTAATAGGTCCAGGGAGTAAGAAACATAATCTGAGTTCAATATTTTCATAAGATAATAAACGTAAAGCAGCAAATAACCCCAAATAACACCCGATGCAATATTTTTATTTTAAACATGAGGAAACTACAGCCCAGAAAAGTTATGTGATTTTCCCAGATTGCACAGCTAAGTGGCAAAGCTAATATTTGAACCCAGGTCATCAGATTCCAGATCTTTGCTCTTTTTTCTTCAACTTTCAATTTTTTTCAATTCTTTTTTTTTAATTTAGAGTTTATTGACAAAATGACATGGTATTTGATAATTTTTTCACAGGAAACAAAAATATAAATTTGACAGTATGTATTTCCATCCAGGATGAGTTTATGGGATTTCCAATGTCAGCCACCCAGTGGCAGTTAGGTGGCACAGTGAAAAGAATACTGGACCAGAGTTAGGAAGCTACAAGTTCAAATTCAGTTTCAGGCATTTATTAATTTATTATTATTGTGCCCTTGGGCAAATTATTTAACTACAGTCTGCCTTGATTTTCTCAACTGTAAAATGGGAATAATAATAGTATCTACCTGCCACAGCTGCCATGGAATCAAACGAGATGGGATTTTCAAAGCACCTGGCACATAGTGGGTGCCAGATAAATGCTAGATATTGCTATTAATTAATCACTGCTATGATGATGGTCATTGTGATGATGATAGATGGAAAAGGGAGTGTGACTATTCAAAGTCTTCTCATTCGTCTGACTTGCTGTGCTAATTAGGCAATTGCAATCTCCCTTCTTTTTTTCTTCACTCATGGATGTCTTTATGGCAAGAACTTTCTTTGTTACTCTTCCTTTGACTCTTGCACCATTGTGCTGCATTTGCCAGACAAGTAGAATTTCACTTCCTCAACACTGTGAATTTCAGTCCCAGTCACAGAGATTGCTCATTGCATAACCTTGAGGGAGGCATGGGCACAATTTGATAAGATGCATTCTCCTATAGCCCAAGGAGAATTTTCTTTCATTTTTTTTTCTGGGGAAAAAAGGAGGAGGAGGGAAGCTGGGAAGTGTGAAAAAGCACTCAATGAATATTTTATTCATCATAATTCAGTTACAGTTTTTCTCTATTCAAGAAGTTGCCAGGGTACAGTTTATGTGAAGAAGAGAGAGCAAAGGCCATAGAAAAAGAAAGAGAGAGAGTGAGAGATGAAAGGGGAAAAATGGAGGGAGTAAGAGAAATGGCAAGTCAGAAGAAGTCATTTAGAAGAAAATATCTAGCTGGTCAAGCAAAAATGATTCCTATTATACTCATTCTCCTAAGTGCCTATGAGTAAATAAATATCCAGAATCCTATTGGTTCTAGCAATTGGTTCCATTTTGGGGGGAGAGCATGGAAATCAAACTTGATTGCTTGTGATTGATAGGCCTGCAGGCCCTGTCCCTTTATGAATTACAACACCTGCAAGCCCAGAGGGTCTTGCTCAGTTTCTATCTTTGTTTTATGATGCTTCAAATCTTCCTTCCTTCTCTGCTTCCTATCACCCTTTTTCACATTATTCACCTAAACTTGATTCTTATGTGCCATTTTGTCTGTTTCATCGAGAATAAAACAATCTCTTTCTGCTACATCACATTCAAACTCATTTATCCAAACTCATTCAGTTTCTGCTCAGAATCACAGGGTGTTCATTCTATAAAGAGATCTTAGAGTTCATCATTTTACAAATGAGAAAATGAGACCCAAGAATGCAAAATTATTTGCTCAAGGTTACACAGTTGGTTGGTGACATAGAAGGAACGGCACCCAGGTTTCCTTGTACTCAGACTTTTTGCTCTGCCACCTGACTAACTCTTCAGTTTTTTTTGAAGGTTGTCTTAATTGACCAGAGAATTCAACTCTATCCTCACATGACTACTTGTCATGAACTTGAGTGAGACTGGTGGGAAAGTCTAATACTCAAATGAATAAATGGTTGTAACAAATCAGGAGGTACTGACAGCAGTGCATATCATAACTTATCCATTCTTATCTATTCTGTGTAGCTCTTGACCATGTTCTCCCCAGGAGTTCTCCCCAAAGGATGCATCCAACATGTAGGAGACTTTTTTTTTTGCTTTCTTGTGACATTATAAGGGCTCCAGTGGCCACTTCACATGCATCAGATTGGCAAAGTTGACCAAAAAAAAATACAAATGTTGGAAGGCTTATAGGAAAAAAGAACATCAATACCATTTTGATGGAATTAGGCCAGTCATTCTGGAAAGCAATTTAGAACTATGTCTAAAAAGTTATTAAATTCTGCATTCCCTCTGACCTAATGATGCAACTACTGGATCTATTCTCCAAAGAGACAAAAGGAAAAGGAAAAGGACCAATACATACAAAAATATTTATAGCATCATCAGTAAAATATTAATATTGAAAAGATGGATCTTTATGTTCAATAAGAAAGTCATTGAAGATAAAATAAGCAAAAAAAAGGAGGGAAGAAAAAAGATTTGGGCAGAAGAAAAATTGTGGTTTTGTTAGAAAATACCACTGCTATCTCTCATACTCAAGAACATTTTTCATATTTTAAACAGTCAATTGTCTTCAAATTGGCCTCCACAAGTTTGCAAGTACACTCACAATGAGTATGAGCTGTAACTACAAGGTTTAAGAAAAAAAGAAAGAAAAAAGAAAACTAAAATAGGTGATATGTGTCATCTCAAATACTAAATAATAATTATTCACAAGCATATTGCACTTTGCTGTTTACAAAGTACTTTACCCCCAACAATCCATGAGATAGATAGAGGAATTATTATCCCTGTTACAGATGAGTAAATGGAGGCTTGAAGGGATTAGAGTGAGCTGTCCAAGGTCAGTTAATTAAATTGCTAGAGTGCCAAGTCCCCAGATAACCATTATTTAAAGTATAGTTAGCATATTAATGAATCAGAATTTTGCACTTCAATTAGATTATTTTGGGTTTTTGCAGTTATAGTTGTTTGGTGGGGAGGGAAGTAATATTTTTTTAAGGCTAAGAGTGCATTTATTAAATCCAGTTAGTAGCTAAAAGAAAACAAACATTTGTTTTCATTTTCACACCATATTTGAATTTTGCTTTCATTGGTTAGTATCTCTGATCAATGATTAAGGTCAAACTAGCAGAGTAGCTACATAAACAGAATCCTGAGGCTTTAGTAATTATTCTGCTATTGCATACATTACCTACTATTCTCTTTTTTAGCCTTATTATTGGTAAAGATTTAAAAAAAAACCTTCTTTCAAAGCAAAGTTGTTTAAATATTCTCAGACAATTCATAGCTATAGGAGATCTGGTATAATCAATGTAACCAGTTATATATGATGATCCCCATTGCAGTTTCAATATATTGCAAGTTGACATAAGAAATTATAAGGAGGGGCAGCTAGGTGACGCAGTGGATAAAGCACCAGTCCTGAAATCAGGAGGACCTGAGTTCAAATATGGTCTCAGACACTTAACACTTCCTAACTGTGTGACCCTGGACAAATCACTTAACCTCAATTGCCTCAGCAAAAAAAAGGAAAGAAAGAAATTAAAAGGGAATTTTGCAGAGGGCACAGATGGTGCACAAAGGCCAGTAGACAACACAGAAAAAGTTTAGAAACTCTGAGATGCATAGAATATATGTATAGTATTATATTACACCAATATACTTTATCTTTTAGTACCATGAAATATACACAATTTCTTCTTCTCTGGCATAAAAACTATATGGTCAGCCCATCAGAGTTGTGCTCCCTGCAGTAGAGCTGGAACACTCGGCAGTTTAGTTGGAGAAAGGACCTGAGTGTCTGGTATCTTATCCTGCCAGGTGATCTTCAGAATATTCCTAAGACAATTCAGATGGAGGTGATTCAGTCTCCTGGCATGGTGCTGGTGTACTGCCCAGGTTTCACAGGCAATGACGTGAGCCCAGTGGTCCGGTAGACCTTCAGTTTGGTGGTCAGTCTAATACCCCTTTCTCCCACACTTTCCTTCAGAGCCTCCCAAACCCTGAGCTAGCTCAGGCAATGTGTGTGTCAGTCTCATTATCAAGGTGGACATGGCTGGAAAGTATCCTGCCAAGGTAAGAGAACTTACCCACAGCACTCACAACTTCACCATTTGCTGCGATTGATGGTTCCACATATGGATTATGTGGAGCCGGCTGATGGAGGACCCAGGTTTTCTTGGTATTGATTGTTAGGCCAAAATTAGTTTCCTCATCCATGAATGATACTGGAATGACAAACCATTCCAATAACTTTGTCAAATTGGACATGACTCAGCAACAGAACAACATCAGTATTATTATTGACATTTTACAGCTGAAGAAACAGAAGCTATATATAAAGGATAGGTGATTTGCCTATTCAGGGTCACAAAGCTGAGTATTCAAATTTGAACCCTGGTCTTTAAGCTTCAAAACAAATAGTCTGGGGCAGATAGGGTTACATGACTTGCCCAGGGTCACACAGCTAGTAAATGTCTGAAATTAGAGTTTAACTCAGTTATTCCTGACTCCATTCTATGTACTCTGCCACCAGGCTGGCCTGGGCATAATAATAGTGAAATAAAAATAACCCTACCTGCCCCTTAGTTTCTATAAAATGCTTTTCAAGCCTTCACATGTGGTTGAAATAGGATTTATATATTCATACATATTTATGTAAGTATTTTTACTTACATATAATTATTATTCATAGGTGATCTCTAGTTTTAGTTTGAAAAGCTCCATGCTGTATATTGTTTATGCTGTGTTCTCTGGTAAAATTTTAGTGAGAAAGATAAGGTACCTTTTTGGAGGTTATCATTTATCTAGTCCTACTAAGAATAAGGTGAATTCCTCTTCCATCAGGCTTCACAAAGGGCAAGCCACATTTTCATTCAGTGAGAAAGGAATTGATGATTAAATAAAGCAGGACTTGATTTATCCTGCCCCTGCTTTTTTGCAAGCTTGTCCTTCTCCAAAGAAGCCACTTGAACATAGCTAGAAACCTTCCTAAATTGAGAGCAAAATAAATTGTCATCCAAAGAAAAATTGCTTTAAAAAGCAGGACCCCTCAAGCATATTACTTATTCTATTACAACCAAACTGGCAGTAGTCTGGGCATAAAACCAGGGCTCTGAATATCCAAAATTAAGGCTGCTGAGACTCCAGCAGAAATCTTTTCTTTTTGCTCTCCTGTGACATCATTAATTCATTTGGTATTCTCTCTGCCTCTCTCTGATGGCAGTGATCATAATAAATCCATTTGCAGTTAATGCAGAGAACTCACTTTTCCCACTTGCAACATGCCCTAAATAGGCATGGAGGTCATAGCTCAGTTAGAGTACAGTCCTGAGTGATGGGAAAATACAGAGAAATCTTTCCATGAAAAGGCTTGAAACTTTAAAAGAAAATGTCTTGGTTGTCTATGTAGGCAAGAGATATAGATATATGCAGATACTCTGTGTATATGCAGCAGCAGGGCACAGATGCCAATTATTCATCCCTCGGGCATATTTCTCAGTTGATCCAAAGCTCTGTTTCTTTGAAATGTCTTAGAAGGATGGAACTATAGAACTTAAAGTTGAAAATTATCTCGGAGATCATTAATCTAGAATTTATTAAGCACCTACTATGTACTGAGCATTGTCCTTGATACAGAGGATAGAAAAATAAAAATGAAACAACCCCCTCTCTCAAGGAGATTATAACCTATCATCTGTTTTTCAAATAGGGAAACTAGGTTTTTTTTTCAGTCTTATTGAGTGAAGTAGTCTTAGAGATGGACACAATTTTGTTGCATTATCTAGTCCAATGTCCCAACTTTGCAAATATGAAAACAATCTCAGATTGGTTAAGAGGCTTGCCTTAGGTGATGTAAGTAGTAAGTACAATAACCTTGATTTTTTTAACTCAGTCTTATGACTCTAAAGTCCAATGCTTTTTTTTTTCTTTTCACTGTAACATCTCATGATTTGCCCAAGGTTGCTCAGCATATTTTTATCAGAGGTATCATTAGGACACAGAATTTCTGGCTCCCTTGTTGCATTGTACTAACTTTCTTAACATATACTGTACTTCACATATACTTTGCAAAGTTATCTTATTTCAAACTTTGCTTTACAGAGAAAAAAAAAGATTCCAAGAAATCCAGGAAATTTCCCAATATCATAGTGAATCAATGGTAGGATCTTAGTCCAATTTTCTTTCTGGTTAACTAAACTAGACTGCCTCTCTGGTTTACAAGGCCAAAATGAATAACAAATATTTTAGATCATCTTTTATTTTCTCCCTCTTCCCCTCCCTTAAGCTCCTCTTTGTTTTCATTTAATTATTGAGAAATTGGTGTATTGGGGAAAACGCTGAACTTAGAATCAAGAGAGGCAAGGGCATTCACTATGCTAGACACATGCTAGACAAATTACCATTGATGATCAAATCATTTAACTTACATGAACCTTAGTTTCTTCATCTGTAAAGTAGAATTTAAAATATTTGTAGTATCTCTTTCTTTGGTTGACAGAAAAGTTGTTATTATTTTTAGTATTTTCAGGGCACAGAATGAGATTCTCTAAGCTCCCAAAAAGATTCATAAAAGTTCTTGCTCTTTTCATAGATATGATCTAGTACTCAGTCCCTGGAATCCTGGACCTAATAAAAAGGCAGGTGGGAGG
This sequence comes from Myrmecobius fasciatus, assembly GCA_023553655.1. Classification (NCBI taxonomy): domain Eukaryota; kingdom Metazoa; phylum Chordata; class Mammalia; order Dasyuromorphia; family Myrmecobiidae; genus Myrmecobius; species Myrmecobius fasciatus. The sequence continues at coordinate 667,025 of JAJPUD010000495.1, forward strand.
AAAAGGGGAGAAATAAAACAGCCCAGAGCTGTCCACCTCCTCAGCCAGATGGTTTCTTTTCCTTCTCATGCTGCTCAACTGTATCAATTAGAATCAAGGAAGAAGCTTTAATTGACATATCTGCTTTTCCCATTGCCATCCAAGCCCCTAGGAATGGCAAAAATAGGAAATAGGAAGACAAATATGAACTTTTGCATCCCAAACAGGGCTCAGGGGGAAATGGGCACATTTAGTCCCTGTCCTAAAGTCATGAAGCCTCAGACACTTACTAGCTATGTGACCCTGGGCAAGTCACTTAACCCTGTTTGCCTCAATTCTCTCATCTGTAAAATGAGCTGGAGAAGGAAATGGTAAACTCCTCCAACTGTTTTTGCCAAGAAAAGCCCAATGAGGTCCCCAAAAGCCAAACACAGCTGAAACAAATGAACATTAACAATCCTGCAGGTCTGCCTGAGTAAGAGACCCAGGCATTGCATGGAGGATTTCCAAGAGGTTTTGTTTTTTAGATCCTGAAACGGCCTCCTTGATTCTCATTCCTATTCATAGCAAAGACAAAATTGAAGCTACCTAATGAGAAAGGAGGCAAGACTTTAAGTCCCCTTGCAATGGACTAGGGAAGCACTGAGATCAATGGTTTGGCTAAGCATGGGAAGAAAGCAGAGAAACCCATAAAAGCACATTTTCTATTTTATAGCATAAGTTTTGTGTCTGCAGAGCTTGCTGGGGGTGAACGTGCTCACTAAATCACTGCCGTGTAGCTACTGCAGAGCTAAGTTCTCATCAGGCAAGGTAAATAATAGAGTGATGATGCTAATGTTTCTGCTTCTCATTCTCTTCTTTCTCCTATTTCTTCACAAGGAAAGCCACTTTTCTGGGCAAGATTGAAGCTCATATAAAAGTAGTCCTCTGGTGAGTGGGAGGACAAGGGAGTAGGAAGGGAAAGGAGAGAAGTTATTCTGTCCTTTTCATTCTCAAGAAATTTGGGAATAAAAATATAAGAAAAACATGTTGTTCATTATTCAGGAGTAATTTTCAGTCACAATTAAATAAATAACAACAATTATTCTCTATAGAAGAAAGGGGACAAAAAGTGGGGAAAGACCTGAGATTAACTTTTTAACTATAAGAATAATGGTATATGATAGGACCAGATGGCTTTCTCCTTACCTTATGGGTAAGTTCATTTGGGTTTTTACAGTTGAAAGTCAAAGGCACCATGTGAGCAAAGTCACTGGAGATGAAAGTTAACTGAAGTGTAAAATATAGTTACAAATAATAATAACAGGAAGAGTGAAAAGCTATATGATGATAGTATGACATAATACAATGGAAAGAGAGCTCCAAGCTCATCTGGATTCAAGTTCAGCCTGAGACATATACTAACTGTGTGACTGAGTAAGTGAATTAACTCTGCCCCAGGGAACTCTCTAAAATTACAAGTTGCAGAAATCTTATTGATTTGAATTAATAAGAATTTCCTTACCTGACAGCTCCCAATACCAATGAAATCAGAAGTTTTGAATGAAAATAAAAATAATAGCTCACCTTCCTATAATGCTTTAAGGTTTACAGTGTGTTTTCCACACTGTTCCCTAGGGCAAGTAATGGAAATATTTCACTTCTGTTTAATAAATGAAAAACAACAACAACAACAACTAGGGTTCAGAGAGGTGAGGACCTGGGTGCAAATTCTAACTCTGCTCTCTATTACCTGTATGACAATAGGTAAGTCATTTATCTCCTTAGGCTTCCATTTCCTCACCTATAAAACCAAGATTTCACGGGTAGCCTTGTGCATTCTACCCCTTTCATTCTCAAAAAATTTGGAAATGAAAATTATTTATAAGAAAAACATGTTGTTCATAATGCAGGATTGATTTTCAGTCATTTTAAAATAAATAGTATAAGTCATGATTTTGTTTTTTCTGAAGTTCCTTTCATATCTAGCTCTCTAAACTTAGGAACCTACAATTTGCTGTGATCATGTAAGTGCTAGAACAAGGGTTTAAATTCAGTTAATTGTATGTCAAGTCCAGAATTTTTTCAGCTTCCCCTAAGACCAGTTTTTGCACCTGAGACCCAGAATTTATATATTCCATTTCAAGTAATCCCTTGAAAGATTAATATACTTATTCCAAAGATGCTATGATTGGCCAAACATGTCTGGAATTGCCAGAGTTACCATAAAATAAATTCCTCACTGAATAATTGGTGGGTATATACCCTCTAATTTTTTCCAATTCTTTTTCTTGTATCTATCTTTTCTCATATCTTTTTTTTCTTTTTCTTGTATCTATCTTTTCATTGTCTCTCCAATGTTCAACAAAGTGCTTGGCATACAGTAGGTATTTAATCATGTTTGTTGGTTAAATAATTGATTCTAAGAGCTCCCCTATTTCATATGAAAAAACATTTGAAGAATATAGAGAGAGGGAATTCCAGGCATAACAATTCATAGCTGTATTCATGTATATCCAAAGCTTTCCTTGCTGTTGAAAATGTGTTCAAATAAAGAGGGAAGGAGGGGGAAGAATTTGTCCTTGTATTTTCACACCAATAAGAAAAAACATCATTCCTGGTGGCTGAGCTTCCACTAAAATAGTCAGTGTATATGTGTTCTATATTTCTGTTCAGTTTGATGAGTTTAAAACTTGTCAAATGTTTCTACAAGATGAAAATACAGAATTCAGATGGGATTTCAAACCTTTTGCTACTACTGTCAGCAAAACAAGGTCTCCCCTAATCCCAAGGCTTCAAATACAGTTTGAAATTATCCATATTTCTGCATTCTATTCAAAGTTTGATAAATGCCCTCATAACTACTCCTCAGATTCATTCTAAAGCTAAAGGTATAACTAGGGTAGAGTGATTGGCATTTTGCCTCAGAATATCAAAATTTATAGGGCATAGATAATGATTGCAGTCTTTCAGTCCTATATAAGCAGTATCTTAGTTTAAAAGAATAATTAACCAAAGATTGAAGATCCAGGAGTCTTTCCTCATGATTGTATCACAAGTGAGCCCTTTCCTTCCCAAGGCTTACTTTCTATACTCTAGCAGCAAGCTTCCCAGTAATAGCCTTATTGTTATTATTATTATCATTATTACTAAGCACTTAGCACAGTTCCTGGCAAGCAATAGGCACTATATAAATGTTAATTATTATTAAATTGTAATCTCTTGGAGGGCAGGGACTAAGCTCCATAACAGGAGACTCCAAACCATAGAAAGAGGTTCAAATAAAAATCTGTTTTTATCTTTTTCTCCTTTATTCCTAGCATAGCACCTTGCATATTGTGAACATTTTAGAAAAATTATTGGATTCAATTGAAATAATTATCTCATTCCCCTTGTAAGAAATGTAGGTAAGAAGCAGTCTGCTAAGAGTGGATAAAGGCCAGCTTTGAAGTTAGGAAGACAAAGATTCAGTCCTGCCTCAGACATATACTAAATGCCAAACCATGGACAAGTAGCCCAAGCTCCCAGGGTACCAAGAGACTGTAAGCTGAGGCAAAGAAACTGGCCAGCATTAGCAGAGGAAGCCTCCTCATCCCGGCTTTTTCTCTACTCATGAAAGCACATGCTTGTAACTATGTGAGTATGTCTTTTCTCCCCTGCTAGACTGTGGACTTCTTGAGAGCTAGAAACTGTCTTGTTGTCTTTTTATCTTCTGTCGATCCTAGCCTGGGGCTACATTAATCTTGCATGTAAGCATGTTGGTACCTTTATCAGGGAAGTGGTCAGAACAAGGTCAATGATGTGATAAAATTGATAACAGCTGATTGATTCAGTAATGAGTCAGTACTGGAGCACTCAGATATCTCATATGTAGGTTTTTACTTCTATGGTCACTGGAATGGCCAATGTTAGGGAATATGGCCAATTAACAACAGGTGATCATGAAGTTGTTGAGCACCAATAAATAGAGTAAGGTTGACTATGCCTTTTCTAGGTAAGCCAATCTCCCCTCAAAGATAGGTGAAGACACAAGTCACACATTCTCTTCCAAAGAAGGGAAAGGAAGAGGAGAAGCTATTAGGAAGAGCAAGCTCTTAGTACTTATATCAATAAAGCAATCAGCACCATGGCCAGCATTTGTGGTTAAAAAGTCCCTAGATTATCAAACATTGTAGTAGGAGAAAACTGCCTGAGCAGGTGGATTGCTTTGTATATTTGTATATATTTATCCCAACATGTAAGGATGCATCCTAGGATATTTAAAGAGTAGGAAAGATTGTTATTAGTGTCAGCAAATTTAACTAGACTGCCAACTTTGGTGACTTTAGGCAGCTTGTATTTTTTTTTTCACTGTGCTGTTTCAACAATCTAACAATCTAAGCCTACAGAGCTTGGGAAGGGCACAGCATCACTGTCTGGTTTTTCCAAATTGTTTCTCTAATATAGGCAAGCCTCTATGTCCCAGTGCACTAGCTACCAAGCAAGTAGTCAAATAAAAGCAAATCCTTTCCCCAGGGAGTAGTGTGTCTTTTTGAAATGCTTAGTATTGTCCCCCCATGTGGTTCAGGTACTTTCTGGCAAAGAAGGAGTCTGATGTGAGAAAGTCTTTTAGAGATAGCTTCAACTATATTTCTGATACAGTGTTTGCTTATTTTTCTGAAATCCCACATAATAGTGTTAAGGATTATTACCTTAAAAGAATAATTTGAGAGCTTAGACATAGCATATAGATGCTTAAGAAATATTAGTTAAATGAATAAAGGAGTGAATGGATGCTTCCACTAAAGTCTGACTCTATTGCTACATCATGGCATGGAGATGATTCCTAGGATTTCCAAAGTTATTCCAGTGATGCAAAAGTCTTGGTAGGTCCAAGGTGGAAAGGCTTCAAAGAGATAGACAATATATCTCTTGTCCAAGAACCAGCCCATCTAAATAGGAAAAGATTCATTACCTCTAATGGGAACTTCTCCCCACTTCCATATTTCAAACAGTTGACCAAACAATAATGAATTTTTTCAGCCACTGAAATTTTTTAGACTGACTGGGAAATGGTAGAAGAATTGTGGTTTGCATATGAGGAAAGAGAACACACATGGATGAAATCACATATTCTTTGATGTAAAGGGAAGGAGGAGAAATACTCAATTATTTGCATTAGTGGAGGAAAGAAGATATCCAGATAATTTTTTAAAAAAGAGAATAGAATCCAAAAATCATTTGTAATTGACTTTGGATTGTTTCTCTATTACTGTGTCTCTGTCTTTATGTGTGTATGTCTCTTTGCATCTCTGTCTTTATCTGTTTCTGTGCCTGCATCTCCTTCTGTCTCAATCTCTGTCACTCTTTGTGTTTGTATCTGTCACTGTCTGTCTCTGTCTCTGTCTCCCTCTCTGTTTCTGTCTCTCTCTGCCTAAATCTCTATTTCTGTCTGTGTGTGTATCTATCTATCTATCTATCTATCTATCTATCTATCTATCTATCTATCTGTCTGTCTGTCTATCTTGCTGTCTGTGTCTCTGCATCTCTGTGCATCTCTGCTTCTTTCTTTCTTGGTGTTTCTATCTGTCTGTCAGTCTCTGTTTCCTCATTGCTATCTGTGTTTTCTTCCTACATCTATATATTTGCCTTTCTATCTCTCTGTGTCTCCATCTGTTTCTGACTCTGTGTCACTATGTCTTTCTATCTCTGTTTCTTTGTCTTTCCGACTCTGTTTCTCTGTCTCTTTGATCTCTGTTTCTCTGCCTCTTTCTACCTCTCATTGTCTCTGTTTCTTATCTCTCCCTTCATCCCCTGTTTCTTTGTGATCAGTCAAACCCATACTTGGAAGCTCAAGACTTTTTTGGGTCAGGAGGCAAGTCATCAGAGATAATCAATGAAGTGAATACCACTCAGAAAGAGTTTAATAAACCACAGCTTCTGCACTCCTAATAGAAGCCCAGCAGAGTCAAGCACTGCTTTGAAAGCAGCCAAATTGATTATCAGATGATACCGTAAGTACTAGGAGAATCAGACACGGAAAATAATTTAGAAACTCACATATAACCATGAAGAGGACATGATATATTTTCTTCTGGAAGAAGATAGTTCTAATTACTCTGCCAGACTACATACAATCTAGCCCTACATTGATACCCTAGGCTGCTTTTTCCATGCATAATGTTCCCTTCTTTCCTGCTTAATATGGATTGGGTCTCCATTGGACTTAAGGGAGAGTTTCCCATGTCCTGAGCTGCCTAGTCAAGTCTACATATAATGGTTTTCTCTTCCTGGGAATTCAATGGGTAAAACTCTAGGAAGGTGCACATTGTGATGTCCTTAAAACACTCCAATCCACACCATCACAGACTTCACATTGGAAATGGTAACCATTCCTCCAGAACAATCCCATACACTCTCTTAGCCCCCTATATTCTCTTCCTGAGCTTTTATTGATTTGGGGCATCCTTTTTACTAGCTGCAGGGTTGCCAAGGACATTGTCCTCCTTTAGAGGGGACCAGGTAAGAACCGCTGAGTCCCAATTTACATTTTACCACAGCTCCATCTAGATAGAAGCTGCAGACCAGAAGCACCCATTTGGTGTCTCTGCAGTTGGTAGCTATAACCCTTCCAAATCTTATTCTTGTAGCTGCAACTGACTTGCAGAAAGAGCATTGAGCCCAAGCCAAATGTTGTGGCATGAGAGCCCCACTATTAGTGTGCTTAATTTAAACTCTCTTCCTCACAAGAAAAGAAGTGATTTGACAGGTTGAAAAGGGCCAAATTGATAAGGAACGGTGTGCTTATCTCCTTCATTTTCCCACCTACCTTGTGAGCTCTCAACCATATCAATAGTAGTGGCCCAAGGTAAATGAATGATTTAAAAAAAAAAAACATGAAACAATTCTGTCACCTCATAATGACACAGAGGAAATTATTCTTCCATCAGTTTTATTTTGTCAGCTGCAGAATTTGTTTAGCAATAAAGAAACAAAGGAAGACTTGCAACCTTTCCTTTATTTCATATTATCAAATGATTGGAACCCTGTGCATTTTTCCAGTTGAGATAAATCACATATCTATAATTTGGGGAGAAAAATTCATTCAATCTTTCAGGTCCTGCTTTTAAAATTTTTCTTAACTTTCCCCTTTCTGTCCAAATGTCTCTCCAGTTTTTCCAAAAAGACTCTGTTCAATGCAGCAGAGATGAGGCAACTCGTTGACATAGTAAATCAAATACTGGACCTAAATTCAAATCTTACTTCAGACATTTTCTAGCTGTCTGACCCTAGCAAGTCATTTAACCTCATTGGGCCTTAGTTTCTTCATACGTAAAAATGAAATGGTTAGATTTGATAGCCTCTAAAGTTCTCTCTAGTTCTAAATCAATGTTCCTAAAAATCTTTCAGAATTTTTTTAATTCACTAACTGGGAGCAGAGAGGAGAGATCTATGCAATGATGATAAACATCTTCATTTAGTTTTAGAATAATGGAGGATTGCATCTAGTACCTGAGGAAATGCTGTCCTACTTCCCTAACTAGCATCTGATCTTCATTTCATTTCCTTGTCTCTCAGAAATGAAAACTGGATTTCTATGTCCTCAGCAGGGTTCTACAGAGAGAAGCATCTGCAATCATAAGCAAATACCATATTAGAGACCAAGAGTGAGCGAGCTCTAGTGACAACATCCTTAGTTTGTTAACTCACATCTGTCAGATTAAGCACAAGGCAAAAGGTCTGATGGGAGCCACCTGCCACTCTGGGAGGGGGACATTGTAAAGAGAGAGACTGCATATTTGAATGAAAAGGAAAAGGAGGAAGGAGGGTACACCACCAAATCCTCTGAAATGACAAAATTATGTATGTCATGAAATAATCATTGATTTTTCCTTTTTGGTCTTTCTCTTTAAAAAAAAAACAAAAAAA
>JAJPUD010000496.1:0-12398 GCA_023553655.1 Myrmecobius fasciatus
TCCAAATGAACTTTGCTACTATTTTTTCTAGATCTGTAAAATAATTTCTTGAGAGTTTGATTGGTATGGCACTGAATAAGTAAATTAGTTTGGGTAGTATTGTCATTTTTATTATATTTGCTCGGCCTACCCATGAGCACTTGATGTTTTTCCAACACTTTAGATCTGACTTTATTTGTGTGGAAAGTGTTTTGTAATTTAGTTCGTATAGTTCATGACTGTTCCTTGGCAGATCGATTCCCAAATCTTTTATACTATCGACAGTTATTTTGAATGGATTTTCTATAAAATAGGGAAACTGCATTATATGTCAGCCTTATAAATATTGTTTTAGACTATTGAAAATAATTAGATAGTATAAGGTTGGAATATTGCTGTGGCATAGGAAATGATGAGTTGGTAGATTTAGAAAAATATGGAAAAATTTGGATATAAAAAGGAGGCTGTTATCCATTGTTAAAGAAAGGTAGACAATACCTATATATATGTATATATATATATAGGCATTTGTGTATGCATGTATATGAATGCACATATGTATGTGAATAAATATGCATGTGTATACATGTACATATGTAGGCATGTATGTAGATGTGTGCATAAATATATTTGTTTAACTGTAGCCTGCTTGGGGGAGTTTGTGGGGAGGGAAGGGGGAAAAGAATAAAGTAAATAGTACATAGCAGAAAACAAAAGAAAACCTACAAGGAAGCAAAGAAGGACAATTCTGAATACTATGTGTTCTATTATTATATATACTTTCTTGAATGGAAATTTATTGTTACATATTTTGAATTCTCTCATGTTCTGCTGTGCACATGACAATTTTTTCCCTTTTTCTGTTTTTTTCTATTTTCAAAATAGAAAACTATTTTGTATTTAATTTTTAAATAGATGAATACATTTTTAAAAATAAAATAAAATGAAGGGACTAGACTAGATGATTTTGAGATCTTTTCCAAGTTTAAATCTATGATCTTTTCCATCACTTGTTTTTTAGGTGAGAAAAACTAAATAATCGAAATGTGAAACCAAACTAAAAATTAAATGAATAATAAATGTTTAAGTCATTCAGGCAGTATAAATGAAACTCAAAGCCTAAATGAGCATTACTAGTCTCTCTCTTTCCCTCTCTCCCTTCCTCTCTCTCTGTCTCTCTGAGAGATACATACATGACATATACATGTGTCATGTGTATATGTATATATTTCTACATATATAAAATAACATGTGCTAGATGGATGGATAGATAGACACTGTAAGATCAGTCATCATCCTGAAGTACCTTTAACCCTGAAACTTCTATCTTCTCAATACCATTCCCCTCTCTCCATCACTCTAATTGGAGAGGTTGGATCATGGAGAACAAAGAGTTCCTCTTAGATCTCTTCCATAAATAGAGGCCAGGACTCAGGCCATCTGTCTCTTAATTTCCCACCCAGCTATACTTCTCGAGACTTCATCAGTCCCCAAGCTATACCCCTATTCACTACATAACATATATTATTTTTATGTGTGGTCTTATTATAAGTTCCTTGAGGACAGGAACTATCTTTTGCCTTTCTTTGTATTTTCAGTGTTTAGTATAGTGCCTGGCACTTAGTAGGTACTTACTTAATAAATGTTTATTACCTGACTTGACAAACTTGGAGGAAATGGACATTGACCTTGCCTCCTGGGTTTTTACTATTATCTAGATTTATTAAAAAGCAAATGAGATTTATTTTTGATTAAATTCTCAAAGATACATCAGAGGATCAGACCCATAGAGCTCTGTGGAATTTCTTTAATAAGGATCAGCTTCAATGCGTGTGAGGGCACAAGATTCCCAATTAGGAATTAAACAGTGAATCACATAGACTTTCTAGCTCTAAGCTACAAGGGAGGGGAATGGGGAAATGGGTCTCTGGGAGAGATTTATAGGTTTCTGTAACCAGAAAATATAGTTCAAAAATAGAAATAAGCCAAAAGGAACCAGTTATATGGGAATGACAGCTCCCTGGTTCAAATCATCAGTTATTTATTAAGTGCTTACTATAGGTCAAGCCCTGGGCTAAGCAATGGAGATGCTAGGAAAGGCAAAAACAGTCCTTGCCCTCAAGAATCTCACTTTAAAATGGGAGATATGATATGTAAATTACTAAGTAAAAACAAGATATGTAAGAGTAGATAGAAGATAATGTCAGAGGTGAAGTCACTGTAAGAGGATGGAGGGTGAGGGAGGGAAACCAGGAAAGGCTTTCTCACAAAGTAGGATTTGAGTTGAATCTTGAAGAAAGCCATGAAACTAAGAGATACTTTTTGCAAAAACTCTCCTGAAAGGAAAGCCCTTTCTTGCCACTACTCTAAAAGAAAAAGATAGAAAGGATTTTCCTTAAAAAGATTTCCCCCCCCACACACACCCTTTTCCCAATCAAGTCCAATGACTTCTATTTTCCTAAGGAGTTATTATTGAGAAAACTTTATTTCCTAAAGAATTATTATAGAGAAAACTTAAGGACTTAAATTAAAAGATCATGGCAGAGCCTACTTAACCTCCATGAAGTAAAGAGTACCCTAGCTGAGGTCAGCAGCTGGAAGACAAGAAAAACTTCAAAACTACATGCTCAGTGGAGCCATCCTTGGAAGTGACCAACAGCAACTACAGGACTAATGGAATAATGCTAAGCAGAAACCTGGTAAGAGCAGGAACAACATGATAAATCACCTGAACACAAAGTCAGGGATATGAGCAACATCCCCCCTAGTTTACTCTAAATGCAGCCATTTTTCATTTTCATTTAGTTTAAATAAGGTAAACCGAGGCACAAAAATTCTGGGCATCATCAATTTGTCCGTAAAGTATAAATTTACCAATAAATAGGAAGCTGAGGAAGCAGAGTAGGTGACATCATGACATAACTAAGGTTCTGTTAACAATATAATTGTTACAGAGTTAAGACATGGGGAACAACATGATTGATTGGAAGATTGGTAATGGAGGCCTAGCAATGACCCCCTCCTTCTTCCCAGTGATTAAGAGTGTTCATTATTTGAGTTTCCTGCAAAATAGTAGTCCAGATATCTTGGACAATAAACCAGACATTCTTGAAGACTAACTTGGAAGTATAAAAATATTAGAACTCCCCTTATTCATATGCATCCCCCAAAGTTAGCAAAATTTCTTGAGGCAAGAAAATAATAATAAGCAATAGAACTTGATTTCTGAACCTAGCCCCAGCTAGAGCCATGACTTAAGCAATTACAGGACCAAAGCCAATTAACCATAAATAGGATCCATATAATGATATAGAGGGGCAATTAGATAGCACAGTGAATAGAGCACTGACTTTGGAGTCAGGAGAACTTGACTTCAAATCCAGCCTCAGACAATTAATACCGGCTGTGTGACCCTGGGCAAGTCCCTTAACCCCAATTGCCTTGCCAAAAAAGCAAAAAATAAGATAAAATAAAATGATATAGAATCAGTATTGATCGTTTCAGGATGCACCACATTGAGGATCATGTGTCTCCTATTACAAGAGGAAATATTCTATTGGTACTTATTTTACTGTGATATTTTATTATATGTCTTTGGATGAATTATACTTGAAAGTTGACTAGTAAAAGTAAAGGCATCATGGCAGCTCATGAGCCACAATATTGAAATGAAGCAGACACAAAGAGCAACATGAACCTGGAGTAGCCTTGTCTCAGAACCCATGTACAAGTTAGGAGGTAGCTTCAGGTGCTACAAGTATATGGGAGAGTTTACTGCTTAGATTTAAGGTCGGAAGACTTGAATTCTAATCCCAATTTGGGAATTCACTGCCTGTGTGATTTTAGGATGACTCAAGTTGACTCTTGGTCTCAGTCTCCTTATCTGTGAAAGGAGGGGGAAGAGAGACGTTGGATTATTAATTTCTAAGATCCCTCTAATTCTAAACCCAAGGACTTCTGACGAGATGCCTATTGAGGAAAACAAATTCAGCTTGTTTAGAGAGAGCACTAATTTGCTTTCTGGGCTTTTTTGGTTCCAACAATTGTCAAAAGCACTAGAAATGAGCAAATCCTGTGGGGGGAAAAAACCTATTTACACTTATTGGAAAAGGAAGAAGTGAAGATGATGGATCCAGAATTTCTGTTCCAGCCAACACAGCAAAACAACTCTCCAAGCCAAAGCAGAATTGGAGGGGCTAGACCCCTGACCATGGTCTCCCGAGAAAAGACACAAACAAACAGGTAAATGGCCTCTCCAGGAAGGGACTTGGATGAAAGTTCTGAGCCTGGGAGGCAGCCTCCTCCCCAAGAATAGTGGCAAAGATTCAGAACAGGATTAAGATTTTGTGTTGGCGTTGGATAAAGGATCTGAGGAGTCTAGAGCAGCTGAGACCCAGAGGAAATTTACATAAGCCCCCTGAAAGTCAAGGGAATGGAGTCATACCGAGAGGCAGGAAGAAACACTGCAGAGAGAGAACATCTGTGGCAAGATGGCTTGGGAGGGGAAGGTGGAGGAGGAGGGGGGTGGGAAAGGGAGGGGATGGAGGAGAGGTATCCACCTCCACTTAGAGGACTGGCAAGGGGCCTGCAAAGCAAATCTGACTCCTTTTGGGGTTTCTTTTATTGTTACTTTTTTTCTTTCTGGGCTGCAGTTCTTTGATGGAATTCTCTGTGAGAAAAGGAAGGGGAAATGCATTTGAGAAACCTTTTTTAAAAAGCCTTGGGGAAAATAGATAAAGCCCTGTTGGAGCTAGAATCTGGAGATTAAAAACCCAGAAAGCCGGATGGAAGAGAGACAGGATTAAAGAGAGGCTCTAAGCCATGAGGTAGAAACTTCTGGGACCAAAATTTCCCCAATTCCCCAAAGAGCCCTGATCACAAATGACATATTCCTTACCACTAGCATGTTTCCTGTTCCATTGACATAGCAGGATTAAGCCTTTGGACTTGGCTCTGAGAACTGAACAACTGGGACAATGGAGAGTGTTAGGGTTCTTTAAAAAAAAAGATTTTATAAAAATCTGAATTTTTTTCCTCAACCCTCCATCAATTCAGATCACCACCCATCAGATGCCTTCTCATCCAGTGCTATTCTGGTCTATGACCTCCCACATATTTTCCATTCAGGATTTACCCAATGTACTAAACATTTATTAAGTCTTAATTTTCTATGGTTACCAGGTTACTCTGGCAGACTGTTATCCCTTAGGGTATGTACACATCTCTCTATCTCTCTGTTTCTCTCTCTCTCTCTCTCTCTCTCTCTCTCTCTCTCTCTCTCTCTCTTTCTCTCTCTCTGTTTCTCTCTCTGTCTCTGTCTCTGTCTCTCTGTGTGTCTGTCTCTCTGTTTCTCTCTCTGTCTCTGTCTCTCTGTGTCTCTCTGTCTGTCTCTCTGTTTCTCTCTCTGTCTCTGTCTCTGTCTCTCTGTGTCTCTCTGTCTGTCTCTCTGTTTCTCTCTTTCTGTCTCTGTCTCTGTCTCTGTCTCTGTCTCTGACTCTCTGTCTCTGACTTTCTGTCTATCTGTCTCTCTGTCTCTCTTTCTCTCTGTCTCTGTCTCTGTTTCTCTCTCTGAGTGTCTATGTGTGTGCATGTGTGAAACACTGGAGCTAGCTCTACTGAGCCTGCAAAAGCTTATCGTTAAATTTCCAGTGTGAGCATTTATTCTTCAGAAGTCTGTGCTTGGTTTATTGTTTTGTTGATTTAAAGATGTGTAAATAATGCATATTAAATTTTAAAAGTCTCCATCCCCAGGCTAGCACATTCTCATTTTGCTTTAGAACCCTTGCTTGAGCTCCGCAGGATTGTAGTGGAATCTTAGGAAGCAAAGTCATGCTCACATGGTACAGTGGTTATCATGGTTGTCCATCATTTTCAAAGAGGACCAAAAGGACCTCACTATGTGTCTGACTGTGGCTGATCAGACCAACAGAGCTCGGAATGTTCTACTGGGACAGACACAAATAGTCATATGAACATTGGAGTGGATCATCTAAGTTTGTGCATCTCCAGTTTCTTCTGCACTAATTCAATTTTGCTTTGCTCACAGAGCACAGCACCTTCTCTGACGAGGGCACACTATGCTAGGCGGTCCCACGCCAATGTTCCCCATGTCACACAATCGATTCTAAAATTCTTAAGAGAGATCATGAGTGTCCTTTATCATTTTTTCTGACCACCTCGGAAGCACTTGCCCTGTTAGAGTTCTCCATAAAATAGCCTTTTTGGCAAAAATACATTTGACATTCAAACAATGTGGCCAGCCCAACGGAGTTGTGCTCTCTGCAGTAGAGTTGGGAGACTAATAATAATAACAATAACTAAAACCATAATGGCATAGAGTTTTCAGGTTTGCAAAACCTATCTAATTTGATCATGTGAGCAATCTATAGAGTTCTATTTCCATATTGGAACAAAGACTTAGAGAAAGGTCACATCAGCTGACTGAGTTATACAAAACAAGTTATTGAGGTGCTGACCTGATAAATTGATAAAAATCACCCCAAAACAAGAAGTGGGAAAAAGGTAATTGCAAGAAGGAGGTGTGCATGCATAATGAGTTAATTAGTGTTAACTTCTCCCCAAAAGTTTTCTGCCATTTTTGAACATGGGTTGTATGATGAGGCAGGAGGAATATGTCAGAGTAACATGCACTGAGAGGACCAACAAGTTTGTTCATTTCATCTTCCCCAGCCAGTTGGGATGATGAGAGAGGGACCTTGTGCTTCAGGATAAATATTAAAAGGCTCATTCTCTCATCTATAAGCATGGATCTGTCTAGGGACTGCCCCTGAGAGGTTCACCCGTTTCTTGCAAGAACTGTAAATAAACCAATTTACTTCATATACTTCTGAGTCCTTTTTATCTTTGTAGCATATTTCTTTTTTTTAAACCTTAACTTTCTTTTTTATTAAAGCTTTTTATTTTTTAAAACATATGCATAGACAATTTTTTAACATTAGCCCTTGCAAAACCTTGTGTTCCAATTTTTCCTCCCTTCCCCCACACCCTCCCCTTCATGGCAAATAATCCAATATATGTTAAGCATGGTAGAAATATATGTTAAATTCAATATATGCATACATATTTATACAATTATTGTGCTGCATAAGAAAAATCAAATCAAACCAGTAAAAAAATAAAGAAGAAACAAAATAAAACTGTAGCATATTTCTAACAATATTTATAATACTCTTTTCTTAGAAACCTTTACAATTGGCCCATCTCTTTTTCTGATAATTTCCTTGAAATTTTAATAATAACACTTTTATATAGGGCTTTGTTACAAACATTACAAATATTTTCATTTAATCTTCACAAAAATTCCAGAAGGTATATCTCCATTTTTTAGGTGAGGAAATTGAGGCAGTCAAGTGATCTGCTCATCTTCTTTGGCAGATTTGAATTCAAATCTTCTAGACTCCTTGTCTGTGCCATCTAGCTACCAATTCTTGAATCATCAGTCATAACATATAGAAGACCTGAGTTCACAGCCTGTCTTGACACTCACTGCCTGGATGATCTTGGCTCTGGACCCCAGAAAGATAAAGGCCTGGAAGTTCCCTTTTAGCTCAAAATGTATAATTTTGGCACACACCATTTTCATAGCATCATAGATCCAGATATGAATGAGATAGACTTAAGAGGCCATCTAGTTTAAGCTCATTTTACAGTTGAGAAAACTGAGGAACAGAAAGACCAGATGCCATAATTAATATTAGAGGCAAGATTTGAACTCAAGAATTTGACCTAATATCACAATTCTTTTGGAGGTCTAGGAATTCTATGATTCACAGACATATACTGAAGCAAATGCCCTGGAATTTTGCAAATGCAAAAATAAAAAGATCTTTCTAAAATCAAAGTCAAAAAGCAACAGTAACTATCACAGAACACATTGCTAAGCATTAATCAGACAATTGCCTGAAAGGACCTTTTTGAAAGGTAAGAGAGTTAGGGGAGGGGGCCAAGAAGTTGTTATCTTATTCATGGAGACCAGTGCCAATGGATCAAAGAGTACCTGATGGGATGTGGTGGCTTAAGATATGAAATAACTAGAAAGGTGGAGATGGGGGGAGAAACTAGGTAATAAAGAGTTTTGAAGGCCAAACCAAGGATTTTATATTTGATCCTAGGAGGAAGTCATTGAAGAGTGTGAGTGTGTATGTGTGTGTGTGTGTGGGGGGGGTTGACATGATTGAACCTGCACTTTAAGAAAGTCACATTGGAAGCTGAATAAAGGATGGAGTACAGCTGGGAGAGACGTGTCAGGCAGACTCACCAGCAGACTGTTGCAAAAGTCCAGGTGTGACTTTTTCACCAGAGAAAAACTATCAGAAAAAAATAGGGGACATATTCAGGAGATGTTGCAAAAGGTAAATTTATAGGCTTTGGCAATAGATTGGATATGGTGATCCAAGGATAGTGAGGAATCAAGAATAACACCTAAGTTGCAAGCCTGGGGACTAGAAGGATGGTGGAGCCCTTGATAGCTAACGGGAAAAAAGGTTAGAATGTTTTTATAAATGAAATAAAAGCACTTGAGGGGGAAAATGGAAAAGAAATGAGAGCAATGGAAGAATTGGAAAGGGAATTAACAGTTTAGCATAAGAGGTAGAAAACCTTAACAAAACAGTAAACTCTCTGATCATTGGAATGATCAAAATAGAAGCCAATGACTCCAGAGACACCATAAATTATTAAAACAGAGTCAAAAGACTGAAAAACTAGGAAAAATATAAAGTATTTCATAGCAAAAACAATTCACTGCAAAAGAAGTCAAGGAGAAGAAAAAGTTAAGGATCATCTATATGCCATGATATAGTTGGGTCAAAGGCTATATACAACTTAATAACTTTTGGAGTATAGTTCTAAATTACTTTGCAGAATGTTTGGACCAATTCATAGCTGCACCAAGAATAGACTTTTTTTTCCCCACAACCTGTCCAACACTTCTCATTTTCCTTTTTTGAAAAATTTTTGCTATTCTGATGGATGTCACATAGAACTTCAAATTTGCTTTAATTTTCATTCCCCTAGTTTTTAGAAACTTTATCATATGGTTGATAATGGCTTAGATTTCTTCTTTTAAAAATTGCCTAGTCATGTCCTTTGACCCTTTTTCTATTGGGAATGGGTCTTAATCTCATAAATTTCCTTATTTATCTTGGATATGAGACCATTTTCAGAGAAACTTGCTGTAAAGATTATTTCCCCCAGTAACCTATTTTCCCCATAATTTTAACTATATTAGTTGTTTTTTCTAAAACAAATTTTTTATTATAGAAATTGTCCACTTTCTTTTGTTTGATCCTCTCTGTCTTTTATTTGGTTATGAATTCTTCTCATATCTGAGGATCTAAAAAGTAATTTCTTTCTTGCTTCTCTAATTTGATTATGATGTGACATTTTATATATAGGTATCCATTTGGAGTATATCTTCAAAAATAGTGTGAATAGTGTGAGGTGTTGATAGAAATCTAATTTCTGCCAGACTATTATCTAGGTTTCCCATCAATCTTTGTCAGATAGCAAATACTTACACAGGTTCTTAAAAACATCATTTAAGTAGAAATGAAAAATGACCCTGGGAGGAACAAATCTGTGCTGTTTATATGCCTGGATAATATTTGTTGCTCATTGATAGCAGAAGCAGTTTTTAGGAAACTTGAAAATGATCAAAATATTTCAGATAAATGGAAGCTACAAAGTGGGGCAATATCTACAAAAGGAATAGGAAAATCCTGATTATTATCAAGGACTGACTCATCAAGAAATATGGCATTATCATGAATCATATTACCAAGCAGATTAGGAAATATTTCCTCACCTTTGATTAAATACTATGTATGGATGAAAGCAATCTGAGAGATTTGAAGAGAAAAGTTAATCAAGTCAAAAACTGCAAAGCTAAAATTGAACTTCTTGGAAGCTATGATCCACAGAAACAACTTATTATTGAAGAATCATATTATAGAAAACACTCTAACTTTGACACTGTATGTGAGTAATGCATGAGGTATATTGCAAAGCATTTTTGGAGAAATCTCATTAAGACTTACACCTATTTTTTGCTAAAGGCCAACAATAATTGACATCATACATATATATATATGTACATATATATATCATTAAAGTGTAATATTATGCTGCAAAAAGTTATCCATTTTTAAAAATGTTACCTTTATATCTAAATGTCTCCCTCTCTCATCTCCTACCCATAGATCAATCGCTTGTAACTTAGAAAAAGGAAAAACATCCATTCAGCAAAAATAACAGCATATGCAGTATTTAATAGCCATACTCCTCCATGTTTACAAAGAAGGGAGGAAGTTCATTTTCTCAATATTCTTCAGGACCGGTCTTGTTCATTATAATTATATAGCTTTCAGTTTACAGTTATTGTTTAGGGTTTTTTTTTTTTAACGCTTTCTGTTTACATGGTTGTCTTAACATTGGTTTTGAGAATCTACAAAATGCCAAATTCACAGACCTGAAAAGTTCACCATCTTCACTTTTCTGCTTTAATAGATGTTTGTTGATTATATTTTAAAAGATCTCCAATGGGAATGTCACTGATTTAAAAACCAAAAAATTCTGTCCTCAGTCTAATGAAGCTCTCCTGATGCATTTTGATCCTATTTGTCCTGGTTTCCATCTCTCCAGAGATGGAGAAAAGCCAGACTGCCAACACTTCTCAAAATAATCCTGCATATATTTGAAGACATTTGTTAAGTCAGTCCTGTTCTGGTATAAACAAATAGGACTTTCTTAACCTTTCTGAGAGGCGTTATTTTCCATCTCCTTCATTATTTCTATTGCCTTTCTCTGGCTCTTTTCCAGTTCCTTGCTATCACTCCAAAAACTCAGAGACCTAAACTGAACTCAACACTAATCATGGTCTAAAAAATATTTAGAAAACTGATAGTTTCTTAGCTCTTATGTCACACACCTGACAATATTCCTAATGAAAGACCTCATTAATGCTGAATTTGTAATATTAAGACAGTTCCTAGACTGAAATCTTTGCTTAACAGAATGAAAGTAAATAAAACTGCAGGATATAATGAAAAATTCATTGGATGTGGCATCAATCAGGAACCTGGAGGTTCTAATCCCACTTAAGTGCCTCCCACCTCCAACAACATGAGTTAGGTCAATTTTGGGTCCCCCAAGACTTGATGGACCCAAAGACCAAGGCTTAAGTTACATTTCCCTTAAACAGCTTTCTGGTCATTTTTAGTCATATTGATGTGGCTCCGTGGTCATGTAAAGACATAAATGAGTTCACCCATGTGGAATTGGGGCCCTTCAGATTGGTGGATGTCCCAAGACCATGTGAATCACCATTTCCTGCCTTGCTGACCAGACACGTTTCCATATGGAAACAGAGGGACTACATCTACCCAAATGAGTGCTAGAGAATCCTTGTGGAAGATAATTTTTATTCTATGGATAGTTAAACCTTCTTTTGTTATCTGCTAAATGTCCTAGGAGTACTTCGTACTTCATTTCATTCCAACATTGAACCTGAATTAACAGGGTATGGTCCTGAGTCAGACTCACTCTTGGCATAGTGATACTTGGTAATTGGGACAAAGAACTAGCTCCAGAGCATTTAGATCCCACTTTCTGGATGGAACCTTATCAGAATAGCTTTAGTCTTCCCCATCATACAACCATAGAAGGCTCACATGATGGTCTAAGTATAACTAGATGGTTTAAAATAACTAGAGTTGTTTTAAGGACTGTTCAATGAAGGCTCTGAATCAGCTAATGGAACTGGTAACAGTGCAAATGAAGGGAACTCAAGAGCAACAGGCTGCATCCTGGATTTTTTGTGAGAATTACATCTCTAAATTTGTGCTTTTTCCTGCATCTCTCTGAGAACAGAGGTATAAAACAGAAGAATGAGAGTGAGATGAAGAGAAGACTTGTAAATCCATGACAAGAAAACCCTGGGCTTATCCTCTTATTGCTCCCAGGAAAAGAATTTTTTCTGCCAAGGGCCATTTGGATATTTTTAACATCATTCATGGGGCATACAAAATTATCAACTTATAGGACTCAAGCAGTGGAAGTCTGTTCTAGCTAGCTTTTAGCTCATCATTGCCTGTGGTTGCCTTAGCAAATCAAATTATTTCATGGGTCTTATTCCCATTGGCCAGACATCGCCCACCCTGATCCACATGAAAACTGACTTCTGTCCCTATTCATGCATCTGGTCCCATAAAGATGAGTGTCGGTTATAGCCTACTCCCATTGGAGATCTTCAAGAGAGGAACTGAAGTTTCTAAAAGAAATGGGTTTGGTAGATTGTATATATTTGCTAATCTCCCTGTCCCCATATACCCTTGCCACACTTTGTCACCAGACTAACTCGAGTGGTTAGATCCCACCTTCTGGGTAGAACTCTATTCAGA
>JAJPUD010000496.1:12408-30171 GCA_023553655.1 Myrmecobius fasciatus
TGGGAGCCTTATGGATAAATCCTACTATGAAATCCAGCTAGGTGGTATAGTGGATAGAGTGCCAGGTCTGGAATCAGAAAAATTCATCTTCCTGAATTCAAATCTGGCCTCAGACACTTCCTAGCTGTGTGACCCTGAGGGAGGCACTTAACACTGCTTGCCTCAGTTTTCTTATCTATAAAATGAGAAGGAAATGACAAACCACTCCAGGATCTTTGCCAAGAAAACCTCCCCAAAAGGGGTCATGAAAAGTTTTATGTGACAACAACAGCAATGTAAAAGAGAACCTAGAGCATCTGCTAAAATCTCAAAAAAATAAAAATAAAATCAAATCATATCAAATCTCAGTCCCACATGGCTCTCTTCAACAATGAAATGGTTTTTTTTTATTTCTTTTTTTAAATTTTATTTGCATATCATATGTGTGGGTAATTCTTCAACAATAACCCTTACATAGCTTTCTGTTACAAATTTCCCCCCCCCCCCAACTCCCCACCCCTCCCCTAGATGGCAGGATATCCACTACATGTTAATTATGTTAAAATATTGGCAAATCGAATATATGTATACATATTTCCAAACTTATCAACAATGAAATGTTTCAAACCAGTTCCAGTTGTTCAGTGAAGAAAGCCATATGTACCCACAGAGAGGGATATGAAATATGCAATGTAACATTTTCATGTTCTCTATTGATGTTTGCTTGCAGTGTGTTTCCTTTCTCAGATTTCTTTTTTCTAGTAGATATGATTTTTCTTGCACAACAAGATAAATGTGTAAATATATATACATATATTCGATTTTTCAAGTATTTTAACATAATTAACATGTAGTGGATTTCCTGCCATCTAGGGGAGGGGAGGGGACTAGGGGGGAAAAATTTGTAAGGGTCAATGTTGAAGAATTACCCATACATATATTTTGCAAATAAAAAAATTTAATAAAAAAATAAATTAAATTAAAAAAAAATAAAATCTCAGTCCCATTTGGACCATCCAAAGGAGATTATGGAGTGTAGGGGTGTTATGAGCTCTGAACAGTCAGTATTTTTGCAGATTATTATCAGCAAATGTGCTATGGGCTTTTATGAGTGAGGTCAAATGGAAACACTTCCCAAGTAGTTAGCATCCTATATGCATAATGTCATGTAGGTAATACCAAGTAATATAGAATCCTCAGGGGAGTGAAAGGTATTTCTTCTCTAGGTTTGGAAATGAATGTAATGAACACTTCCTTATGCCAAGGTGAGTGGTATGGGACTTTATTAGTGCTGCTTTTAAAATTCCTCTTTTCCTATACCTGCCGAATTAGGAGCTGATTGCTCTCTCCAGGGAAGAAAGTCTAATATTCATTTACCATAATCTTTCCTGATTAGTGAGCTCTTGACCTTTATATATATTCTTAATCCCATACCTCCCATCTTCTCCAGAAGATTGATTCCCATCATCTCTCTAATCCTCACTTCTTCCCATCCACTGGCTCTAACTCTACTGCTTACAATCACACCCATATCTGCCCCTTCCTTAAAACCCTTGCACTTGATTTGACCCTCCCCACTAGCTTCTGGCTTATATTTCTCCCCTTTTTATTGAATATGCTCCTTGAGAAAGATGCTTATATTTTGTATTATATATAATATATGTATATATTATATTATATATATAATATATACATATATTATATTATATACATATTATATATTGTATTTCCACTTCTCTTCTCATTTTCTTCTAAACCCTCTGGAGTCTGGTTTCTCACCTCATCATTCAATTGAAATTTCCCTGTAAAGTTGCCAATGATTTCTTAATTGCCAAATTTCATGTCCTTTTCTTAATTCTCATCCTTTTTCACTTCTCTGAAGCATTTGACACTGTAACCAGCTTCTCCTGGATACTCTCTCCTCCCCAAGTTTTCATGACATAGTTGTTTTCTAGTTCTTCCCCTACTTATTATGCATGCCTCTGTTTCCTTGCAGGACTTTCATCCATATCACATTCCCGAACAAAGCACTGTCCTCTACACTCCTGTGTTTTCCATCTGTCTCACTTAGCAACCTCATCAGCTCCCATAGGTTCTGTTGTCATCCTTTTGTGGATGATTCCCAAGCTATATATCTGGTCCTTTGTTCAAATTTCTCCGAATTCCTACACCATCAACAAACTTTTGTACATTTTGAATTCCATAGAGATCTCAAACTCAACGTTTCCAAAATAAAACTGCTTTTCTTTACTCCCAAACCACCCCTCAACCCATCTTCCCTATTACCGTTGATGGCACTACTTCCCTCCCTATACCTTCCAGGTGGGATCTAGATATAAATCTAATAAAAGGAGAAGGAAAAGTTACACAAGAGTAGAGAAGGTGGGAGGGAAATGAGAGGAATTTTTGCTTTTTGAAAAAAATAGTTAATTTTTAAAAGTAAGAAAATTTTATTCCCAACTTAAAAAAAGATTTACAGGGAGCTTTTAATAATAACACCATAACATCATTTTTAGCAACCCAGGGAAGAAACAATTAAGTGTGAAAAAGAAGAGGATGGTTAAAAGTGTTAAATACTTCATAGAAGTCAAGAAAAGTAAGGATTCAGATGTAATAGAGAAATGGCCAGTAAGTCAGATGTACAGAGTGGTTGCTAGGCTGACATACTTCCTTCATGGACTCTAGAGCATAGTCTGGTTATGGTCTGCTAACCAGGTAGTCGAGAGAAGTCTCTTTGATTCACTGTATAATCCAAACTGGGTATTCATTCAAAAGACCATTACCTCTTTCTTCTCTTGCTTCTTCTTCTTCTGTCCACCTTGGGTTATTCCATAGTGAAAAGAGAGCCAATGTTATAAGAAGGGTGTACTAGAGCCCATTCTAACTCCTTTTGAGATTCTTCAATTTTCAAAAAGAGCATTTTCACTTCAGAAATGGCAATTACTACAAACCAAGGCTTAAATTGTTATTATTTTTTCTAAATTTTCTGTTTATTTTTAATTTTTTTTAATTAAATCTTTTTATTTGCAAAACATATGCATGGGTAATTTTTCAACATTGACGCTTGCAAAGCCTTCTGTTCTAAATTTTTCTCTCCTTCCCCCCACCCCCTTCCCTAGATGACAGGTAGTCTAATACATGTTAATTATGTTAAAATATATGACAAATCGAATATATGTATATTTATACAGGTATCTTGCTATACAAGAAAAATTGGATCTACAAGAAAAAAAAATCTGAGAAGGAAAACAAATGCAAAATGCAAGCAAATGTCAACAGATAATGTGAAAATGCTATGTTGAGGTCCCACAGTCCTCTCCCTGGGTGTATATGGCTTTCTTCATCATTGAACAATTAGAACTGGTTTGAAACATCTCATTGTTGAAAAGAGCGGGGCATGTCCATTAGAACTGATCATCATGTAGTATTAAAGGGCTGCCACAAATATTCTTTTTGTTTTTTTTAATTATTATACACCCAGAGAGAGGTATGTGAAATGTGGACCACAACATAGCATTTTCATGTTCTCTATTGATGTTTGCTTGCATTGTATTTCCTTTATTGGATTATTCTTTCTTGTAGATATGATTTCTCCTGCACAAAAAAATGATGTGTGGCAATAACTATACATATATTCGATTTCTTAAGTATTCTAACATAATTATCATGTAGTGGATATCCTGCCATCTAGGGGAGGGGTGGGGAGTAGGGGGGAAAATTTGTAACAGAAAGCTTTGTAAGGATTAATATTTAGGAATTACCCATACATATATTTTGCAAATAAAAAATATTAATTAAAAAATTATTTATTTATTTATTTATTTATTTTTAAATTTTTTTATTAAAGCTTTTTATTTTTATAACATATGTATGAGTAGTTCCCCAGCATTGAGCTTTACAAAGCTTTCCATTACAAATTTTACCCCCAGTCCCCTCCCCTCCCCTAGATGGCAGGAAGTCCACTACATGTTAATAATGTAATAATAGTTGACAAGTTGTGCAAGAAAAATCCTATCTACAAGAAAAAAAAGAAAATCAGAGAAAGGCAACACAGTGCAAGCAAACATCAATAGAGAGCATGAAAATGTTACGTTGTGGTCCATATTTCATATCCCTCTCTCTGGGTGTCTATGGTTTTCTTCAGTGAACAATTGGAACTGGTTTGAGACATTTCTTTGTTGCAGAGAGCCATGTCCATCAGAATTGATCATCATGTAATATTGTTGTTGCTGTGTATGATGATCTCCTGGTTCTGCTCGTTTCACTCAGCATCAGTTCATGCAAGTCTCTCCAGGCCTCTCTGAAATCGTCCTGCTGGTCGTTTCTTACAGAGCAATAATATTCCATAACATTCATATACCATAGTTTATTCAGCCACTCTCCAATTGAAGGGCATCCCTTCAGTTTCCAGTTTCTAGCCACTACAAAAAGGGCTGCCACAAACATTCTTGCACATGTGCCACAAACATTCTTGCACATGTGGGTCCAAGTCTTAATTATTGTTTTATTGATTATCTAGACTTAAGAAAATGTTATTAACATAAATAAAACCTTAAAAAGTGTGTATACTTTTTTCTTTAATAGAGCTCAGTTATTCATATTTATCAACTTACCTCTGAATTGCTCTATAAGCATTTCTTCATCTTTGCAGGAACCTACTCTGAATGTTGTGATGATCACATGAGATAATATTTATTAAATGCTTAGCACAGTGCCTGGTATGCAGTAGGAGCTATATACATGCTTTTTCCTTTCCAACCCTTCAGAAGTACACCTGTAACCTAAAAGAAAGACACAGTTGGCCTTGATCTGGGAGAGTGAGACTGCTACTCTTCCAGCAGCTTGCCATAGAGAAAAGATTAGATTTGGTAACTAAGATAATTGGTGACATTTTAGAAAGCAGCTTTAGCTAAAGCAGTCAAAGATAATGAGAAGGTTGAGATCCTAGGTATTGGGAAAGATGACATTGCCCTCCAGGGAAATATATAAGCTAAGAGGAGTAGGATTTTTGGAAAGATAATGTAATGGGACCTGCAAAACATATTGCAATCCATCCATGTCTACTCAGTTTCTGCTATTAGTTCATTCTTTTCCACTGAAAAATGGACTCTCAGGGTACTCACCACTGCCTTGGGGCAGCTTCCTGAGAGACTTAAAATAACCTTGAGGTAATCTGAGGGGCAGGGTGGGGAGACTTGATGGATTTTGCAGCATCAGATGATTAGGTTACAATCAGGGCATAAGTGCCCCAAGAGGCTGACCTGAAGGAGCCCAAAGAAGGGAGAGGGCAGAGTGAGGGGTTGTTGAGATAGATGAAGGGGTGGTGGAAAACAAAGGTTTGATTACAAAACAAATCTGGACCAAGGCTCTTAGTAGTCAAGACCCAGATTTTCAAAATCAAATAAATTTTCATAATTAAATAATGAAAAAATAAATAAATAAATAAATATATGAAATTAAAATTTAATTTGGAGGAGTGGAAAACAGAAAACAAAGGATGATAGGGAGTTCTTACTGAGATGTGTGTGGAGACACTGAAGTGAAAAAGAGAGGGATATTCTTATGACATTTTTAAATCAGTGGGGAGAGGAAGCACTCTTGCAAAACCTTCTAAATCAAATGACTTAAATGGAATTGAAATTTCACAAAACAGTGGATAAAAGCAAAATGGAGTCATTAATGCTAATTTTTAATATAACCGGTTGTATTGAAGACAAACCCTGTGATAGTTTAGGGAGGTTGGAATGTGATGTATCTTTCCACTCTATAATTCTCTTTGGGTCACGCTATGCTTTTCTCCCCACACCCTGCAGTTTATGACCCCTTTGGAGACCACTGAGCTAGAAGGCCTCTACAGGGTTTTCATTTACTTCCTTATATTCTCTCATGTCTCATGGTGAAGAAAGAAGAGCAAACAGGTAAATGGCTGTAATTATGCTTAAATAATGCCATTCTTATGTGTTTCTAATTCTAATGCCCTTTCAAGATTCCCCTACCCTCTCATAATCATCAGTTTTCCAAACAAACCATATATATATACATATATATATGTACATATATATGTATATATATGTGTGTGTGTCTTTATATATATATATATATGTATTTTTAAAAAATTTAAATGGAAATGTAAGTTCTTGCTTTCCTCCTGATCAATAGCTTAGCTGACTATTAAGGAAAGCAAAATTTATCTTCAATTGTTTCCATAGCAACCACCTCAGATCCAGCTGCTCTCTGATAGACAGATTTGTTTCTCTTTCCATCATTTTCCCCCATACCTGGAATGCTCATCTTCATCTCTTAGCTTCTCTGGCTGCCTTCAGGAAACTCAGCTCAAGTTCCTCTTTCTTAAAGTGGTCTTTCCTGGTCTCTCCATGTAATAGGGCCACTTCCCCGACATAGATTATAATGTCTAGATTTTCCCTAAAAGGTAATAAATCTGAGACTTGTTTAAAGAAAAGTGAGGAGGCTGGGAGAGAAACTGTCTCTCCGGAGTCAGCTTTCTAGGTGGCTTCCTGGTCACCTATAGTCAGCTTTCTAGGTGGCTTCCTGGTCACCTATAGTCAGCTTTCTAGGTGGCTTCCTGGTCACCTAAAGATGCATAGACCCACATGAGGTCAGGACCCTTCAGTTTTGGTGGTAAAAAATAGGAAACAAAGGATTATAGACATTGAGATAGCTGGTTTCCCATTGGTGGAAGGAGGTTATAAGACACTGAAATGAGAGGGAGAGGAGTATTTTTTCTGCTATATGGTTAAGTAAACTTTCTTTTGATAACTGATCAATGACCTACAGTTGTCTGATTTTATTTTATTTTTTTCATAGTTATATATGTGTATACACACATACAAATATATATAATTTGTTTAGCTTATACATGTGTATTCATTTTTTACCTATTTCCATATGAGTCATGTTGAGAGAAAAAAATCAGAACAAAAGGGAAAAACCAGGAGGAAAAAAAAGGTTAAAATACTATGCTGCACTCAGTCTCCATAGTTCTCTCTCTGGATGCTGATGACATTTTCCATCCAAAGTTTATTGGAATTGCCTTGCATCACTGAATTGCTGAGAAGAGCCAAGTCTATCAGAGTTGAACATTGTGCAATCTTGTTGCCATGTACAATGTTTTCCTGGCTCTGTTTGCTTCACTCAGCATCAGTTCATGTAGGTTTTTCCAGGCTTTTCTAAAATCAGCCTGCTCATCATTTCTTAAAGAACAATAATATTCCATTACTTTCATATGCCACAACTTATTCAGCCATTCCCAATTGATGGGCATCCATTCCTTTTCCATTTCTTTGCCACCACAAAAAAAGAGCTGCTAAAAACATTTTTGCATATGTGGGTCCTGTCTCATTTTATCCCCAGAAGAATCTGGCCTTCTGCTTACATCCCAGCTGTCAGGGCTTTCTCCTCTCAGATTTACTTTCCATCTACTCTTAGGTGTATCTTACATGGACCTAGTTATTTTCATGTTTCTCTCCCATTGGATATAGAGCAAGGCTCCTTGCTTTTGCCTTTCTTTCTATTCCTCAAACTTAACACAGTGCTTGGCACATAATAAGCATTTAATAAATACTTATTGACTTTTGAATGACTAATTCAGTCTGCCTTCTTTTAAAGGTCTCTAGGGCATTTCCAGCTACAACTGCTTTAAGATATTGTATTATATTTCATAGCAATTTAAGGGATTTTCAAAGGCAATTTTAACGGCATGATTTCCTCATTAAATACTGATTTTAGAATCAAACCTGGTAAGATGCAGCTCTCCTGTACACATTAACTTCAGTTATATAAATACAGAAAACATTCAACCATAAAAAAGTCACATTACATAAATAAGATGACTATTACTGCCTTGTTAAAGTTAATTCAAACACTAACTTTTTAAGCAATTGGAAAATAACAGAGATACAAAGTCACATGTGTACAGCAGCATATAATCATATTTTTGTCATAAAAAATAACAGCATAAGCAGGTGGCCCAAGCATGACATTTCAGCACATATGCAGGGGCATATGGGGCTGCCAGCTCTTTCATTTCTGGCAAACAGTAAAGCATTCATATCACTGGAGATAAGGCAACACAAACAATAAAGTATTTTAAAATGAGATAAAAGCAGAGGAAACTAACAATGACTTATCCAACTCTCTTAAAGAGCTGCCAAGGGGACCATTCAGGAAACTTCAGCCATACACATATTCATCTTTTGAGACTCCGATTTTCCCCATATCTTGAAATTGGCAAAATGGTGATTTAGTAGCAAAACACAGGATTGACCCTTGACAAAATTGTCAGGCAGTTTCTTTTTTTCCCCAGTTACTACCCCTTCCTCAACATACACAAACACACACACACACACCTACTCTTCTGCTATCTTTATTGATGAAAGATCCTTTTTAGAAGAAGGTGACACCATTATTATTTAATATTGTCTTGGAGATGTTAGCTTTGGCAGTAAGAGAGGAAAAAGAGATTAAAGGAATTAGAGTAGGTAATGAGGAAACCAAGTTATCACTCTTTGCAGATGACATGATGATATACGTAGAGAACCCTGAAGACTCAACTAAAAAACTACTAGAAACAATTCACAACTTTAGCAAAGTTGCAGGATATGGAATAAATCCACATAAATCATCAGCATTTTTGTATATTACCGGTAAGGTTCAGCAGCGGGGGATACAGGGGGAAATTCCATTCAAGATGGCTGTTGATGGTATGGGATATTTGGGAATTTATCTGCCAGGGGATAGTCAGGAACTGTATGAAATAACTACAAAACACTTTCCACACAAATAAAATCAGACCTAGTCAATTGGAAAAACTTAAAATGCTCATGGGTAGGCCGAGCGAATATAATAAAAATGACAATACTACCCAAACAAATTTATTTATTTAGTGCCATACCAATCAAACTCCCAAGAAATTATCTTACAGATCTAGAAAAAATAGTAGCAAAGTTCATTTGGAAGAACAAAAGGTCAAGAATTTCAAGGGGATTAATGAAAAAAAAAGGCTGACGATGGTGGACTTGCTCTACCAGATCTAAAACTATATTACAAAGCAGCGGTCATCAAAACCATTTGGTACTGGCTAAGAAATAGAGTAGTCGATCAGTGGAATAGGATAGAATCACAAGACAAACTAGGCAATAACTATAGCAATTTAGTCTTTGATAAACCCAAAGACCCCAGCTTTTGGGATAAGTATTCGCTATTTGACAAAAACTGCTGGGAAAACTGGAAACCAGTGTGGAAGAAATTAGGGCTTGACCCACATCTAACACCACATACCAAGATAAGATCTAAATGGGTTCATGATCTGGATATAAAGAGTGATACTATAAGCAAATTAGAGGAATGTAATATAGTTTACCTCTCAGACCTATGGAGATGGAATAAATTTATGTCCAAAGAAGAACTGGAACACTTAAATGAAAACCAGATAGATATCTTTGACTATATTAAGTTAAAAAGTTTTTGTACAAACAAAATGAATGCAGACAAGATTAGGAGGGAAGCAATAAATTGGGAAATAATCTTTACATTTAAGGGTTCTGATAAAGGTCTCATCTCTAAAATATATAGAGAATTGTCTCATATTTATAAAAATTCAAGCCATTCTCCAATCAATAAATGGTCAAAGGATATGAACAGACAATTTTCAGAGGATGAAATTAAAACTATTTATAGTCATATGAAAAGGTGCTCCAAATCACTATTGATCAAGACAACCCTGAGGTACCACTACACACCTGTCAAATTGGCTAAAATGACAGGAAAAGTTAATGATGAATGTTGGAGGGGATGTGGGAGGGCTGGGACACTGATGCATTGTTGGTGGAGCTGTGAACGGATACAGCCATTCTGGAGAGCAATTTGGAGCTATGCTCAAAAAGTTATCAAACTGTGCATACCCTTTGACCCAGCAGCATTTTTATTGGGCTTATATCCCAAAGAATCATATAGGAAGGAAAGGGCCCCACATGTGCAAGAATGTTTGTGGCAGCCCTTTTTGTAGTGGCTAGAAACTGGAAATTGAATGGATGACCTTCAATTGGAGAATGGCTGAATAAATTATGGTATATGAATATTATGGAATATTATTGTTCTGTAAGGAATGACCAGCAAGATGATTTCAGAGAGGCTTGGAGAGACTTACATGAACTGATGCTGAGTGAAATGAGCAGAACCAGGAGATCATTATACACGGCAACAGCAGTACTATATGACGATCAATTCTGATGGACATGGCTCTCTTCAACAATGAAATGTTTCAAATCATCTCCAATTGTTCACTGAAGAAAGCCATATACACCCAGAGAGAGGGATGCGAAATGTGGACCACAACATAACATTCTCATACTCCTTGATTGATGTTTGCTTACATTGTGTTTCCTTTATCTGATATATTTTTTGTGTAGATAAGATTTTTCTTGCACAACAATGATAAGTTTGGAAATATGTATACATATATTCGATTTGCCAATATTTTAACATAATTAACATGTAGTGGATATCCTGCCATCTAGGGGAGGGGTGGGGAGTTGGGGGGAAAATTTGTAACAGAAAGCTATGTAAGGGTTATTGTTGAGGAATTACCCACACGTATGTTATGCAAATAAAATTTAAAAAAATAAAAAATAAAATTCAATCACAGATAAAAAAAAGAAAGAAAGGTGTTTTGTGATTTAGTTCATAGAGTGCCTGGCTTTTTCTTGGCAGATGGATTCCCAAGTGTTTTGTACAATCGGCAGTTGTTTTGAGTGGAATTTCTCTTTGTATCTATTGCTGTTGGATTTTGTTGGTGATGTGTGGAAATGCTGATGATTTATGTGAAAAAAAAAAAGAAGGTGACAATGATCATATTCTATTTCTCCCAAAAGGCAATGAAATTTTAAGTAAAGGAGAAAATAAGAATATATTATCGAGTATGCGCCAGGTATTGTGTTAAGCACTTTAAAAAAATCACTATTACCTTATTGATCCTCAAAGCAATCTTATGAGGAATATAACATAATATCATTATATATTATATATAATAATAATATTATTGTTAACTCCATTTTACAGATGAGGAAACTGAAGCAAACAGATTCTTTTTAAGTAACTTGCCCAGGATTACACAACTAGTAAAAGTCTGAGGATAGATTTGAACTCATCTTCTTGACTCCAGACCCAGCACTCTATCCACGGTACCATGAGTTACCTCTCTCTAGAGAGACATATGATTAAAGAGGAATTGCCTAACCCAAAAGAATAACTTCTGGATGGCATCCAGGGAGGGAGCTACTTGAAGGAAAATACTTCTCCATAAAAGACCATCTATAATGTTTTAAATATGTAAGTATAAAATTTGCTCAAGGGCAATATTTTGCCCCATCCCTCTTCCCTAAGTAGGAACATTCTAATTTCAATAAATAGTCAGCAATTCTTTATTAAGCACTGATTAAGTGCCAAGCACTGTTTTTGAGTGCTGGAAATTCAAAACCAAATCTGCCTTTAAAGAGCTGATGTTCCATCAGAGGAAGCAATCAATAAGCACATGCAGCACACATCAGCGTATACAAATTACACAAAAAATAAAAATGTAATGGTTCAGGAAGAGGGTATCCTTTCTGCCTAAGAGGACTTAGCATGGGACTATCATGCTGATGCACATTGAATTGGGAACCAATCCTTCTCCCACTCTGGCTCATTATATCTCTCCTTTGCACCCCAGGAAAAAATCCTTATGGTTAGTTTGTTTATATCTAGGATCTTTCTCAAAGGGATTAACATGGTACCTTCTAGAAATAGCTCCCAATGTCCAAAATAGATTAGGTGCAAGGCAGCTATGTCCTCCAACACTAAAAAAGAGATGCTTAAACCACAAGAATCCTAAGTGCACATAGCAGATTCTTAAAACCTGGGAGTCACCCTTCCCTCCTGTTATACAGGGGTGGGGTTGGAGGGATGGGCAGTAAGTGACACTTGAAAACTTGAAACACTTGTCTTGAGAGAAAAGGTCACATAAAAACATAAAATAGCATTCTCATCACTGAGATAAAGCCATGCAAGCAATTAAGCCTTTAAAAAAAAAAAAGCAGAGGAAACTAACAATGAGTTAAGAGAACCGGGCTGCTGGGAGGATTTCAGAAAAACCTGGAAAGACTTAAATGAACTGATGCTTAGAGAAATGAACAGAAAGGAGAACATGGTATACAGTAACAGCCACACTGTATGAAGATCAACTATGAATGGCTTAGCTCTTCTCAGCAATGCAATAATCCAAGCCAATTCTAAACGACTCATGAAGCAAAATGCTATTGACATCCAGGGACAAAATTGATGGAATCTGAATACAGATCAAAGTATACTATTTTCACTTTTTGTTTTCTGTTTTTTTTCTTTTGTTCTGTTTCTAACTAATATGGAAATAACTAATGTGGAAATATGTTTTACATAATTACTATTAAATTACATAATTACTATTAATGGCTATTAAAATACTATTAAATTTAAAAAATTAAAAATAAAATGCTGCCAGGGGATCACAAAACTAACATAAATTCTTTCCTGAAGCTCCAGTTAGCCATATTAGCTAAAATAGGTCTTCCACCTATTCTGAAACAAATAGGGCCATGCCTGGACTGTTAAAGAGGCAGGAGTTTATTTTACTTACATTTTTTTCCTGTATAATCTGAGTTGTTCTCTGGAAGTCTATAGTTTCTAGAAAGCCATGCTATGGTGTTAGCTTATTCTACCTTCTCTCCTCTCTTTCATATCTCCCATGAAGCTTTTTTTTTTCCAGAAACCCATCTCCTGCTGAACATCTACAACCCTGATTTCAGGAGTCCCTCATCTCTTGATCTTACTATCACCTACTGAGAGCCTGGGTTTGAATTGTGAGAACACCAGAACAATAAGAATCCTAACATGGTAGCCAAAAGAACTTTATTAAAAATGATAGAAAATGATCAAATGAGGGAGCAAGATCCATGAACAACAGCTAACTGTACCCAAATGTCTAACATCACAGGCTTGATTCAGATAAATACTTCTGGTTTTTAAAATTTTTAATTTTCAAGTCAGTATTTTCTTCCTCCCACTTTCCTCCCCCCTCTAACATTAAGAAAGCAAGAAAAAAACAGGGAAGTTATTTTTATATGAAATTGGTTTAGATCATTCTAGGGTATACAGCTTAGAGAGTCACATAGACCACATAAGCAGCTGCTGGCCAAGGGATCAATGATGGATGATTGAGCAATCACTGAGAAATTACCTAGCTGTCCAGCATCCTGGGTTTTCCAAATAAGGAAGTTCTGCTAGCCAGATTCAGGTAGTGGTCATTACCTGGTAGGAAAGGCATGACATGAATGTTGATGGCTTTAGTTAGTGGTCACTACTATGATTGGGGGACAGTGTGAAAAGAAAGGGGGAGAGAGAAAGAGAGACAGAGAGAGAGAGAGAGAGAGAGAGAGAGAGAGAGAGAGAAAAGGTGGGAAAGAAGGAGGGAGGGAGGGAGGGAAAGGGAGAGACAGAGAGACAGAGAAAGAAAGAGAAAGAGAGAAAAGTGAGAGACAGAGAGACACAGACAGACAGAGAGTTTACATAGGAATCTTTGCTCAGTGGCAGTTCTGTTTGTCATATGGCTAATGGACCAATCAGGACCCTCTCTTTTCACATGCTCTTCAGCAAAAGTCCAGGACATACATGCTATTAGAAGTATCCCAAAGCATAAAACTATGGGAAAGAGCCTGAACACATGCTTAAGCTTCATTTGAAGTGCCCCAGGAAGAGTGAATGTAATTGTATTTGGGGATTGATCCCAAATTAAAAAAAAAAAAACACAGATCACTGAGCTTCCTATAGAAGTGAGAGTATGATTTGAGGAAGAGTAGGGACCTTAAGATATGAAACAGAGGCAGGATTACATATTAGTCATGAGCAGTCACGGAGGCAAGATGGCATATGTCACAAACAATAAGGCCAGTTTGGCTCAGGTCTTTAGGCTCACTCTCCCAACTCCCACTGGCAGGTTGATCCACAAGGCTTTCTTTAGAAGCAATTTTATTTTTGAAGTAACTATCAACTTAAACTAATAATAAAAGATGAAGATGAAATGAGAACTGAAGATTTATAATGAGGGCATAATCCACATAAATAATGAGTCCAACACTTTATTGGACTGGAATTAGGTCAGGCTTTTGTAAGATATGTATCATTTCACTCTTCAGCAGTGCCTTTTAGCCTCAAAAAAGTGCCCATAAATTAAGGACAGCATAGGACTATATATCTTTTAATCCACCCATGAATGGTGGCCCTGAAAGGCAATAACTTTGGCAGTTTGTACCGCTGGAGTTCAGAAAAGGAAGAAAAATGATGAGGAGCTGAGAATCAGGAAAAAAAGATCTGTCTTCTTTAAAAAGTGACAATGAAGTGTGAAAAGGCATCTAAAGTAATAAAACTATTGAGGGAAGGTGGTCACCCAACCCCAGGAGTATGGCCAATGGACCAGTCAGTAGCCTCTCTTTTCTTCAACGCTTCCCGGACCATTAAGGATTCTTTTTTTTTTTTAATTATCATTTTAATTTAGCTGAACAACTATTTTAAAACAAATATTTCAACAAACTGATTAGCACACTTAGGATACAGAAAATTTTTTTTAGTATATTGAGAGGCTTTTATTATAAATGTTAGCATGAAATGTAAGAAATTATATGTCTATGAATTCTTTGTATTTAATGTCTTTATTTAAATAATCCTTACTAAGCTTATTTTCCCCTTTTATTTTTTCTCAATTACATGTAAAAGCAATTTTTAACATTCATTTGTTATAATTTTTGAGTTCTAAGATACTTCTCTCCTCCTTCCCTTCCCCATTCTTGAGAAGTACTATAAGTTATACATGTACAATCATGAAAAAAATATTTCCATATTAACCATAATGCAAAAGAGAACACAAATTAAACCAACCAACCAACAAAAAAAACAACAGATAAACGAGAAAAATAAAGTTTAAAAAATATGCTTTGATCTGCATTCAGACTTCATTAGTTCTTTCTCTGAGGTGGATAGCATTTTTCATCACGTGTCCTTTACATTTGTCTTGGATCATTGTATGGCTGGCTGATGGCTAAGTCATTCATAGTTGATCATCGTACAATATTTCTGTTACTGTATACAATGTTCTGGTTCTGCTTATTTCACTTTATATCAGCTCATGCAAGTCTTCCTAGATTTTTCTGAAAGCATCCTTCTTATAGTATTCCATCACAATCATATACCACAACTTGTTCAGACTAGGCCTATTTTCTCAAAGCCATTTTGCATATCAGCTATTCAACAAACATATTAAATGTCTACTATGTGTGAAGCACTTGGTATAGCAGGGCTGTACTGATAAATATTTAACAACCCTCTGGAAATAAAAGATGCAAACAAGACAAACTTTTAAGTTTAATATGTATAATTAACATTTTTACTGTCATTTTCTTAAGTGTAAACAATAAACAATTACAAAACAATAAACCAAATCCTGAATTCATACTATTTGCCAGCAATGCTCATATTGAAAATCGAAGGCTCTCCCCATTTGAGCTGACTCCTGCATGTCCTTGGCAGAAGTGTTTTGTGAAGCTGACTGATGTCCACAGTTATACAAAACTGATGGGACCCTTATAGACGCACCTGCTCTTGGGTAGCCTCAGATCCTAAAAGGGGTATCAATAGTGTCCCCTTGTTTAGTTCAGGGACAAGGCAATGCAATGGTCTTTACTTTCACTCACCCTTGGTTCATGAGCTTGACATGAAGTGTTTGATGCTCTCTGTTCCCTTAAGGCAGTTTGCAACCAGCATCTTATTTTTGCCTGAAACATCCACTTAGAGATACTTGGCCTTGTTGTGAATCACAACAAAATAAATCTTGTTCTATTCCTGGGCTCCTGGCTGCCACTTTTCTCAAAGCATTTCAGGGATGCAGTATTTTGCAATCTTATTGCATCATTGGAATGAGATCTAAGGTAGAGAAACCAAGACAGGCACTCATATGATCCGGAGCTAGAAGGGACCTTGGAAGTAATTTAATCCAACCATCTCATTTTATAGATGTGGAAAGTAGGTGACTGGCTCAGGGTCACACACGCAGGGATCAAAGGGCTAGAGTTGGAAGAAACATTAAAGATAATCAAATCTGATCTTATTTTTAAGGATGGAGAAATTGAGACCCATTGAGGTTAATTAATTTGCCCAGGTCATACACATAGATGGCGGAGAAGGGATTTGAACCCCGAATCCCTTGATTCCAAATCTGTCATTTTTAACCTAACTCTTACTTTCAAGTCCCCTCTCAACTCAGGAAAGTACTTTGATTTATTGATTTAACTGCCGTATTAATTTGGAGTCAGGAAGTTCAAATGCAACCTCAGAACTTACTACCTGTGTGACCCTGGGAATTTTCCATC
Organism: Myrmecobius fasciatus; assembly: GCA_023553655.1. NCBI lineage: Eukaryota > Metazoa > Chordata > Mammalia > Dasyuromorphia > Myrmecobiidae > Myrmecobius > Myrmecobius fasciatus. The sequence goes on from JAJPUD010000496.1 coordinate 28,836, forward strand.
ACTTAATCTTGCCTGCCTCAGTTTCTTCATCTGTAAAATGAGTTGGAGAAGGAAATGGAAAACCACTGCAGTATCTTTGCCAAGAAAACCTTAAAAGGGTCACAAAGAGTTGGATGCAACTGAACAATAATATCATTAATTTGGTGAGTATACTTCTCCCCCTTTAAGATTGTTACATGTCCATTGACACCTTAGTAGGAGGACAAAGACACTTAAAAATTCTTTTTTTTTTTTTTTTAGTGACTGAGGCTGCCCCTAGAATGAGTCATATGGCTAAAATACTGGGGAGAATAGGATATCATTGAAGGAGTTACCCTTCAGTGCTGGCCTAACAGAGTCACAGATCACTCTCTTCCCCATTGTGTTCATTAACTTTTCCTTTCTTCCAGAGTTCTGTAAAGGGAGGACATTTTTTTTTCCTTCTCCACTCTAGGAATGGCTAATGAATGATAACTTTTGGCAGAAATACATAGAATCACAAAACTACTATGGTAGAATTAGAAGGGACGCCAGAGGCCATTTAATCAATTCCCTCTTCTCCCATCTTACAGATGAATCTCTGAGAAGTTATTAACTACCTAAAGTCACAGAGCTAGTAAATAATGGAACCAGAATTTGAACCCCGCCACTATCTGTGCTTGACAAGGTGGAATTCCTGGACATCCAGATTCTCACCATCTGCTTTCTGCTTCCCCTTTCAGAAGGCAGCAGCCCAATGATAACATTCCAGCCAAAATATGTAGCAGAAATATTTACACGTTGACCTACATGGCCCAAGGGGGGAATTCATGTATAATGTTCTTGAACTCCCACCTCCTAAATAGAAGAGGAAGCATTTGGATGGCCAAAATCACTTAAATCCAGAATCTAACCTTATAATCAGAGAAAGATATGTTATGCAATACTAATTGCAATTTGGAGGCTTCCTTGAGAGTTACTCTCAAATTGGAGAGTTTTTGAACCAAACCTTCAGGAGGAAAATAAGGATTTCCTGAACAATATGCCTTTAGGAGAGAGGAGGAACAGTAAGGGTTCAAGTCATGCCATGAGGGATGAGTAGTTCTGATGGGGTGAATAAGACCCTAACAAAGAGATTCCAACAAAGACCTGGTCTTTGGTTGTTAGGTAGGTCATAAGGAAGGAGGTTAACTGGAGAGGACTTGAATTTGTATGCAATCTGGAAGCTACTCCCTGAGACAAGCAGAATGGAGTACTGGTAAGATTATCTGCATTTAAGTGGGCCTTTTGTTCTTTTCTTTCTTTCTTTCTTTCTTTCTTTCTTTCTTTCTTTCTTTCTTTCTTTCTTTCTTTCTTTCTTTCTTTCTTTCTTTCTTTC
>JAJPUD010000496.1:30271-239347 GCA_023553655.1 Myrmecobius fasciatus
TTTTTCTTTTTTTTTTTTTCTGAGGCAATTGGAGTTAAGTGACTTGCCCAGAGTCACACAGCTAGGACATATTAAGTGTCTGAGATCAGATTTGAACTCAGGTCCTCCTGACTTCAGAGCTGGTGCTCTATCCACTGAACCACCTAGTTGCCCTGGGCCTTTTGTTCTTAAGTAGACCTTTTGTCCCTTGTCAATTCCTTGCATTGACAAAATCTTTATGACTCCACAATTTACTGATTTGAATCAGAAAACCAAGTTATGATGTCATTGTCAAGGTTATAATTTCCCTATAAAAGACCTGCTTGTCGGGTAACTCACACTCCTTGCCCCCCAAACTTCTTTAGGAATTTAGCCTACCTTATGGCATTTCTAGGAGCTTGCTACCCCTTATGGCTTCTTTCTTCTTGTTACAGCTAACTCCTTTTTAGGGTTCTTTTGCTTGCTAAACATCATAATGACTAACTTTTTTGGGGTGCTAAATCTTTTTTAGGATTAGTCAGCTAGTCAATGGCTCAGTACTCCCTGCTAAATTCTTTTTTTTAAATTGTTTTATTTTTTTTAGGAATTTAGCCTGCCATATGGAGATAAGGTTCATAAGGCCATGACTTAATGGTGTCTTCCCCTGATTAATTGTAAATTATGTTAGGGAATTTAGCTCTCATCTTCCCCTTGTTAATTGCCAAAATTCCTTTTTTTTTTTCTGAAAACCCAGATTTAGCCAGCTGTTAGCACTGTAATAAAATCTTTGCCTCTTGATTTGGAGATATATATGATTTACAATATACAATATATTTTTTGGGATCTAAAACTCTATGCCCCAACATTTGGTGACAAAACCCCAACATTTGGTGGCCCATATGGGGAGAGTCTGGCTGCACACCCGAACTCCATTAGATTGCATTCCCTTGCTATCTGTTATTTAATTATTTAGTTAATAAACATTATTTAATTAATAAACATACAAAGAGATGAGGAGAAAGAGCATTCCAGGCATGGGGAATAGGCAGAGAAAATGCTCAGGGTCAAGAAGTGGAGTGTCTTGTTTGTAGCATAGCAAGGGGACCAGTGTTGCTGATCTAAGATTACAGAGAAGAAGACTGGAAAGATAGGAGGGGCTTTCACAGGGAGTTATTTAGACAGTTCAAGTTTAACTGGTTCCTATATAACAGGCCCAAAGTGTATTTCTCTTTGGAAGATGAGAGGGATGTGGGAAATCCAAAGCACAGAATAATAATAATAATGATGATGATGATTAAAATTTTTATATAATGCTTAATGTAGGCCAGACATTGTGCTGAACACTTTATATTTATTATGCCATGTGATCCTCACAACTACTCTAGGAGATAGGTACTATTATTATCTCCATTTTATAGATGAAGAAACTGAGGTTAAGTGACTTGCTCAGAGTCACACAGCTAGTAAGCATCTAAAGTCAAATTTTAATTTAGCTCTTCCCCACTTCAGGTTCAACATTTTATTCACTAAGTGATCTAGCTGCCTCTATAGACTTGAGAAAGACTGTGTAGAATCTTGTGTGAGGGCTAAGGATTCACCAGAATGTTGTAATATTGACTTGTTGGCAAGCTCAAGGTCAATTTCCTCCAAGGAGAACTACTGCAAGAGCTTCAAGTATTTTCTTACCTGTTTAAATGCCCCTTTTGTTTCTTCTACTTTTTTGTGAGGCAGAAAAACCAGCTATCCCGTAGTCAAAATACATTCATTACCTTGAGTGCCTGTGGGGCACCATTATTCAATTTGTGGAAACCTAAACACTAGCTATGATAATCTATTTTATAATACTTTTTTATGTCTCTGAAAAGCAGGCTTTTTTAAAAAGCCCATTGTGTTTTAAATGGAGCTACTTCATTAAGCCTTTAAATCTAAATCCCTTTCACTTTCCATTGAATGGCCTTCAATAGTTTTAGATCAAACCTCTACATGTTTTTGAGGTATTGATGATTTGGAATGAGTGTAAATAATATTGTTTTCTATTCTGCTAGAAACTCTTTGGGCCTTACTATCCCATTTCTGGGACGGTAAATTGAATCATCTTTTGTCTTAATTATTATTTAGTCCTTAATCATTGAATGGGTGTGGTCTCAAACAAACTGAGACTTGGGAAAAACTTTATTTTTATTTCTTTTTTGCTGAGGCAATTGGGCTTAAGTAACTTGCCCAGGATTAAGTGTCTGAGACCAAATTTGAACTTAGGTCCTCCTGACTTCAGGACTTGTGCTCTATCCACCACACCAACTAGCTGCCCCAAAAACCTTAATTTTAAAAAGTCAAGATCAGTCACTGCATTCCAGGTCAGTGCTACTAGTCTTTGCCTTTGTCTTCCCTCTGGACTCATATGAATGAAAGAGAAAGAGACTAGTAATTTTGCACAACTCTAGCTCATTCATATCCAACTCATTCACAAGTCAGGACATAATGCTTATTTACCATTAGTTCTCTTTGAGGAACAAAAGAAAAGCAACAACAATAATATTTCCCATGGGAAATTCCAGTTAGAGGCAATGGGTGAATAGATATTGACCTTTTAGGATCACTCTTTATGTTCAACTCCAGTTGAATCCAATAATCAACTGATTATTGAATAGTCTTGAGCCACAAGTACTTTTTTGAAAACTAAGAGAAAGAGAAAAATATACTTTCCCTATCCTGAAGTAAAAAAGGTCTGAGTTCAAATTCAACCCTAGACATTACTAGCTAGCTCTGTGACTTACATAAGTAACTTAAGTTCTGTTTCAATTTCTTTAATTCTAAAATAAGAATAATAATAACACCTCTCAGGTTGTGAAGATTAAATTAGATAATACTTGTTAAAAAAAAAAAAGACAGCACATAGTAGATGCTATGCAAATGCTTATTCCTTCCTTTGCCTTCTCTATGTGAGACAAAGCAAACTTGTCTTAATCTCAAATAAATAGTTCCATCCCAAATCTTCAATACTCTTTTTTTTTCCTGAGGTTTTGCTGGGGTTCAGTGACTTACCCAGGGTCACACAGCTAGGAAGTATTAAGTATCTGAGGCCAGATTTGACCTGAAGTCTTCCTGATTTCAGGGCTGGTACTCTATCCACTGTGCCACCTAGCTGCCCCCCAATACTCTTTTTTTTGTTTGTTTGTTTTGCTGAGGCAATTGGGGTTAAGTGACTTGCCCAGGGTCACACAGATAGGGAATGTTAAGTGTCTAAGACTCGATTTGAACTCAGGTCTTCCTGATTTCAGGGCTGGTATTCTATCCACTGTGCCACCTAGCTGCCCCCCAATACTCTTTATTGATATATGATCCATCACCAGAGTAGAATCACAAAAGTTTAAGGCTGTGGACCTGACCTCAGTGGTCGAATCAATAAAACAAACAGCATTCTTTTTGCACCATATCTGACTTTCCTTAATGATTTCCAATTAAGGGGAATTTGCTACTTCTTGGATCCCCCCCCCCATCCTGCTTTCAAATACCATTTTCATTGTTAGCTAGTTTTTCCTTACATCAAGCCTAAACTTGCCTCTCAGCCAACTTCCCTTTATTGCTTCTGGCCTTTTCTCTCTGGGCCAAAGAAAGCAAATTCCTCTTCCACATGAGATCCCTTGACAATTCATGATCAACTCTCACATCCCTCCCTTCGCATCTCTTAATGGCATGGCTTTAACTTTTACCAATTATTCCCTAATTTTCTCCAAAACACATGAGAAAACACTTTTTCTCTCTGAGGATTTGAGTCATGAACTTTGAAACTTGGGAGTACTCTTAAAGAAACTTTAGGTTGGTACCACTCAAGAAATTTTTCTTTGGCTAGAAGGCTAGATTCTGTGTTGTGCTGTCTTCACCTACTTGGAGACAGCTATTTTGTATTCTTTGAGTCTTTTCCCAGCTAACCATCTCTGTTTCCTTCAGCTGGCCCTCATGTGTCATGAACTCAAAAGCCCTTTGCCATTCTGGTTACCCTATTCTACATGCCTTCCACTTGTTGGCATCCTAATCTAAAGTTCTTAGATATGCACTAAGTTCAATACTTCATACGTGGTCTAACAGGGGATAGAGTATAGTATAGAGACTGATATTCAGTCCATCATAGAGTCCATGAATGAAGTCTTTACAGCTTGGTAGAGCTGCAATCATGACCTTTAAGAACTAAGAATTATTTCCATGTTAGGATGAAGCATTGGAGCAATATTTCATTTTTTCCCACCTTTGTATAGACATTTATACTGCCAAATGTATTTTTGTCCCATTCTCCACTTGAATGATCTAATTTATTTTTGGACATTTCTTGGTAAGTTGAGCTCATCATCCTAACTCTACTCATCACCCCTAATGTTTCCTAAGCACAAAATTTATTGAAAACATCAATATTGTTTTTCACAAACCATCACCACACCATTCATACCAAAAACTATTGATTACAGTAAATGGAGAAATATTGAATTCTGTAGAAAAATAACTTGTCAGTATACTTTCCAGGAATGTACACATAGATGATGAGCTTGACCTACACATTTCCAGAGCTAGCTCAGCATTTGTGAGGCTCCAAAGAAAAATGTGGGAGAGAAGAGATATTAGATTGTATACCAAAACCAAGCTATTATTATATTAGCCTCTAGAGCAAAGGTATCAGACATACAGCCCACACTGCCAAGTAGGGCCCTTACAAAATGTAATTGGTAAATATTTAACAAAATAAATTTAAAATTAAGTTAATATGTAGTCTATAGGGATCCTAATCTATAGTTCAGTGAACTAATTTCTATTTGACTTTCATAGTCCTGGCCCATAATATGGAAAATATAAATTCTAAATATATATATATATATATAACTTGTTAGTTCTGCTCATTTAAATTCTATAGTCATATTGCTGAAGATGATTTATGTTCATGAAAGGCAAATCTTTGGTCTCCTGACCCACAGCTACATGAAAATCTACAATGAGACCCTTTGACAGCTAACTTTGAGTTCTCTGGAATGCACAGGTATTTTCCTCGGTGCTAATGGAACAGACAATTGAGCAGCATTAGATAGGAGAAAATGTTCTCACATGCAGGGAAACATCTTTTTCCTTTGAAAAACTTGATAAAAGAACAGAAAATGACTGACAGAATTAGAGCTTCCCAAATGTCATAGAAGTTATTTCAACTACAGGCTCTGACCTTCTGTTACTGAAGATTATGACTGTTTTTAGACAAGGACTGAACATAATTTAGCACTAACTGACTCATGGAGAAGTACTCCAATAAAATACACACACATACATGGTGAATGCATTTTGAGCAGAAATTTTTGCTCTTCTTGCCATGAGGATTGTCAACCTTTTTTTTCCCCAGTTCAGAAAGACAAAACAGTTAATTTGTATCTGTGGAGTTATTCCTAAGTAGGTGGACATGTATACATGGAACAATAGTTAGAGCCAAGCCTGGCGGGGCCATAGACATCAGAAAACAAAAATCATGGGGTGGATGAGGAGATCTTATCAGATCATCCTTAGGTTGGATTAATTTTCAGAACTCATAATTGACATATCAGGGAGTTCCAGGTTCAGTATGCTAATACCATAAAGAATTTCCAATACACCCAGTTTTATTTCTTGCTCAGCTGGTTGTGATTCCTGGGTCAGTGTAGTCTCTTCTTTCTGGACAGTAAGGCAGTTTGAGTAAAGCAAAGGGATTAGAAAAGTCATTAAACATTACATTTTCACAGGATCCTAATGATTTGAAAAATAACTATGGTCTCTGTTGCTTGGCAAAGAGTTAAGTACTTTATTATCATTGGAAGACACTAAAAGACAGCTTTATGTAAAAAAAATCCTTAAATTTGGATAATATTGACATGATGTAAGGTAGCACAGAGTAGTGGATAAAGAATTAGACTGGGAGTTAAAAAGAGCTGGATTCAAATCTTACTTCAGATATATAATGTCCTTGACATGATCTTGAACAAGTCACTTGAATTCTCAATGGCACAGGCAATTCTCCACTACTGTAAATTTCAGAGAAGGCGCTAATCAACTTTGGTAGGAGTCCCTCACTAGGAGCCCTTAACATTCACCAAATCATGTGTTCAATGGAAATAAAATTAATATCTTAATTCCCAGATCCTGAAGTAAAGATTTTTTTAAAAGTTCTTGCCATTTGCTGATTTCAAAATTAATTGCTCAATGATCTGAGAAGGGCCTTTCTACAAAGTCCTGCTGGGAATAGTATTTCATGGTTGCACATCTTATATTCTCTTCTCCTGGACATCTCTGCCTCTTGGATTTTCTGGCTTCCAAATCTCAGCCAAAAATCCAGCTCCTACACCACGCCTTTCCCATTCCCCTTTTAAAACTCCAGTCCCTTCTCTATGTTCATTATTCCCAATTTACACTGGATATATTTTGTTCACATGTAGTTGTTTGCATGTTACTCTCCCATTAGATTTTAAGCTTCTTTAAAGATAGAGGTTGTCTTTTGTCCTTATATCTACAGTCTTAGCACAGGGCCTGTCACATTGCTGTTGTTGAATTATTTCAGCCATGTCCTACTCTTTGTGATTCCATATGCAGTTTTCTTAGCAAAGATATTGGGATAGTTTGCCATTTCCTTCTTCAGCCCATTTTACAGATGAAGGACTGAGTAACTTGCTCAGAGTAACACAGCTAGTAGTGAAGCTAGAGTAGATAGAGAAGGATGAATCTTCCTGATTCTAAACTCAGTGCTCTATACACTGTGCCATCTGGCTTCCTATCTGGCACATAATAGATACCTAATAAATGTTTATTGACGGATTGACTGGAAGCCAAAAAGGCAGTTGGTGAAATTGACTGTATTATGTTTCCAATCATTTCATGGGGCATTTGGTCATCTTGATTTGTAGTCCATTTACAAATTGGAAAATAATTTTAGCTAATTAACTAAGTAGGTAACTCAGTAAAATGGAAAGAGAACTGACTTTGGAGTAATAGGACATGGATTCCAAACCTACCTCTAATACTTGTTAGCTATGTGGCCTTGAGTAAAATACTTAACCCACAGTAATTTAATATCCAAGCATTTGTAACTTAGAAAGAAATGTTCATATGCCCAAAGGGCTATACAACTGTGCACAACGTTGGATCCAGCAGTCTCATTACTGAGTCTGTATCCCAAAGAGATCATAAAGGAGGGAAAAGGACATTTGTGCAAAAATGTTTGTGGCAGCCCTTTTTGTAGTGGCTAGAAACTGGAAACTGAATGGATGCCCATCAATTGGAGAATGGCTGAATAGATCATGTATATGAATGTTACGGAATATTATTGTTCTGTAAGAAACAGCCAGCAGGACAATTTCAGAGAGGCCTGGAGAGACTTGCATGAAGTGATGCTAAGTGAAATGAGCAGAACCAGGAGATCATTGTACACAAGAACGACAAGATTATGTGATGATCAACTGTGATGGACTTAGGTCTTCTCAGCAATGTGGTGATCCAAGATTTGGTGACCAATAGATTTGGGATGGAAAAAACCAGAGAGAAAACAATGGAAATTGAATGTGCATTGAAGCATAGTGTTATCACCTTTTTGTTGTTTGCTTGTTTGCTTTTTCTTTCTCATGAGTTTTCCCTTTTGGTCTGATTTTTCTTGCACAACATGATAAAAATGGAAATATGATTAAAAGTATTGTATGTGTATAACATAATAGATTGCTTGCTGTCTTGGGAAGAGGGGAGATAAAAGAAGGAGGGAGAACAATTGGAACACAAAAATAAATGTTGAAGATTATCTTTATGTGTATTTGGAAAAATAAACTACTATTGAGAAAAGAAAAAAAGATATATTCAAACTGGCATATTTCCTCTGGGATTTGTCTTTTTCCCCAAGAGATTTGAGGTAACATTGAGGTAATATTTCCTTGAACAAGGAAAAGACCATAATACTATTAAAATTTGGGCTTCACATTCAAGAACAAATTCCTTCCTTAACTACTCCCCTCCTGGAGTAATCAAAAGAATCTCCTTTCTCTGATCAACATCTTAAATTCTTTCTGAATAGAAAAGAGAGCATTGACTCTAGGCAGGTCTATAGCCTAATCATTTCAGAGGATGGGGAAATCACATGATTTTCCCAAGACAAGAGGTACAATATTTTCAAGGGTTGGTTTCCACTCAAATGATTTCCCTGAAAAAGTCAGTTTGTTCTTGGCCTTTCCATATTTTCAAAGAGAGAAAGACTAAAGAAATATTTCTTAATAATTCTAGAAAAACTGAGAAGTAGGCTTTAATATGTTTCTACAAGAGGAAAAGGGTAGAGGTATCCTTCCTTTCTTTCTCTGAGCCAACATCAGGAACAAGAGGGATGGAAGAGAAGTTTTTTTCTTTCCTTTTAAAAATTTATTATTTTATTTTAAATTTATGGAATAAAACAAGAATTTTTATAACAGTACAATAAAAAGATAATTGCATACAAGTCTGCAAATCTATTATGTACAATTTGCTATTCCTTTTAAAAAGGAGTTGTCATACAATGATAAGATGATGATGCTAAGGGCTATAGCCAAAAGCTTCATCTCCTTCAGAGGGAGGGGCAGCGGCAGGGATTGAATGAAGAGGTGACCCTCAAGCATAGGGAAATGCTTCCCAACTGTTCAGAAAACACCTTCAACCCAAAATGTCCTATTTTCCTTTTAAGCTACTTCTTCAATGTGGCAAATGGCATTTTATATAAAGAATTGTTTCTCATTGTGCAAATGTGTTTTTAATCTCAGAGAGTGCAGAATGGGAAAGAATATTCTCTGAAGGGTTTTTTTATTTCAATAGTTAGCATTTTTATAGTACATTAAAGTTTGCAAAGTGCTTTACATTATGTTAGTTCATTTGTTCCTCACAACAACTCTGTGAAGTAGGAGTTATTAATACCCTCATTTTACAAATAAGGAAAATGAAGTTAATAGAGATTAAGTGACAGCTCACAGTCATATAAGCTAATAAGCATCTAAGGCAGGATTTGAACTCAAGTCTTCCACTTTCTGGTTTAGTGGTCAAAAAAATTCCTGGGTTTGTCAGAAGATAATTTTATTACAACTTTATTACATCTTATTACAACATTCTCCTAGAAAAGAGAGAATTGATTGGGTGGATATGGTGCATTTCCTTCTTTGATGACCAATGGAACCCGGTCATTATTGCCTCGACCCCCCAAGTGGAATTTACTAGGGAAATCCATCCCTGACTATGGATGTCTCCTTTTCTACCTTTACTCAAATGATATTGAAGACAGAACACACAAAAGAGGCAGCTAGGTGGCGAAGTGAGCCTGGGGTCAAGAAGACTCATCTTGAGTTCAAATATGGCCTTAGACACTAGTGATGGGACACTATTACACTGGAGGGAGTCAGGGGTCGTGGGTCACCACTAGCTAGGCTAGGAAGGACCTCCCTCAGGACACAGCCCCCAAGGGGAAGCAGCAGACATTCCTCCCTATTTCCAATTTTTGCCTCAATTTCCTCATCTGTAATATGAGCCGGAGAAGGAAATGGCAAACCCCTCCATTATGTCTGCCAAAAAAACCCAAATGGCATCATGAAGAATGGGACATGACTGAAATGAGTGAGCAAGAACAACAATAAATAGCTATCACTAAGGGATTTCTGTGTAGAACAGGCAGGTAGGAGCAGAACCAAAGAGAGCAGTGAAAGGAAAAATTTCAGAAACAGAGTTTGGCCAAAAAGGTCAAAATTCAAAGTTCAAAATTCAAGAAGAACAAGGACTTAGAAAAGGCTATGGAGAGATCCTGGGCTGGAAGACCAGCCCATGGGCAAGTCACTTAAGCAAGTCATGTCTCCCAAACCCTTAGAAATGTTCAGTCATAGAGAAAGCGATGATTTACATTTATGGAGGAATTTCCTTGCCGGCAGTTCCCCAAAATAATAAAACCACAATTTCCATTTTAAACAATAGAAAAATTGTTGTTAATTTTGGAGAGAGCAGCAGGGTCAGGTTGGGAACTATATTACTGAGGACTGAGAAGGGAGTGAAAGGAAAGGAAATAGAGACAATGAAGCCAGATTGAGAAATAGCTGGTCCATTGTTTTTGGCAATCTGCATGGCTCCTTTAGATAACCATGTGGTTGAGGCTATTGTTTGTGTTACAGACATTTTATGGCAAAATAAAGACTTTATTTTAGTCCCATTCAAAATCCTCATTTAAAAAAAACAAAATAAAACACTGGTGAGGAAACTGAGTCTCAGAGGAGCTTATAGGTAATAAATAGCAGTGATGGGAGTGGAGCTCATCCTCTAAAATCAGTGATGATTGAGAAAATAAAATTATTCTAACAATTCCTTTTTCATCTACATATAGATATGATCTTAGAATCACATGCAGTGAGCCAACCTGTTCTGCTCCTGGCAATGCCCAGGAGTTGGATAAAATCAAATTAATAATGCCTTACATGGAAGAAGGTAGCACAGCTTACAAAGAGCTTACTTATGAGTTTATTCCAGTCACAGGCATAAATAGGGCAAGAGAGTCCAAATTTTACCCCAGGCACCAAAATTTAGGGATGGCTTAACAGTATTAGTCTTCAGATGTATAGAAACAACTGAGTTTTGCATCTAGCTGGCAAGAAGGATTGTTCAAAAATTGGAAGCCAGTGAGTCTGCTTCTTTCCTTTGGGGGCTGTGTCCTGAGTGAGTTCCTTCCTAGTCTAGCACTGACCTTATTTTCAGCCACTAAAGTTTCTCCAGTGGTGTTCCAGGGCCCCTGACTCCCTCCAGGGGGACAGTGTTCCAGCATTTTATGCTATTCTCCTCAATTGAATTTGCCTTAAAAAGTACATCTGAGGGTACATTTTGCCAAGCTTGACCCAAATCTCCAAATAGTTCATTACAGCTGTTCCCATTGTTGCTCACAATAATGCTTTAAATTAAAGTCCCAGGACTTTCCAGGGAACTTTCTCCATCCCCTTTTAAGCATTCTTTTGTATACTGTCTTCCTCCATTATAGAGTTGTAAAATCATTGCACTAATCATCATCTCAGTAAATGGCAGGAGGAACCTAGTTCAGTTAGTGTTCTTTCTGCTATACCATAATACTTGCTTAGTCAGGGATCATTATTAATTAAGGGGTAGGGAATAAAACATACATTTCTTTTTAATTTTGCTTTTGTAGTATGGTTTATGTCAGCAAATAAATAAACAGACCCCTAGAATTCGCTTTTGAGTGGTAGCACAAAAGCATCCCAGAGCATACTAGGGGCTTGTGGGAAAGTTAGTTAAACCAGTATTAAAAATTCACTGTAAGTAAATCAACAAGATAATAATGAGCCTGTGTATTACGGAGAATAGACAATGTAATCTCCAGACAGAACAGCCCCTTGTTGATCATTTATTAACTCAAATATTTTGTTGTTGTTTAATTGTCTCTTTCTGACCCCATTTGGGCTTTTCTTAATAAAGACATTGGAGTGGTTCATTATTTCCTTTTCCAGCTCATTTTACAAATGAGGAACTGAGGCAAGCAGTCACATAACTAGGAAGTACCTAAGGCTGGATTTGAAGTCAGGTCTTCCTGACTCTGGGCCCTGCACTGTATCCACCTGTCATTATCCCCCTATATTACTAGGTGCTTTCAACAAATATTTATGGAGTACTTTATATGTACATGGCACTGTGTTAATAATAATAGATCAATAGCTGTGGAAGATTTTGTCTCAAAACTGTTATTGAGTATCAATATGGAGATCTCAGTGTTTAAATGAAGCAAGATTCGTATAAAGGTCATGTATGCATTGAAAAGATAAACAACTTTCTTTTAAAAACTTAGGAACTTTCATCAACCTAGTAACCAACAATGAGTTTAGGAAACTAATGAGAGCACATGCTACCTTGCTTCTGACAGTGAGGTAATAAGACCCAAGATGTAGACTATGACATACATTTTGGGGATGTGACCAATATTGGATTATGTTTTTGTTTTGCAGTGGAAGGAATAGGAAGAAAATAAAATAAATGTTTATTTAAATTAATCTCAAAATTTTGTAAAAAAAAAAGGGTCATTATTAAAGTCTGTAGTGATGATTTTGTGACTGTCTATGAGGTGAAATAAAAGCTATTTTACATCTTACATGAACTGAAATTAAGTGAAATGAGCAGAACCAGGAGATCATTATACACAGCAACAGCAAGATTGTACGATGACCAATTCTGATGGATGTGGCTCTTTTCAATAGCAAGGTAATTCAGTCCAGTTCCAATGGTCTTGTGATGAAGAGAACCATCTACATCCAGAGAGAGGACTGTGGGAACTGAGTGTTTGCTTGCATTTTTTCTTTCTGTTGTTTGCTTGCATTTTGTTTTCTTTTTCATTTTTTCCTTTGTGATCTGATTTTTCTTGCACAGCATATATGTGTGGAAATATGTATAAAAGAATTGCACATGTTCAACATATATTGAGGAAAGGAAGGGAAAAAATTTGGAACACAAGGTTTTGCAAGGGTGAATGTTGAAAATTATCCATGCATATGTTTTGAAAAATAAAAAACTTTAATAAAAAATAAATAAGTAGAAAAAAAAAGATGCACAGAGCAGCCCATAAACAATCAACACAGTTCCCCAATCTCACTAATGAGTTTCACAGATTCCTAACATTTTCTTCACATATTGTAATCCAATGGGGTTTTGACTCCAAACTTTGACTTGTTAGATAAGAAATGGATTTAGGGTTTCCAGGGAGTCCCACTTTGATCCCACAGAGACTCACATAGGCATATAGCCTATCCCTATTTGGGTTTAGACACTTCCTGAAGAGAAACACATGGGGCAGCAAGACAAACAACCCCTTCCTATGGACCCACCCCAGCCAAATGATGCACAGCAATAGTGGAAGGCAAAATATCGGCTTCTTGTTCCTCCACACATGGCTTTTAGTTCCTTGTCATTCTTCCAGCTTTGCGATCCATGTGCATAATCCTTTTTTCTTTTCAGTATGTTGTCTCTGCCCAGCAACTCCCCTTCTTTTGATGGACCAGATTCTTAGATTTTCAAAACTAGATGAATGAATGACTCAAAAAAAAATCCCATTTATTAGGCACTTATTATATGCCAAAAACCGTGCCAAGCTAAGCTCTGGGAATGCAGATTTTGTTCAGTTGTTTCAGTTTTGTCCAACTCTTCATGACCCCATTTGAGGTTTTCTTGGCAAAGATATTTGACTGTTTTTCTATTTCCTTCTCCAGCTCATTTTACAGATGAGGAAACCGATATAAAAAGGGTTAATCTCATAGTTAGCGAGTGTTTAAGGCCAGATTTAAATTCAGAAAGATGAAACGTCCTGATCCAGGCTCAGCACTTGGCACTCAGCATCTAACTGCTCCTGGGGGGGGAATATACATATACATACACACACATACATAAACATATATACATATATATACATATATACATATATACACATACACATATGCATACACACACTTATACAAAAAGTGAGACAGTCTCTGCAGTCCAGAAGTTGACATTCTAATAAGAGGGCACAATACATATGTGGCCAGAGAACGTAATTTTGGCCTGCAGAGTCATAAGGATGGTGAGTTGATCCATAGGACAGTGAGCTGACGTGCCCTTTCTGAAGGCAAAGATAGTGTTGATTTGATTATAATGCTGATAGACCAGCCCAAGTGCATGGCGGGATAGGCTGTAAAGCCCTGTCTGATCTGGCTTGGGACCAGGTAGATAGAGTAATCCAGAACACGTTTTATATTGCTTCTGTTATTATTCAGGGTGTCTCAGCCCCACAAGAGGAGATCCAAAGCTGAGTGAATTACCTTACTCAGGGAGCTGTGGAATCAATTCTGGAGGTCTGGTCCAGAGATTGCTGGTGCAGGTGAGGAGGAGCAGGGTGACAATGACAAAAGGGCGTAAAGATGGTGAGAGTGGATGGCTGGATGGAAGGTGAAGCACAGTGTGCTCTGGAGCCATGCTTTTATACTGGCCTAGGCAAATTCACTCCCTCCTCAATCCCAAAGAGAAATGGCTTAGCCCAACTCCCTAAGTTGGACAGATCATTCCCCTAGACACCCTACGGCTCCAGGTGCCACAGAAGGGGTCTGCTAGGTACCCCAAGTTCAGCTCACTCTGTGGGTCATGACTCCTGAAACTATGCTCACAAGCCGTGCCTCATCCATCCTTCTGATGATAGTCAACAACTGCCTTTGTCCAGTCATATTCAACAGTTGGGGTTTTCTTGGCAGAAATACTAGAATGGTTTGACATTTTCCTCTCCAGCTCATTTTACAGATGGGGAGCTGAGTCAAACAGGGTTAAGTGACTTGCTCACAGTGTCACAGTTATTAAGTGTCTGAGGCCGGATTTGAACTCCTGAAGATGACTCTTCCTGACTCCAGCCCCATATTCCACCTATTGCACCACCTACCTGCCCTGTAGGACCGAACTAGCTTAATGCAAAGGCATTTATTGATATGGTATAATAAGTCAAGTAGTAAATAAATTGAGTTAGAAAATAAGTTGAAAATATTTCACTCTCTGACAA
The DNA here is from genome assembly GCA_023553655.1 of Myrmecobius fasciatus. Taxonomy (NCBI): domain Eukaryota; kingdom Metazoa; phylum Chordata; class Mammalia; order Dasyuromorphia; family Myrmecobiidae; genus Myrmecobius; species Myrmecobius fasciatus. The sequence continues at coordinate 44,781 of JAJPUD010000496.1, forward strand.
ATATGCTCAGTGTCAGCCAGTATGAAAATGGAACATCATAGAATTGAAAAGTATAAGAACTGGGTGAATAGATAGGAAACATATGGACATGGCAACTAACTAACTCTATAGCTGCCCCCAATATCTTCTCATTATTCCCTCCTGCTCATTGTGGAGCATGATATTCTCCTACTCCTCCCTGACTTGCTCCTAGCTGCAATATTTGATTGTGTCTTTGACCATCTCTAAATTATCCTAACTCAGGTTTTTAAAGAACCCTTAATCCACCTTTAGATGTTCAGGAATTTGTTCCACATGGACCTTGCGTCCCCCTTGTCCGTGACTGCCAAGTAGTTGAGGGGATTTAACCCCCACTGTTATCTCTTCAGGATCATGTCTGGGTATTCTTGATCCTCCTGATTGTTGCCATCTTTTATAGTCTTCCAATTCTGGAGCACATGACCACATGGTACCCTCTCTACAGCTGCATTATTGTTGAGAATATATATCTCAAATGAGCTGATTGAGGCAAGTTCCAATGGTCTTGTGATGGAGAAAGACATCTACACCCAGTGGGAACTGAGTGTGGACCACAGCATAGCGTTCTCATTCTTTTTGTTGTTGTTCACTTGCATTTTGTTTTCTTATTCATCTACTTTTTTTGATCTGATTTTTCTTATGAAGTAAGATAATTGTATAAATACATTTACATATATTGGATTTAACATATATTTTTAACATGTTTAATATATATTGAATTAATTGCCACCTAGGGGAGGGAATGGGAGGAAGGAGGGGAAATTTTGGAATACAAGGCTATGCAAAGGTCAATGTTCAAAAATTATCCGTGCATATGTTTTGAAAATAAAAAGATTTCAAAAATAAAAATAAAACCTGATAATTAGCTATAAAAAAGAGAATATATGGTTCACATGTGTCTTGACCCCAAAGAAGCTAACTGTGACACTTGGTAAGTTGAATCTTGATTTGGTTGGAAGAACAGCAATAACCCCCTCTCTGGGGATCATTAGCTCTTTTTAAAAGAGAGCAAAATGGGGAAATGAAGTTATTCAATCAATAGAGCAACCGGCTCTGGAGTCAGGAGGACCTCGATTCAAATCCTGATTTCAGAGAAGGGAGACACAAATAAGCTGCCAAACAGACTCCTGAACATGTCCTTCACCTTGGATGTTTTTCCTTCTGACAACATCAATAAATAAATGGGCCAAGCATCACATCTTTGGATCACATACTTGCCTGATTTATTCACTAGTGTTTATGCCATTCACTACCAGTGATTTCTTTTTGAACCTTCTTTCCCAGGCTCAGTTGATGTCAGCCTCAAGAAATAAAAAAGAAAAAAGAAAGAAAGAAGGAAAGTGGCTTCCCAGGTTCCCACTGGCGTTTTCTTGCCAGTAAATTCAATCACAGCCTGATGGTGGGAAGCACACCTAGCAATTCAGTAAATGGAAAATTCTTTGTTTTCTCCAGCAAGGAAATTTTAAAATTGTGGTAATAACAGTTAAAAAAAGATGACATAACAATGCCAAAGGGAAGTGAACAAATCAGGGGGTCTGGAAACTGGCCCTGGAACTTTTAATTTTATTGTGTAGTCAGCAATTTAAGTGCAGCCAAAATAAACAGCAACCAAAAGATTATCATACTAACCATATTACTTTGATTATAGGAGATGGCTTGCTACCCACAAACCCTTATGGAGTAACAACAACAATAATAATAATAACTGGCATTTACATAGCACTTTAAAGTTAGCAAAACCATTTACAAATATCTCATTTTCTACTCACAATAACTCTGGGAGGTAGGTATTATGATGGCCCCCATTTTGTACATCAGAAAACTGAGGGGTTTATTTATTTATTTTATTTTTTGCTGCCATCTCTTCTGCTATAAGTCTTCCATCTCTGGGGCACACGAACAGGTGGTTAGTAGACAGAGATTAAGTGATGTCCCCAATATCACACAATTAGTAAGTATCCAGAGATGGATTTGAACTCAATTCTTGATTCCAGGTCTGTCTCAGTCCATCAGAGAGACTCTCTAGGAGTCATCCCACACACCATGCGCACAATATCCTTTTTTGGTTTGAATGGGCCAAATCAGAGTGGAGAAGTTCATTTCTGAAGAGGCAATGTGGTAACCCATCACTGAGAAAATAGAATATTTCAATTTGATGTGGCAAATCCTGAGGGGTCCCCTGGTCTTCTTCCACTTCATGACAGGGGCTGAGCTGCAAGTTTCTGCATGGGATAAAAATGGGGGGCAATTTCTCACTATTTCTTGACTCATTCTTCCATGTTGTTGTAGACTCCATGTGGGGAGGGGAGATGGGGAAAAAGGGGGCTCTTTTTTGTTGCTATTGTTGCTCTAATTGTGCTAATTAGACCCAAAGTCAGCCCATTGTTCTCCCCCTTGCTATCCTGTATTGATTTGTGCTGAGTTTGGAGTCTATTTTTCTTTTATTTAATTAAAGACCAAGGTTGACATATGTCATAGCTTATGTGAAGGTTCTGTTCACCCTGATAAAGACTTAGCAGGAGACGGGCAGTTCAGAACTTGGGGATTTTTAAGTGGCGGATGAAACTCGATAGGTGATAATCCTGGCACAAAGACCACCCAGAAGCAGGGACTTAGACGGGAGGTTTTGTTACCTTGTCATCAAAAAGAAAAAAAAATTCAGGTTAACCACAGAGCCCAAGAGTTTTACTATTTCTACTGTCTTTATCCCAGAACCAAAGGTGTCCTATTTGTTCACCACCCACCTACAGTGGTCTCTATAAGACTAGTTTGTGACTAGTTTGGAAAATCAGAGGAAGGGACTGATTTCTTCTCTGTATGTTTGTTTCTTCATTTAGAACGGGAAGTCTAGATTCACTGCCCTGAGTGTAATATAATTGGGAAGTATTTAACAAAATGAATAAAAATACAATAGAGATAATGCTAATTTGTGATTTTCTCAGTCAATATGTAGCCTGCAGGGATCTGTTTCTATTTAAGTTTGATCCTACTGGGCTAGATAGTTTAAGGTCTACCTCCCACCTTTCCTTTAGTCATAGATACTGTTTTCTTCCTCCCCAAGTCTAGAAGAGAAATAATCTGTGACCCAAGACTTATTGGGTTTTGCAGCTGTTTGCCCTTATTTCTCACAACTATCTGCTGCTAATAATCAACTAATCAATCAAGAAACATTTATTAAAATCCTACTATGTGATAGGTACTATGCTAATTTCTTAGGGATATAAAGAGAGGAATGAAAAGTTTCTGACATCAATAAATAACTATATATAAGCAAATTATATACAGAACAAATAAGAAATAACAGAAAGACAACATTAGATTTAAGAAGGGTTGAGAAATGTTCCTAAGGAAGATCAGGAACACTTGGAGATGGCCCTGGATAGTATTTATGATAATGATAATTAACCTGGAGTTTAGGCACCAACATATTTCTCCACATTGTCCAGAGGCTGGATGTATTATAGACAGTTAGGTGTCCCTGGATAGAATGATGGACCTGGTGTTAGGAAGATTGCCCTGGATTAAGGATCATTCTGGGGCTCATAATCACCAATGCAAGGCTACATATGTACTTCAGTGAAAAGCCCAGCTCTCTCACAAAAGTCTCAACAAAGTTCTGAAAATGCCTCAAAAGAAACAAAATAAAACCAAAGAGAACAAAAGAAAAATATAAACAACAAAAGACCTTTGAAGAAAGGATTCAAGCTTAAAGGGAGATTAAATAATTTACTACAAAAGAATTGGTGTAGGTGAAAAAATGAAAGAGGCAGATCTTAAAGAGATTTAAACTATCATGATAAATGTGTAAATATGTTTAGAAGAACTGCACGTGTTTAACCTATATTAGATTACTTGCTGTCTAGGGGAGGGGCATGAGAAGGAGGGAGGGAGAAAAATTTGGAACACAAGATTTTGCAAGGACGAATGTTGAAAACTATATTTGCTTGTTTTTTGAAAATAAGCTATTATTAAGTTTTTTTTTAAATCTATCAAAACCTATTTGGAAGAGAAAAAAATTTTTTTTCCAAGTCACTAAAATTAAAATTCTACCTCAAAATCTTAAGATTTGCAAAGAGGATAAAAAAAATGACAATTCTTGGAGAGACTTTTTAGGAGAAAAGGCACCCAGTTGATGGAGTGGTGAATTGGTTCAATCATTCTGGAAAGCAATTTGGAATTCTACCTACAAAATCACTATGACCCCAAAACACTCCTACTAGGCCCAAAGAAATTAGACAGAGGGAAATGGCTCACATGTACAAAAATATTTGTGACAGCACCTTTGTTGTATTGAAAGCACTTAATAAATGCTTTTGGATTGATTCACTCATTTGTAGAAAAGAAGTGTCTATTATTTGGAGAATAGACAAAAAACATGGCATGCGAATGTAATGGGAAAATGTAGTATTTGTCATAGAAAAAAATGCATCATTTTATAAGAAATGGCAAAAAATGAAGATTTGGAGGAACCTGAGAATATTTGTATGAATTGATACAGAATATCTTGAACAAAATCAGGAGAAAATTTTACAAGATTGCAACATTTCAAAAGGAAAGCAACTTTGAAATATTTAACAACTCTGACCAAAGCAATAAGCAAGCATACATCCAAAAGGATCATACTTTCTGACTCTTGGTAGAAAGGTGAAGGACTGTAGTTGTAGAATGATGCATGTTTTCAGACCTGGCCAATATAACACAAATTTGTTAGGCTTAACTGTACTTAGTTGCTACAAGAGAGGGCTTTTATTTGGGTAGTGGGCGGATAGTTAGAGTGATCCAAAAAGAAGAAAAGAACATTCAGTGAATCATTTTAAAAACAAGTAAAAGAGAGCAGAAAGAAATTCAGCAAGGGACACAGGGAAGCAAGGGAATGTTGGTATCTCTGTTAAATTTAATACACACTTAAGAAAAAAAACAAGCTCTCTCTTTAAAAAAAAACAAGCTCCTTTGTACATGGAAAAGCTTATTTTTATTCATGAATGTCAACTTTATTTAAAAAAAAAAACCTTTCAGAAAAGAGAGTGAAAGTATATTCTAAAAAAGAATTGCAAAATTGTTTCTTCCCTTTTGTAATACATGCCCACATCATCTAACATGGAAGCATCTTGTTTCTGGAGGAAAGCATCCTGATTCCCCTAGTACATGGACAGCAACCGCTTTTTTTTTTCCATTGGCTGCATTTCCTTTAAAACTATGAGACTGAGACAGCGACTACCTCTTTCCTATTCATCCAGAAAGAATTAATGACAAAAAATGACTGAGTAGGTGGAAGGTTCCCACTTCCCTTTTGGTCCTAAAACCTAAGAAATGAGATTGGGATTTTGCTTTGGTCTGTTTCATTCTAGGCTCATGCCGTGAATTTTCAGAATTGAGCCCTGATGATCTTGGAGGCAATTGGTTCCAGGCCAGATGTAACAGCCAACCCCAGCAAGGAAGTCCTGATAAGCTAGGATACCTGGGACTCCAGCCCAATGGAGTCTTTGGACTTGGAACTTGATATGACTGTGCTTTATAGGAACGGAGCTAAACTATAAATGTTATCTCCTTACCCTCCCTGGAGAATGAGATTATGCAGGGTGAGAGAAGGGATAGGTTTTTTTGTGGGGGGGTTTCTGTATACCTTTGAAATAAATATTCCTTTGTAAAAACTAATCTGACTGTTAAGTGTTAAATGGAATTAAGGTGCAAGGAAAGTCCTAAAATTGAGAAAACACCACTGACAGGGGCAAATTAATGGCACCTCCAAACCCTCCGTAGGGTACTGAATTATCCTGGGAAAGTGTCACAACCTGGCCTTGGGAGCCAGAGTAGTCAAAGTCAGACTAACAATTATCATCATCCCAAAGGGAGTGGATTATTTTAGGAATTTGGGGACCTACAGGTCTTTAAGAAAAGGATAATTGACCTCTAGCTTGCAGATGTATGAGCAGGTTCAAATACATTTCACTTCCTAACAGGCCAGCCTGTGTGACAGGGAAGGTTGGGAGGGAGTTGTTTCCCAAATGCAGTTATAATAAGGAACAAATGCATCTAATCATGCTCAGGAATCTGTTTTAAGACCTGAACTCCTACAAACAGAGAGTCATGTCCCAGTGGGACCTCCCACAGGTAGGTGGTCTCATGTAAGTCACTGGCCAGGAAAGGTCCCTTCTAACACTGTATGATTGTGGGTAAATCACTTAAGCTCTTGATCCTCAGGTTCTTCATGTGCTAAGTGACACGATGGAAACAGCAATGGCCCTGGAGTCAAATAGACCAAGGATCAAATCCAGCTGTGTGACCCTGAATAAATCACTTAACATCTGTCTACCTTAATTTCCTCAATTATAAAACAGGAATAATAATATCACCTTTCCCAGCTCCTCCAAGGGTTGTTGTGAGGATTCAGTGAGATAATTTGTAAAGAACTTTTCATAGTGTCTGGAACATAGTAGGTACTTAATAAAAGCTTATTTCTCCCTCTTTTCTCCTCTCCCCACTGTAAAATGGGAATAATAATTATTACATTACCTATATCTCAGGGCTAAAATGTGAAAAATGTTAGATATTTATAAACTGCCATTAAATGACAGTTACATGGTCCTCATTTCTTCCCTACTGAACCCTAAATAGTCAAAGATTAAAGTGAAGGGAAGGGGATCCTTTGTATATAAATAATGGTGGATCATGTGATTAAAACGCAAATCTTTTCTTCTTTTTTTTTAGTGTGGCCATAATTATTTTCTGATGAACTAAATTTGGATCTTAGAAAATATGGTAGCACATTGCCATTTCAAAAGTCCATAGTGGCCTTTTATGGACAAGCTTTATTTCCTTCAAACAAATTTCTAATAAAGACTAACCAACTCGATAGGTTAGGACCAGTCCTGTAATCTTTCTGGTACGCAGGTCCTTAGATCTACAAGAAAAAAAAAATATATATATATATAAAGAGAGAGAAAGAGCTTGCTTTTATATATATATATATATAATATATTTATTTATTTATTTTATATACTCAGAGTTTATTTTTATATACTCAGCTCAGCAAACTAATATATTATGACAAATACAGAATAATTAATATCAGCATATTAAGACAGAAAGCTGTCTTAAAGATTTCTACTTTATATATCTTATATATGTGTTCAGTGACATACTTATGGAAATATACATATACATATGTATACACAAATTTACATATAAGCATTTCTGTATATTCATATATATATGTAATTGTGTGTTTATAGTCATTTGTATGTTGTCCTGCTCTTTGGAATGTGAGCTCTTTAAGGGAAGAGATAGCTTTTGCCTTTCTTTGTAACCCCTGAACTTGATAGAGTGGCTTGCACAAGGCAAGCTTTATGCTTGCTTACTCACTATTGTCTGGGTTCTCTTTGAAAGTCCTTTTGATTTCTCCTATGTATTTTCTTTAAATCCTTTACTGACTTTTATTCTTCCTTTTTTGAAGATGTATAACAATTTTAGCATTAATCCTCCTCTTTCTATATTTTGATATGGTTGTTGATAACTTGCTTTTCTTATTTTGAACTCTATTCTTATCTGTTGAGAGTTTTTTGAGAATGGCTCTTGATCTTATATATTTGAATCAGTTCCCTACCTATGTTGTATATCAGACCTTTATTGGAGAAATTACAAAAAAATTTTTTAAAGAGATTATTTTGTTTCCTCTTTGTCTATGCTATCCTTCAATTTTGTTTGCATGTTTTATTGCTATATTTAACATTCTAGATTTATGTCAAATAGTGATGGTAGTAATCCCTGTTAATTTGTTTGTTTTTGTTTTTGTTTTATCTCTGATTTTATAGGAAAAGCCTTTAGTATTTCTCTATATAAATAATTCTATTTTATTGGGGCAGGGGGAATCCATTTATTCTTTTATGTTTTAACTTTTAAAAAATAAGGATGAGTCCTGTTGTCAAAAAACCTTTTCTAAATCTTGATATAATCATGCAATTCTTATTATTAAAAATTTATGTGGCTTATTATAATTGAACTTTTTCTAATGTTGGACCAATTCTGTATTTTTGGTATATATACAACATGTCCATGGTGCATAGCAATTTTAATATGTTGCCATAGCCTAATAATTTTTTTTTGCATCAGTATTCATCAGTGATGTATCTATAGTTTCTTTTTTCTGCTTGTTTGGACATCAACATCATTTTTGTATCATCAGTAATTTAGTATCTTTTTAATTTTTATTAGTTTATGTTATATCTAAGTTTTTTATTCTTTGCATACTAAATATAATTTACTTTGAAAATTTTCCTTCACATAGGGCTTTTTATTTGGGACTTCATTTATCAGCTGTTTAGTTTCTTTTTCTGGGATTGAATTATTTTATCTCCCCTTCTTGACCTGGTAATCTGAGTATTGTTTTTGAAAATTTGTTGTGAAATATATTTTCAAATAATTGATGTTGATAATTTTATCTTCTTTTAAAAATCAGACTAACTATAGATGTGTCTATGTTATAAGGTTTTACAAACAATTCTCCTAGTTTTATTAGTGTTTGGAGCATGATTGCATACTTAAATACTGACTTTACTTATCAAATCATTTATTCCTTTCTATCATGTTGTCTTATACTTTTCCCTCTCTTTTTCATATGCTTCCACATTACAAGGAAATGGTGGTCGAAAGAGAAGGAAATTGATTTACACTAGTGTTTCTAATTGAAGTGATGTGCTGCTTTTCCATTTCCTCCATTCTTTTCTCCTCATCCAATGCCTGATCACATGTTCTTATTCTTTCCCTTTCTCTTTTTAATCCCTACTGTATAATCTATTCTTCAGATCCATTTTTTTTCTCTGTAGAATTATATTCTTGCTGAGTAAATTATTCTTGGTTGTAAAATTTTATCAATTTTTTGAGTGAGGAATTAGCATAATATAATCTTTTCTCTTCTTATTCTCCACACTATGGTTCCTGTATACTTCAATTACTAGCTGTTTACAGCATTTTTTCCCCTTTGAACTGGGAGTTCTGGATTATGGCAATGACATTCTTTAGTTTCTTTTATCTAGAAATTTCTTTCAATTTGGGTAATTTTTCATTTATGAGTTTTTGAAATTCAATCTTTTTTTCAAACAATCTAATGCTCTTTTTTCATTTGTTTTGCATGTTTACCTTTTAAAATCTTTTGATTTTGCTTTAATTTTTTTGGTGCATATATTTGAATTTTATTTGGTTTATAATTTTCAAGGTACATGTTACTTGGATAAGAGTCTTCATCTTTGATTCTATGCTACTTATTCTCCTTCTAGTTCTTTCCCCAAAAGCTCTTAATTAACTTAAGGGGTTGGGATATGGACTATGGATAGGGATTGTGATTTTATTGACATAGGAAGTTCCCAGGAAGGTGAACTTCCTTTCCAAATATAGGTTAATACTGTCTCAATTTAAAGTCTTAGAGAGTTGTCTAAGGACTAAATGACTTGTCCAGAATCACACATCCTGTACATGTCAGAACCAGGGATTTGAAGCCAGTCCTTCTTGGCTTTCAGACCAGTTCTCTTATCTATTATAGCAAACTGCCTCTTAGCTTTTAATTTTTAAAAATCTCATTTAACTTTGACAAGTACTCTTGCAGGCCTTACAATCAACCCCCCCCTTTTTTTCTCCAAGACTCTAGTTATCATTATTGAAGAATTTATTTTTTTTTTCTGGGTTTAGCCAAAAGGACATCTCTTGTCCTATAATATTTGTCCAAAAGGACATCTCTTGTCCCATAATATTTTTTGACAGAGTAGATGTTTATACAGTATAGTAAAGTCTCTTCTTTTGATTTATGTCTCCAACTTTGGTTCCTGATTTGGGTTTTTGTGCCAGGGGCAGGCGCTCACCCTTCCCATGTTCTGGGATGGGGTGGTCAGTTCCTGTTTGCTTTTGACCACAATTTCCTGGGCTCCTTCTGCCGACTTCCACCTCCCTTTCTATATCTGTTCTTAGAGCATGACAGGCGGCAGTGTCTTTGGTCAGCTTCTTCAGTTGGCATTCCCCAGAATGGGCACCACTGGGGCTGCCAAACCCAGGCAACTAAATGGTATAATAAAGTGCTAAACTTGGAGCCTGAGTTCACTCTAGTCTCAGATCCTTACATGACTTTCTGCTTCAGTATCCTCATCTGTAAAATTGAGATATAATAGCACCTACCTCCCAAAATTGCTGTGAGAAGAAAATGAGATCATATTTATAAAATGCTTTGCAAACCTTAAAGCATCATATAAATGCTGGCTATGATCCTCCCCAGGACTTTTCTCATCCAGACTTATTGGAGGTTTTCATTCTCCCTTGGGCCTTTTCAGTTCAAGTATTGTTATAGGCTTCTAATCTGTTTACTTGACTCATGCTGGCTTTCCTGATGGGATTCCTACTCCAGCTTTCACAGCTGCTAGCTATCTTTTGTGCAGTATTAAGCTAAATTAAAGAGCTTCCTGGTGTTTCTCTTTGAATTTTTTGATTATTATTTGACATGGTATCCTTTTTGGATCATTATTAGAGTACCTATGAGAAATCTAGACTCTTTTACAGCCTTTTACACTATTGTCATAATTAGTAGTCCCAACAAAAAGTTGGGATTATATTCAAATATTCATCAATGTATAAACAAAATGAAGAATTTGGACTAAATAATGTATGAGATTACTTCCAATGCTAAAAAACCTTGAATCTATAACTCTCTCTATATATGAAAGCTTTGGTGTATTTTTCTATCAAAAACCTAGAATGATAACAGGTATGTAGCAGAAACTCAGTAAATACTTGGTCTATTGAAGACTCACTGCTTTCTCACTGTTATCATCCTGGATCACCTTTACTAGCTCTGGGTTTTCATTATTCTGAAAGATATGACTTAGTTTGAAAGACAATTAGAAATTCTCTGTTGCTCAGGAATACAGTACAGGGGGATCAAAGGAGCTATTACCAGATTCCACAGTTGATATTTTGATTCCTATAGCATATAAGATATCAAATATATTCCTGGCTTATATGACCTTGGAGCCTACCAATCAAAAAGAATTGTTTTTTAGCTCCTATGAGGTTTAAGAAATTGTTTTTATTTGTTAAGGATAAAAAATGTCTCCAATTTGGAAAAAACTAGGTATAAATCAGTATTTCACATTCTATACCATAATAGGGTCAATATGAGTATGTGATTTAGACATAAAAGGTAATATCATAAGCAAATTAGGGGAGCATGGAAAATTTTACTCATCAGATCTATGGTTAAAGAAAGAATTTATGACCAAACAAAAGACAGAAAAGATCACAAAATTAAAATTTTATTATATTATATTTTTAAAATTACACCAAAAAATTAATATAGCCAAGATTAGAAGGAAAGTAGAAAACTGGAAAGAAAAATTTTATAGTAACTTTCTTTGATAAAGGTCTCATTTCTCAAATATTTAGAGAAATGAGTCAAATGTTTAAGAATATGAGTCATTCTCCAGTTAATAAGTGGTCAAAGGATATGAATAGGCAGTTTTCAGAAAAAGAAATCAAAGTTATCTATAATCATATGCCTTTCCTGGATCATTGCCTAATCATAGCACAAGGGTTTGCATAGCATTGAAATTATGAATTATACTGTGCCAGGTTGGTTATGGTGGGTAGTTTTGACAAAAAGGAGACCCACTGGAAATGGCAAACTTGTCTAGTAACTTTGCTAAAACAAATAAAAAAACCCACATTAAATTATTATTAAAATGTCAAAAGATATGACACCAGAAAATGGGACCCCAGTTTGGAAAGTGTCCATTTCATGACTGGGGGAAGAGTGGAGGACAAGTAAAAATAGCTTCAGTGCTAAGGAAGTAATGAAGAAAGCTGAAAAGTAGTTCAGCTGCAGGTGTGTCTAGTGATGAAAGTCCAAAGGTGTAAAGATTAATATTGCATAAGAAGCTGCAATGCAAGGCCTATGAAGCTGGATGTGATCAAACAGGAGACAAAAGATTAAACATTGATATCTTGGGTGTCTGTGAACTTAGGACAGGAATAGGTGAATTTAACTCAGGTGTTCATTACATATATTACTGTGGGCAAAAATCTCTTGGAAGAAATGGAGTAGCTCTCATAGTCAGTGAAAGAGGCAGAGAAGAAGTACTGGGATATAATCTCAGAAATAACAGAATGATATGCTTGAATCCAAGGCAAACCATTCAGCATCCCAGTCATACAAAGCTGATCAGCTCTATGAAGACCTATAATATCTTGTAAAAATAACACCAAAGAAAGATATACTCATCATAAGGGATTGGAATGCTAAAGTAGGAAACTAAAAGATAATTGGAATAAAAGACAAATTTGGCCTTGGAATATAAAATGAAGCCGAGCAGAAACAAATAAGAGTTTTGTCAAAATAATTTGCTGGTCATAGCAAATGTTCTTTTTTTCAACAATCCAAAAGGCGAATCTATACATGGACACCATCAGATAGTCTATATAAAAATCAGATTGATTATATACTTTGCAGCCAAAGGCAGAGAGAAACTCTATGCAGTCAAGTAAACAAGAGGAGCTGACCATGTCTCAGATAATGAGCTTCTTATTGCCAAATTCAGACTTCAATTGAAGGCTGTAGGGAAAACTATCAGATCATATGAGTATGTCCTAAATAACATCCCTTATGAATATGAAGTAGAAATGATGAATAGATTTAGGGGATTAGATCTGGGAGATAAAGTGCCTGAAGAACTGTAGACAAAGGTTTACAATATTGTACCAAAAAAAGCAACACAAAAAATTCTGATGAAAAAGAAGAGCAAGAAAAAAAAAATGGCTGTCTGATGAGGCTTTATAAATAGAAGAAGGAAAGGAAAAGGAGAAACGGAAAAGATATATCCAACTGATTGTAGAATTCCAGAAAATAGGAAAAAGAGACAAATTGTTTTTTTTTAATGAGCAATGCAAAAAAGTAGAAGAAAACAATAGAAAGGGAAAGACAAAAGATCTCAAGAAATGAGATGGCAAGAGAAAATTTCACGTAAAAGTGGACATGATAAAAGATGGAAATGGTAGAGACTTAACAGAAGTAGAAGTTAAGAAGAATAATACAGAATACAAGAATACACAGACTTCTACAAGAAAGATCTTGAGATCACTGATAACTATGATGGTGTGGTTACTGACCTAGAGACAGACATCCTGGATATAGGAGTTAAGTGGGCCTTAGGAAGCAATGCTAACAATAAGGCTGGTGGGGGGGGGGACAGAATCCTAGTAAAATTCTAAAAAATGGTGCAATTAAAACTCTTCACTCAATATACCAGCAAATCTGAAAGCTCATCCGTGGCCACAGGATTGGAAAAACCAGGTGATATCCGGATCCTAAAAAAGGACAATATTGGGGCAGTTGGATGGTAAATGGATAGAGCACCAGCCCTGAAGTCAGGAGGACCTGAACTCAAATCTGATCTCAGACACTTAACACTTCCTCACTGTGTGACCTTGGGCAAGTCATTTAACCCCAATTACCTCAGCAAATAAATAAATAAAGCCAAAAACATAAAAAACAAACAAAAACAAACCAAAACCCCCAACAAACAAAAAGGTCAATATCAAAGAATATTCCAATTGCTGAACCATTGCGCTTGTCTTCAGAAGTGAGTGACCATTGCTATTTCTGACCCCATTCCTCCCAAGGATTCCCTGCCAGGTCTAATAGTCTGGGCCTATCAAAGTAACCCAGAACTACAAGCCTGCCCTCTTTCAGAATATTGATGATGAGGATCTCCAGATCATCATAAAATTTTCTTTGACTCCATCAGGGCTCATCCTGCACTGATGGTGGCTGAAAGTGGCAATGGCATTGTCAGGAGCCTTTCCTTCTGGGAGGCACAAACTAGATTAGTTTTGTTGTAAAACCCAGGTCAGCATCTCTGGGTTCCTCTTCACTGTATCCCTTCCAGAAAATGTATATACAGCTCCAGCTTGGGTAAGGTGGCCCTCCTTTGCTAGTCTCGTCTCACTCAGGGTTGCTATTTGCGTGCAATACCTGCTGAGCTTTTTTTGCAAAAAGATCTGATTGTCTCTCAGGTCTATTGGATTTCTTGTTGTTTATAAGCACGTTCATATTCCATGTACATGTGAGTAGAACCATTTTTGCAAAAGTTTTTATACATTTTTTTTCTCTGTGTGTCCATTTTCAACCTCAGGAAACAGGCCAGAATGGGAAGAATCAGACAATTTTTAGGGCACTTTTTCTAGCTTCCTTCCTGGGCAGTGTAGTCTTTAAAAAAAGCTGCTCAGAAATCTTTTTGTAGGGACAAGGAACTGGAAAATGAGTGGATGCCCCTCAGCTGGAGAATGGCTAAGTTATGGTATATGAGTGGTAGGGAATATTAATCTTCTGTAATATAGTTTCAGAAAGGCTTGTAAAGTTACATGAACTGATGCTAAGTGAAGTGAACAGAATCAAGAGAACATTGCAAATAATAACTACAAAATTATGTGATGATCAGTTGTAATGGATTTTGTTCTTTTCAACAATGAGGTGATTTATGGCAATTCCAATAGACTTGTGATGGAGAGAGCCATCTGTATCCAGAGAGAGAAATCTATGGAGACTGAATGTGGATCAAAGTATAGCATTTTCACCTGTTTTTGTTATTGTTGTTTGCTTGTTTTTTTTTCTTTCTTGTGTTTTTCTCCCTCTTGACCTGATTTTGTGTGTGTGTGTGTGTGTGTATGCAGCATGACAAATATGGAAATATGCTTAGAAGAATTGCATGTATTTAATCTATATTGGATTGCTTGCTATCTTGGGGAGGGGCATGGAGAAGGAGAAAAATTTAGAACACAAGATTTTCTTTTCTTTTTTTAAATTTTAATTTATAAAATATATGTATGGATAATTTTTCAACATTATAGTTGCATAGTCTTGTGTTTCAGATTTTCCCCCTCCTTCCCCCAACCCCCTCCCCTAGATGGCAAGCAATCCATGTTATACATGTTAAATCCAATATGAAACACAAAGTTTTTCAAAGGTGAATGTTGAAAACCATCTTTGTATATATTTGGAAAAATAAAATACTATTAAATAAATAAGGCTGTTCAGCAACATGATAAATATAAAAATGTTTAAAAGATTTATTTAACTTATGTCAGACCACTTTCTGTCTTAGGAAGGGGGAGATAAGGAGGAAAATTTGGAACAAAGACTTAAAAAAGCAGATGTTGAAAACTATCTTTACATGTATTTGGAAAATAAAATACTATTGAAAATTTTTAAAAGGCTGCTCATACACCCTAAATCTCACTGCTGAGAAGAGGGTCCTATGGCTTGGGCTCTCTCTGTCCTGGACTGTGTCTACAATTCCCCTATCTGCTGCTTTGTCACCTGTCTGTCTCCACAGGACTAGGAGGTAGGTAAAAATGGTAAAATGGTATGGGTGATGTCTTTTGATTCATGCATAAATGAGATTTAATTGAGGCAAAGTTGCATAAAGTTGTCAGATTCATTCTCCTTTTCTGAGTCATCAGAGTTCAGTGACAAGACAAAATCAAGATGACCCAGTGATGGTTCAGGAGGCAGTGAAAGGCTAACCAAGCTCTAAGCACTCCACAGCCCCAGCTTCAGCTGCCTTGGAACAATGGTATTGGAACAAATGATCTCATCCACCCATTGCTTTGGGAGAAATCTGCTTGGGGTAGACACTCCCCTAACTCATTAAGGGGTTTTAGACCCCTCAGTTATCCTCAACCTGGTTTGACCTGTATGCTGAAAAGTCACCAGGGAGTGAATGCTGCTTGTGACCCAGCTTCTTGGAGCCGCAGGTGAGATCTGGTTGAATCAAGTGGTACCAAAGGTGGAAAGCATCCCTGAAAAGGATGCTCTCACACCAGAGGTCCTGGTCTTCCCTGAGTATACTCTACACAGCAGTGTAATAGGATGATCAGTTGTGAACGATTTAGCTACCCTGATGACTAGAATAATTTCACACGTGACAGACGTGATAAAAAATGCTATTCACTTCCAAAGAAAGAACTGATGGACTCTGAATGCAGCTGAAAGCATCATTTTTTCACTTTTTTTTTTGCAAAGTGGATAATATGGAAATATGTTTTGCATGATTACACATGTGTAGCACATTTTTTGCTTTCACAATGCATGGGGGGCAGGAGGTAGAGAACAAATAAAATTTTAAAAGAAACAATAAAGATCAAGTAAAAAAATACATGCTATTGTACCCTAAAAAGTGTAACTCACTATACACTATACAGAAGAAAGGTATTAAAATTGCATGGCATTGTTTGTGTCCATGAACATTCTACTTGGCTCTTTTCAACAATGAGATGATTCAGGCCAATTTCAATAGACTTGTGATGGAGAGAGCCATCTGCATCCAGAGAGAGGACTATGGGGACAGGATGTGGATCACAACATAGTATTTTCACCTTTTTTGTTGTTTGCTTGCCTGCTTTTTTTTTCTTTTTGATCTGATTTTTCTTGCATAGCATGATACATGTGAAAATATGTTTAGAAGAATTACACATGTTTAGCCTATATTGGATTACTTAGGGAATCTAGGGAGGGAGGCTTTGTAGGGGTGATGTTTGGGACTATCTTTGAATGTATTTGCGAAAAATAAAAAGCCATTACAAAAATATTCTATCCTCACTTGACTATATGTAAAGATCTAAATTAAAATACTATTTTAAAAAATACTTTTATTTTAAGTATTTATTTTAAATACTTAAATACTTTTTTAAAATTTTAGATTACATAATAAGAAAATATGATAGCTTTAAATAAATGTTTTCAAATTACTTTTTCATATATAGTTTTATGTTCATGCAAGGTAAATTTTGCAACTAAAACATTGAACCTACAAAGAAAAAAAAGTCCTAATCATCTTTTACCATATTACCAATTGGGCCCAGGCATTTGTACCTTTGCATTCTTACTGCAGTATCTGACTTAATTTCAACTCCAATGATTTGTAGAAATGTTGAAAGAGTAATTTGATATAGTAGGTCTATTCCTGGAAACCAAATGTCCTAAAAGCAAATAACCTTAAAGCAAATTGGCTTAGGCAAAAATGATTTGATATCTCTTAAGTTCTTCCAGATCTTCATTGTCCAGCCACATTCTTTTGCTGTTGTTGGTAGTTAGATGTTACACTGACTAACTAGAATGATGATCTTGGAATCAAAAAGTTCTGAGTTCAAATGGGGCCTCAGACAATTTCAATTGTGTGATTTTGGGTAAGCTATTTATTTTCTACCTCAACTTCCTCAACAGTCAAAATGCAGATCAAAACAGTACCTACCCATCAGGGCTGTTGTGAGGATAAAAATAGATAATATTTGTAAAGTGCTTAACATAATGCCTGGCACACAGTAGGTGTTTAGTAAATGCTTATACCTATTCTCTTTATTGTTTTTCAAAAACATTTTTCAATATGTATTTCTTATTGTCCTTCTTAAGCCAATTCTTATCCCCACTGAATAATTTTTTAAATTCATATCATAAAAGATACACATAATCCTGTAAAACAAGCTCCCACTTTGGCCATGTCCCACAACGTATGTCTCATCATAAGTCTATCACCTCTCTAATATGTTGGGGAGGGAAGGGACCTGCTTCATTATCAGTGTTCTGGACTTGGGCTTCATCACTGTATTGAACAGAATTCTAAAGTTTTTCAAAAGTTGTTTTTCTTGATAATGTCATTTTAAAAATTGTTTGAGTATTTTTCACTTCATAAAAATTGGTTCATAGAAATATTACCAGTAAATTTTTTTCTTGTAGATCCATTTTTTCTTGTACAGCAAGATAACTGTATAAATATGTATACATATATTCGATTTGTCATGTATTTTAACATAATTAACATGTATTAGACTTCCTGCCATCTAGGGGAGGAAGTGGGAGGAAGGAGAGAAAAATTTGTAACAGAAAGCTTTGCAAGGGTCAATGTTGAAAAATTACTCATGCATATGTTTTGCAAATAAAAAGCTTTAATAAAAAAGAAATATTACCAGTTACCTTGGAAACCATTAATTTTATTATTTCTTATGGTACAATAATATTCCATTATATTCATATACCATAATTTATATAACTGTTCACCAAAAAGTAGATATTCCCTTGATTTCCTGTTTGGAGCTACTATGAAAAGAGCTACTATAAATATTTTTGTTCTTTTTTTTCCCCTTTGATTTCTTTGGGATATTGGCAGACATATACTGGAGCCCATACCAACCAGCTAGTAAGAAAAGATTATTAAATTTTTAGTGTGATCATTTAAATCTTGCTATAGAATAGGGTTTTACATATTATTTGGTTGATTGTCTAGATTTAAGAAAGTGATGAAAATATGTTATTAATGTAGTTTAATTCTAAAAATATGTTGTACATTTTTTTTTCATAGAGTTGGTTGTTAAACATCAAGCACATCCCTGGAGTAGACTAGCCTAATAGTGGTATTTCTGGGTAAAAGGGTATGGACAGTTTAATGATGCTGAGTATAATTCAAAATGCTTTCACAAATGGCTGGACCAATTTATAGTTCTACTAATACTACATCAATAAGCTTGTTTTTTCACAGCTTGTCTAGCATTTGTAATTTTCCTCATCATATTTTGTCAGTCTGAAGGGTATGAGGTATAATCTCAGAATAGATTTAATTTTAAACTCTCTAATTATTAGTTATTTGGAGAATTTTGTATGGTTATTAATAACTTAAATTTCTTTTGGAGAATGGCTCTTAACTTTTTGAATTTGAATCAGTTCCTTATATCTTGAATATGAGAACTTTAGCAGAAAAACTTGCAGCAAAGATTGTTTTTTCCTTGTTACCTATTTCCCTACTAATTTTAATTACATTAGTTTTGTTTGGAAAAGCTTTTTCAATTCTATAGAATCAAAGTCATTCATCTTTTGTGATCTTCTCTGCCTCTAATTGGATCATGAATTCTTCCCTTTCAAAAGAACTAAAAGGTCATTTTCTCCTTGCCCTTCTAATTTATTTTTGATGTCCAAGTTTGGAGAGTTTATCTTCATATATGGTGTGAGGTGTTGGCCTATTCCTAATTTCTTCCAGATATCTCTCCAGTTTTCTGGCAAGTTTTTTTTATTAAAGCTTTTTATTTTCAAAACATATGCAAGGATAATTTTTCAACATTAACCCTTGCAAAACCTTGTGTTGCAATTTCCCTCCCCTTTCCCATATCCCCTTCCCTGGATGGCAAGTAATCCAATATATATTAAACATGGTAAAAATATATGTAAATCCAATATAGGTATATGTATTTATACAATTACCTTGCTGCACAAGAAAAATCAAATCAAAAAGGAAAAAAAATGAGAAAGAAAATAAAATTCAAACAAAAAACAAAAGAAGTGAGAATGTTATGTTGTGATCCACACTCAGTTCCCACAGTCCTCTCTCTACGTGTAGATGGCTCTTTTCATCATGAGATCATTGAAACTGGCTTCAATCATCTCATTGTTGGAAAGAGCCAGGTCCATCAGAATTGATCATCATGTAGTCTTCTTGTTGCCGTGTACAATAATCTCCTGATTCTGCTCATTTCTCTCAGCATTAGTTAATGCAAGTCTCTCCAGGCCTCTCTGAAATCATCCTCCTGATCATTTCTTATAGAACAATGATATTCCCTAACATTTATATACCATGACTTATTCAGCCATTCTCCAACTGATGGGCATCTACTCAGTTTCCAGTTTCTTTCTAGCAAGTTTTATTAAATAGTGAGTCCTTAATTCTTGATTCAATTCAACTGTTGTTCAAAGTCTCAGCTTTCGTTTGTTTGGTTCTCTGTGAGTGTTTTTTTCTTTTTTTTTTCTTTTTTTTGTTACAAGGGAAAAGAGAGGAGTATATTTAGTAGTGAATATGATATAATGACAAGGGAAAAGAGAGTATATTTAGTAGTGAATATGATAAAATGACAAAAACTATTAATAATATAAAAAATTTTAAATCCAGTATAAACTTGAATGTTTTATGTAAAAAAGCAAAACTGAATACTTTTATACATACTCTTAAGTATATTATTAATATATGTTGATTTGTTTTATTGAACATACATTATATTATACATTAAACTCTTACATAGATTATAATTTTATGCTTATATTTTATATCATTATATATTGCTTACCAGATAAAATAAACATTCATTAAATAATTTTAGGTGATACAGGGGATAAAGTATTGGCCTCCAAGTCAGGAAGACCTGAATTCAAATCCTATATCCATTACTCTATTGCCACACAGGAAGGATTAAAAATTTTTTAATTTAAATATGAAATCGTTTAATTTTAATATGAAATATTGAACATCTCTTTATACAGACACCTTTCTTCTAGGGTTATTGTGAAGATTAAATGAGATAATATTTGTAAAGTCCCTTGCAAATCTTACTTAGTTTTCCTTTCCTTCCCCTCCTTCTCTTCCTTCTCCTTCCTATCCCCATTTTACAGATGAAGAAACAAGCAGATTCTGTAATTTGCTCAGGGTTACTCAGCTAAGTGCTTAGGGAAAGATTAGATCTCAGGTCTTCCTGGCTTCTGACATCACAGCTAGATATTTAGATTTGGGTACATAAAATCTAAATTAAGCTTCAATTCACAGGTCTGACTTTTAAGAGCACTACCCTACTTTTCTAAGATTTCTAAGATGTTAGTTAATTCCCTCCATTCAAGCTAAACAAAAATGTACTCTTTCCCCAAACACCTTCTATACCACTTTTGTTCCTTAGGGAAGAAATGTCTTCCTTTTTTCTTTCAAAGTTGATTTTCTACAAAGATTAAACAGAAAAAGAAACTGTCAAGGATATCAAAGGGAACTAAGTTCACCATAATTCATATTAATAGATGATTTTATTTTAGTGTTTGTAAGTTTTTCTCAACATAATAAAGGGAAGTATAATTAACCCCATTTTACATGTGAAAAAACCTAAGGCTCAGAGAGTTTAAGAGAATTATCCAAGATCACACAAGTGGCAAAATAGCAATTGGAACTCTTGACCTCACACTCTGAATTTAGTGATCATTCCAAGATACTATGCAGTTTAAAAAGCAAATTTCTTTCTTTCTTTTTCCCTCCTCAGTAGTATTTTATTTTTCCAATTATTTGTAAAAATAGTTTTCAACATTCATTTTTATGAGATTTTGTGTTTCAAATTTTTCCCTTCCTCGCATCTCCTTTCCCCAAGATGGCAAGCAATCATGTGTAATTTTACTAAACATATTTCCATATTTGCCGTGTTGTACAAGAAAAATCAGAACACAAGGGAAAAAAAAACACAAGAAAGAAAAAGCAAGCAAACAAAGGTGAAAATACTATGCTTTGATCCACATTAAGCTCCATAGTTCTCTCTCTGGATGTAAATGGCATTTTCCAAACCAAGTCTATTGGAATTGTCTTGAATCATCAACATTGCTGAAAAGAGCCAAGTCCATCACAGTGGGATTATCACATAATTTTGTTGTTACTATGTAAAGTATTCTCCTGGTTCTGCTTATTTCACTCAGCATCAGTCCATGAAAGTCTCTCCAGGCCTCTCTGAAATCATCCTGCTGGTTGTTTCTTACAGAACAATAATATTCCATGACATTCATACACCATAATTTATTTAACTATTCCCCAGCTGATGAACTTCCACTCAGTTTCCAGTTTCTAGTCACTACAAAAAGGACTGCCACAAACATTTTTGCACATGTGGGTCCTTTTTTTCTCTTATTATCTCTTTGGGATACAGACCCAGTAGAGTCACTGCTGGATCAAAGGGTGGGCACAATTTTATAAGCCCTTAAAGAACAAATTTCAACAGGAGAATTTAACAATATTGGCAAGGGATATGTTGTGAATATCTTTACATATCTGGAAAATTTAATGTGATACAAAAATGTATTATTGTATATTAATATCTCTTAACTCTTCAATTTAGAGGTAGTAGATAACCTTCAGAAAAACTTGAATTCCAGTCTTGTCTTGTCCATAACCTTGGGTAACCTTAGACTTCTCAGTGCCTCAAACAAACTCTTTAAAACTATAAGTTACAGAGTGGATATTGATCTCGAATAGAGAGTTTCTTCTCTGGAAGTTCTCTATACCAATGCAGGAATAATAATAGTAATCTTAGTCATAATCAATATAGTTGTTTAGGGCTTACAAGGAATATGCACTTATACATATACACATATATATGTATAAAATCCCATTTGATTCTTTTTTAAAATTTTTTTATTTATTAATACTTTTTATTTGCAAAACATACGTATGGGTAATTCCTAAACATTAACCCTTACAAAGCTTTCTGTTACAAATTTTTCCCCCCTACTCCCCACCCCTCCCCTAGATGGCAGGATATCCACTACATGATAATTATGTTAAAATACTTAAGAAATCGAATATATGTATAGTTATTGCCACACATCATTTTTTGTGCAGGAGAAATCGTATCTACTAGAAAGAATAATCCAATAAAGGAAATACAATGCAAGCAAACCTCAATAGAGAACATGAAAATGTTATGTTGTGGTCCACATTTCACATCCCTCTCTCTGGGTATATATGGCTCTCTTCACCGAACAATTGGAACTGGTTTGAAGCATTTCATTGTTGAAGAGAGCCATGTCCCTTAGAACTGAACCTCATATAGTATTGTTGTTGCCATGTATAATGATCTCCTGGTTCTGCTCACTTCACTGAGCATCAGTTCACGCAAGTCTCTCCAGGCCTCTCTGAAATCGTCCTGATGGTTGTTTCTTAACAGAGCAATAATATTCCATAACATTCATATACCATAATTTATTCAGCCACTCTCCAATTGATGGGCATCCATTCAGTTTCCAGTTTCTAGCCACTACAAACCATTTGATTCTTACAACAACATTATGAGATAGATATTATTTATCTCCATTTTACTGATATGGAAACTGATTTGCCCCAGGGTCACCCAGGATCTATTAAGTGTCTTTTGAAACCCTCTTAAATAACTTTCAGGGAAATATGGGAGACTATAAGTTTCTGTCAAACTAGTAGCTTTTAAAAATTTTGATTTAAAGCTCTTTCCCCCCCAACTCAAAGTAGAATATTTAAACCATATACCATAATACAAAATAGATTTTTCTTGGTAGGCGCATTGCTACATGCTTGTATGTGTTCTTTAGAACCCTGTCTTTTTAAGGAGCTTAAATTTTTTTTTCATCCCAAAAAAGAACCCAAACTTCTGAAGCATCAAGAAACATAGAACTGTGTTAATAATTGCCGCTGAATTATATTTCTGTTTCAAGCTGTGACCTTTCAGTCCTTTATTTTGAAGCCCAAAGGCAAATTATGTACAAATGGATCTCTTTATGTTAGGCTGACCAAAGGAGGAGATTTCTTGGCAAGTCCACAGATGTGCCCTGCCTAGTCCACTAACATGGAAACTTGCAGGGAGCCTTCTTCAGGACATGAATGATTCATTGCTGAAGGGTTTGCAAAGTCTGATGAGAAAGTCTCCTAATTGGCTGCTGAGACAGAAGAGCTGACGATTCAAGGACTTGCAAATACCATGCACTCTACATTGCATAAACACCAACAAAACACTGCTTACTCTCTCCTAAAGTCTCCCAGGATATAAGGTCTTTTATCACGGTTCTAAACACAAGGCAATATTGCAGGAATTAGAGACAAATCCAGCCTCGGACACTTATTAGCTGTGGGATTCTAGGCAAGTCACTTAATCCTGTTTGTTTCAGTTTCCTCCTCCATAAAAAGTGAGCTGGAAAAGAAAATGGAAAACTATTGAAGTATCTTTGACAAGAAAAATCCAGATGATGTTACTTAGCAGCAGCAGCAGCAGCAGCAGCAGCAGCAGCAGTAATTTAGAAAAGAAAATATCTAGACAAGAAAGTCATATTAGGCTTTCTTGATTTGCCATGTGGTCCGATCTAGCCACATTCTACACTAGGGCCATTAACCACAGGGACCCCATCATAGAAGAGTTTACTTAGACACCTAAGAATGTACTTCATAATAAATAGGATATAATAATATATTAATAGTATATATGTAGCATATTATATATATATAATATAGCATCATATATATAGCATACATATATACTACATAGTACATATGTAATATATAAAACAGTATAGTATAAGTATATTATAGTATACATACTATTAAATGATATTTATACTATTTATGTTAATTATTACTATATTAATAGTATAATAACTAGGATTCACTATAAAATAAATACCAGGGGCAGCTAGGTGGGGCAATGGATAGCGAACCAGCCCTGAAGTCAGGAGGACCTGAGTTCAAATCTGATCTCAGACACTTAACACTTCCTAGCTGTGTGACCCTGGGCAAGTCACTTAACCCCAATTGCCTCAGCAAAAATTAAATTAAATAAATAAATATCCCACAGTATCTAGATTGTCTTCAGGCTAGTTATAGAAACATTGAGGACCAGGAGCTCTTGCTGCAAGGACAGCTGTCCTCAGGTCTCCTTTCAGGCTTATGCAAGTTGTGCATTTCCTCATCTAGTTCACTGGCTGTCAGTCATCCATCTCTCTCTCTCTCTTTTTTTTTAAGGTTAAATGACTTGCCCAGGGTCACAAAGTAAGTATGTGAGGCTAGATTTGAATTCAGGTCCTCTTGACAACAGGGCCTGTGCTCCATTCACGGCATCCCTAGCTGCCCCTTATTCATCCACTCTTACATCTCAACCAATGTTTTTTGTGTTGTTGTTAGTTTCATGAGGGAAGGATTTTCCTGGAGATTTCAACCGAATTCAGACAGAAGTCTTAGTCTCAACTCTAATGTTGACCAGAAAAAAAAGATGTCCCTCTTGTTGATGGATGAAGTTCCTCTATCTGGTCTTTGAGTTCTTCCTTCACTAAGAAAAATTCTAGCAAGTAAAGTGTGGCTGCTGAAATGAGCAATCCCAGTCTTGGTCAACAGCTTATGACTAAGAGAATCTCATGACAGACATATCCCTCCTGTAAAGCCAAAACTAACAAATGAATCATCACCCTTTATATGTGTTTCATTATCATCTCCTTTAAACAACAACAAAAAAATTAGGGAACATGACTCATCTCTCTCATTGAATCAGAGGAGGGCAGAGAGCACTGAGAAGCTGCTCCTGTAGGGAAAAATTTTACCTTCTGCCTGCTCCAGCTGTCCTAAGGGTCTGATGACTCAGTACAAATTCAGACAATAAATCACAGAATTGATAAATGTAGTATGTATTTTCTGGGTAATCTCATCTTCAATAAAAACATCCCTAGGTTTTGCAAACATGCATGTCAGGTGATTTCAAGCTCTATGACCAGACGGTCCTGCAGAAAGCTAAGAGCTGTCCTTTGAGACGCTCCATCAATTGATCTTCTTCTGGTACTTGGCTGATTCAAATCTCCCAGTGTTGTTCCCCTGAAAGGGTAACAGGGGTGCTTTGATAAATCAAGCTTCTCCCTGATCCCTTTGCCATTTAGATTAGACTAAGCTTTTTCTAAAAAAAAAAAAAAAAAAACAAAACAAGGAAGCTATCCCTCAAATTTGATTGAGTTGGGAAGGGAATGGGAGATGGCTAACACTCAAAATTTGGGATCATCTTATTGACATAGTTTCCCATTCTAAGGGCATTCATGCAGAGTCCATTCACATTTGGCAGTTGTATTCACTCTACCTTGCCCTGCTGACCAATACATTTCTATGTAAAAGTACAGGCAGGGAAGGACAGCTTTGTCTACTAGAGCTGAGCTCTTTATCCATGCTGAGCATCCTTTCAGTGCTATGGCTAAGTAAACTTCTTTTTGTTAACTGCTGAATGACCTATATGTGTCTAATTTTATTCCAACATCAGACCTAAATAACTCACTAAACTAGTCTGAATCAGGCTCATCTCACTCTAATTGGCATAGTTAATAACCAGGATAAGACAGCATCAGGGCTTTACATTGTAGCTCAAATGGGGCAAGGATGATGTCCATATGGAGGATGAAGCGAATGGCATCCTATGGCAAAGGCCCTTCTGGTGGTGTAGGGCATCTCGCCCAAGGTGACCTTGACTCTTTGAAGGCCAGCAGAACACTGAACAGGCTTCGAGTGTAGGGCCAGTGATAAATCTGTCACCTAAGGACCACCCTCTCAAAAGTTGATGTTTATCACCAAGTTGGCCACAGGTTAATGAATTCTCGGGCTGCAACTCTTAGGCAGGATATTACAATGGAAAGAAGACAGACCCTGGATTCTTTGTACCAGAAATCTCACTGTCTGTACTTACTACCAAGGTAATCATAAGTGAGTCAGTTAATTTCCATGGGCTTCCACTTCTTTACATATAAACTATGGAGACTGAACTGCATGCTTCCTTCCAACTCAATAGCTTTTTATCCTAAGAGCACACATCAAACCGTGACAGGTTTGGAATCTACATCAGTGGAAAGAGTTTTCCCATCAGTTAAACCATGAATTGTTGAAATATTGAGAACCCTAACAGTGATTCAATTAAAATCAATTATTATTTACCTAGTGAAATAACTACTATTCACAGAACATAATGGAGGCACAAAGCTTAGATAAGTTTAAGTTCCTGACCTCCTAGAGTTTACAGTCTTTTAAGCAGTAGGATAAAACACAAATTCATCACAACACGGTCAATGTTCAGGGTTCTTGGGACTCTTTACCTTTCTATCTCCCTCCAGGAGACCCTTCTTATATCTGGACCCATAACTGTGGACCAGGTTCTGTCCTGGGGAAGCCTGGTTTTCAAAGAGAAACCTCAAGTTCCTCTTCTTAGACTCTGGTTCTTTAGGCTCTCAATTCTGGAGCACTTGGGACAATTATTTAAAACTGAGGCTGGGCTCATGTCTTAGTGTCTCCCCAAATGGAAGGGAGTAGAGAAGTATTCAAAGTACAACGTAAATCAGGTATAGCAGCTATTTTATTTTCTCCACACAAAAGCCATGTTTAACATAAAAGATAAAAATAATTGGTACTTACTACATGTCAGGTACTGTACTAAATGATTTTATAATTATTATTTCATTTGATCTTCACAATTACCCCAAGAGATAGTTGATATTATTATCCCCATTTTACAGATGAGAAAACTGAGGCAAACAAAGTTTAAGTGACTTGCCATGGCTGGTGTGCTAATAAGCCTCTGAGGCCATATATGAACTCATATCTTGCTGGCTCCCAGACCCAGTGCCTTTATTTACTGCACCACCTACCTGCTCCTAGATTCAAAAGAGCACATTGACAAATACTAAAAATAAGCAATAATAACTTATATAACTATATTCTCCAGGGAGGATGAAACTTAAAATTTCAGAATATGAAAGATTTTGTAGAACTACAGAATCGACGTTTCATCTTCAACTCAACTCTGCACTTTTTTGGTTAAGGCCCACATATTTTCTAGCAAGCCAGTACAGCCAGCATCTGCAAACTCTAATGGAGGGAGCCAGGAATGGATCCCACTCTCTCAAACTCACAGTTGCTTTCAAGGCTGAAAACAATCATCTGAGGATTTTTGTGGCTTATGCTGGTTAGGGCCTCCGCTCCCAATTCAGGCTCTCCTGGGAGCACATGGAGCCCGAGATACTCAGGGTTTGGGGGAGAATGTCTGCCCCTTTCTCCATCCTCATGGGGTGTCTTACTTGTCCCAGAGAGAGGAAGGAAGCAGAAAGCCCAGAGGATGGGGGCATTTCCTTTGAGCCAGCAGCTCTTCCTTTTTGATGCAGCTTTGACATACAGCAACGTGCACTTCCCCTCTCCCCTTTCAGGAGTTGGAGAACCGCAGTGAAGTATCCTAGCCCAAGCTCAGGGGAGCTTTTTGAAGGTTCATGGCATGGGCCCTCCAGGCCCAATCCCCAGATATGCTCAGTGGGTTATAAACCAATCTAACAATGCTACAAATCTAATACCCAATAATGCATATTAATGATATTGAAGACTCTCAGAACAAAGTGTTCTTTGAGATCTTTCCTGAGAGATGGGACTGGAAAGGCTGCCTGGAGGAGGTGGGCTCTGAAGCCCAGGTGAGATTTTAATAAGTTGTCAGTGAGGAGCACTTCAGGGATGAGCAGTATGGATCTCAAAGACACATTGGGGAAAGTCCACTAGCCTGTTCAAAAACTGAGGAGTAATCCAGTTTGGCTAAAACACAGGCAGGAGACTGTGTTAAGATCACTCTCTACCAGGACCCTGCTTCCTCCGCTTTTTGAGTCATTCAATAATGTCTGACTCTTTGAAACTCCATTTTGGGGGTTTTCTTAACAAAGATACTGGAATGGGATAAAAAGATACTTCATCTTTTTAGTTCATTTAATAGATGAGTAAACTGAGGCAAATGGTTAAATAATTTGCCTAGGGCCATATCTAGTTAAATGTCTGAAGCCAGATTTGAACTCATGAAAATGACTATTCCTGATTCCAAAGCCACTGTTCTATCCGTTGTGCCTCTTAAAGACCCAACTAGACCAGTTCTTTTTTTTCCATGAAAGGTAACAAAGCCTGGTATTTAATTGGTCCAGGAGGCTAAGGCTCAAGCCACATCTTCTTTGAATGACTTCCTAGTGGTCTCTGGTCTGTTGACTTGGTTTCTTGGTCACCTAAGGACATAATAAAAGGGCCATCCAATCAATGTAGACTCAGAGTCCCCACCCCTGCCTTGCATATGGAGAAGAAGCACATCCACACAAGCTAAGGATCAATGATGAATATCCTTTCTATGGTATGAATAAGTAAAACTAAGACCAAGATCTCCCATTGCATCCAGGGCCGTGGCTCATCATCCAGATCTATATCTTGCCCCTGGACCCAAATGGCTCAGGAGGAGAGATTGAGGTTGGTGATTTTGCACAGTCCTTCCTTACCTAAATCTAATTCATTTTCAAATTAAGCCCTCCCCTTCCTGATGTCACTGGTCTTCTTCAAAGACAAAAGACAACAAGAAGAAATGGTCTACAAGGGTCCATTACATTCAAATACCAACTATAACAACAACAGGGTCAGGTCTGACCACTACCACACCCATAGCTCTTGAATCCTCTGGGATAACCCCAATATCAAGACTTTTAATAAGATTTCATAAAATAAGACTATTTTGTTAAACCACACATACCAATTTTTTATTTGGGAGATATGTTCACTATAAGTGATTGATTACATAAAGGAAAGCAGTATGAGAAATGTTGAGAGAATAGAATAGATCTATCCTTTTATCTGTCTCCTTCTCATCTTCCTTTTTATACTAATCTCTCCTTCCAATCCTCCCAATCCTTCTCTCCTTAATCCTTTGATTATTATTCCCCTGATCCTTCCAATTGGGGAATTTTATAATGGGAAATAAGGAAGAATAATATCCAATATATGCAATTTTGCTTTAAAACTTATTATACACATTGAGGGTTGCTTGTACTGTTCCTAAAATATTAGTTTCCCATGGTGATATTAGATATTTATAGAACAAACTTGAACATGTAATTTTCAATGAAAGTCTTGCAAGCTCTTTATTTTTAGAAGCTAAAATATCATTGAGTAGAAATCAACCAAAATATTGCTGAATATTTTATGCTTCATAACTTAATTTGTGTCAGCTTGGAATTGATGAACTTGAGGAAATATAGAAAAAATTATATCAGGCTATGGCTGTAAATGTGGTGATAGGAAGACATCAGATTTGATGTGCTCTATTCTTGATGTATGTACAAGTTAAGTCATGCATACTTTTAATCAGCAGACTGTTTAATATGCTTTACACGTTTATTAAAAAATAAGGAAAGTATTGCAGGCTGTTTTTTGCTTTAAGAGTCATCATTCAATCAACATTATTGCTCATCCACTGGATGGATTTTTCTAGGAGCAATGAAGTTACAAAGGAAATAGAAATGCAATTTTTGGGCTGTTTAAGTTACATTTTGAAGAGGGAATAGAATGGAGAAGATTAAATAAGCTCAATTACAGGCTTATCTCACTTTATACAATAAAATAGAAAATTATTTATAAATTGAATTTTGTGAAGGAAATAAAATTCTCATTCACTGTTACAATTTAATTAAATTCAACACTTTTTTTCACATCTTCACCTCTTAGAATCCTGGCTCAGCCTCTAAGCTACCTCCTCCTTGAAGCCTTCCTTATTCCCCTTGTTAAAGAGAATTCTTTCTCCTTATTGTGAGGAAAAAGTGTTGAATATAATTAAATAGTAGTGGAGAAAGAGAAATCGAAGATACAGAAAGAAGAAGAGATGACAGACACTGTGAAGAATAAAATATCAAGTCAGCACCAATGACCGGTACTAGCTAAGGTTATGTACCTGAAATCTGAAGTAGGTATAGTCAGCTCCAATTACATAATTTTCTATAGTAATATCAGAAGTCCTGGAGTAGGATTAGAAAAACACTCAAGGATGAGACTTTACGATGCAGGAATAGCAGGAGGTCATTGGGACAAGGAATTCTATAATCTAAATTGACCAACTATAGGATCAAGGCAAACAAGGTCAACAGGAATGGTCCAAAGATAATATGATGAAAGCAAGAAGCATGAGACAGTTCCTGCTCTGAAACAGCTCAGTCTAATGAGGGATGTAATAAGCAAACAGCTATGTACAAACAAGTCATATATGTGACAAATAAGAAATAATAAATAGAGGGAAGGCACTATATTAAGGAGGAATTGGGAATGATTTCTTGTAGAAGGTGGGATTTTATCTTGAAGAAAACTTAGAAAGTTGGGAACTGGAGATGTATAGGAAAATATTCTAGCCAGGGAAAATACATTTACAAAATAAAATTCAAAATAAAATAAAAAATACAAAACCATTAAAACAATAAAGACAGGAGTTGATTTTTTAAGGTCACAAAATAGAGAAAACATAATGTAATCTGATTAAAAATAAGAGTAAAACAAAATTAATAATAGCTAACACTCTTAGAGCACTATGCCGGTCACTGTGCTAAGTGCTTTAGTTATTATCTCACGGGATCATAACAATAACTCTGCTATTATAATCCATATTTTATAAATGAGGAAACTGAGGTAAACAAAGATTAAATGATTTGCCGAAGGTTATATTTCTGGTAAATGATTTGACCTCAGGTCTTCCTGACTCCAGGACTGTTGCTCTATCCACTGCGCCACCTAGCTGTCAATTTCTCATTATCACCACAATTACTTTATATACTATTAAAAATGTGCATTTTACCAATAAGATAAGAAATAAAAAAGGGGACTAAGTATAGCCCAAGAGGAAATCATATTAAAGTATCATAAGTTTCTTTGTTGTTTTTTTTTAAAAGATAATATCCACTGAGAGAACCCTAGGGATTCAACTAAGAAATTATTGAAACAATAACTTTCAGCCAAGTAGCAGAATATAAAACATACCCACACCAATCACTAGCTTTTCTACAAATTGTTAATGAAATTCAACAGAAATAAAGAAAAATACTATGTAATATATAATATATATAAAATTTGTTTTAGAATATATAAAATATTTGACAACTATAAAACACTGTACAGAAAAGAAAGAGGCAAATTATTGGAAAGATACTAAATGATTATCATCAGGAGTAGCCCAATTAATAAAAATGAAAATACTGATTAAATGAATTTACTTATTCAGTGACAAACCAACATAACTACCAAGGAGTTACTTATTAGAGCTAGAAACAATAAGAAATCTGGAGAGGTCAAAAATCTCAAAGGAAATAATGAAAATATATAGGAAGGAAATGAGTTTAGCAGTATGTGATCTCAAAGTGTATTGCAAAAAAAAATAATGTCATTAAGGTCTATATGGTGCTGGATTAAAAAATAGGAAAGTATATTAGTTGAACCAATTAAGAATATAAGATCCTTATGCGCAGGGACATAGTAGCACAATGTTTAGTGAAACCAAGGACCCTATCTATGTAAGAAGTTACTGTTGAAGAGGAACTAGGTTACATCACAAACAAATTATAAAAGAATGGAAGTAGATACCTTTCACAATTATGGATAGACAATGAATTCTTGACCAAACAAGGATATAGAAAGGATCATAGAAGAAAGAAAATGTACAGTAAAATGGAAATGTTTTTGCACAGACAAAATCAATGCAACTAAAAATCATAAGGGAAACAGGTTAACTGGGAAACAATCTTTATAGCTAATTTTTGTGATAAACATCTGATTTCTAAGATATTATAGAGAAATGATACCAATATGTAATAAGAAATGCTATTTATTTTTCAACAAACAAATCGTAAAATGACAATTCTTACTTTATGCATATAAATATCCCAAAGAGGGCAAAGACAAAGAGGAAGTACACTTGTACAAAAATATTTACATCAGCACTTTTTGTTGTAGTAAAGAATTAGAGACAGTGGTAGAGAGTGACTAAATAAATTTTGTCATATGTTGTAATGAAACATACCTCTTAGGGAAATAAGAAATGATAAAAAATTCATAGAAACTTAGATCTGTATGAACTGAAGCAGAATGAAAAGAGGAAGACCAGGATAACCATATAAATATAAATAATATTATAAAAATAAAATGATTTTGAAAGATTTAAGAACTCTGATCAAATGCAATACAAATAACAATTCTAGGGAAATGAGGAAGCAAGCTCCACACATTTTGACAAAAAGATGATGAATACAGATATAAAATAAAATATACAATTTTGGACTCTTTCAGCATGGATGTTTGTTTTGCTTGACTGTACACATTTATGACAAGGACTTTGTTTTTTCTTTTTTCTTAGTGAAGTGAGTTGAAAAGGTGAAAGAGAATAGGGACAGGAAAGGAAAAAAAAAGAAAGGAGGATCATTGAGCCATCTTTTTTAAAACTTGAAAAAAGAGGGTAGAAGAAAGGTTAGAAAGAAGCACAGTTTTGAAAATTATGTATTGAATTTATATACTTAAAAAGAAAAGCAAGCTGTACATAATAGAGATCTGTAGTTTCATGTATAATCTCCTTTTCTGATTTCCTAT
Source organism: Myrmecobius fasciatus (assembly GCA_023553655.1). Classification (NCBI taxonomy): domain Eukaryota; kingdom Metazoa; phylum Chordata; class Mammalia; order Dasyuromorphia; family Myrmecobiidae; genus Myrmecobius; species Myrmecobius fasciatus. The sequence goes on from JAJPUD010000496.1 coordinate 77,777, forward strand.
AAATTTGGAAATATTCATTTTATTTGGTGTTTGTTAAGTTCACCATAAAAAATGCAAAACAAAACAATAACAATCTAGAGCAATGAATCAGAACTGGTAGACTTGACTTCAGTTCCTTTGAACATCCTTTGAACATCTCCTCTCCCCTCCCCTTACCTGCTCCAAACACCTCTCCATTTAGAAAACTTCCATATTTGTTTTCTAATTTTCAAGGGCATAGAGATTTTTTCATAAAGCCCTATGTTTTAGTAGGACATTTCTCTAATATGAAGTAACTAACAGGATTAACGATGTTAATTTAATCTATTTAAGAATGGACTGCCTAAAGTAATCTCTTGCTCCAGCACAGGAAGAGGGGAAATCAGTAAAATTTATTTTTGTCCTGTTTTTGTTTTTGCAGTATACAAATGTGGAAAATGGTTTTATGAATAGCTTTTTCAAGCTTTTAATCTGAGTTTAAAACATCAATTAATATGGAGTTGGCTGTCAATCAACTTTTCTGTTTCCATTCAAAGGAACAAGCTTGGGAATGCAGGACTATTAAATGTGATTGAAGTGACAAAAAGAAAGTACATGATAACTTTCAAATGCAGGTAAGGAATGTTGGAGAGAAGTTTCCTGCATTGGTTGGGAGATTGGGCTGGATGGCCCAAAATATCCCTTTCAAAGCAAAGATGCTGTGACTTTTATGGTTTATCTTAGCTTATTAATGATAATAGAGGCAGTATGGTATAATGAATAAAGAAATAAGTCTAGAAGACTGGGTCAAGTGCTGCCTTGTCACATATCCTAGCTGTATGACTTTAGGGGAGTCACTTAAAATCTGGGTTCCAGTCAACCTTCTAAGATTGTAAATCCCAAAACAATTGTCAATCTACATTTTCTTTGACAGGAGTTTCTTTTACCATTGAAATTATAGGTGCCATGTCAAATAAAAATTAATTATATATTACAATACTTTATATTATAAATATTGTGCAACTAGAGTTGCCAGGGTAAAAAAATATAATAAAACAAAACTCACAAATTCATTTAAACCAAAACACAGAAGTGGACTGACTACATGACTTGCCTAAAATTTATATTGTATATTCTAAGTCTGGTTCTGGTCTCAGGAGATGATGCTTTAAGAATAATCTGAGGCAAGTACTAGAGCAGCAACTCTTCCATTGCTCCATTTCAATTCTGAATGCTTAGTAAGAGTAGTTACAGAATAGTGACACATGATAAAGTGTAGAAAATGTAAGTGAAACTTATTAGTAATATTAAGTGATAGCATATTTTCAAGAATATACTTGACTCAAATAGCAAAGTGCTATGAAATTTATATACAAGTAGTAACACACTTAAGAATCCTCTTTGTCTATTTCTCTCCCTCACCTCCTCCTTATTGAACTTGTCTTACTCTTCTTACCTCTTCCATTCTTTTCTTTTTCTGTGTCTTACTCTCCCTCATAACTTTACCTTCCTTGATTATTTCCCGTCTGGGTCTGGATGCATTGATTTTGTTGGTGCAAAATCTTAGCAATTTGTGTTTATCATTTTTACTATGATCTTCTCTTGTCTCATTTGATCAAGAACTCTTCCTCTAGCCATAACTATGAAAAATAACTTCATTTCTTCTTCTCTTTTCCTATAATTTGCTTATGAGATGACATTTAAAAAAATCTAGGTCATATATCTATTTGGGAAGAGAAGGGAACACTTGTGAGAAATGCTTTTAAGACAGAAATATTTATTTTATGTTATATTTTATTTGATTTAATTTATGGAATAAAACAAGTAATTCCATAATATAGCACAATAAATAAGATTGTACAAATCTACTATACACAATTTGCTATTCCTTTCAAACATACAGCAAAATTATCAGGTAAATTTTTTTTTCCTTTTTTTCTTCCCTCCCCCACTCATCCTACAGAAGACCCCTATTATATACACAATTAGTTTATATATACTTTTATTAAGCAGTTCTTTCTCTGGATGCTGATAGCCCTTCTTCATATGCCCTTTTTAGTTAATTTGGGTATTTATAATAGACAAAATAACTTATTCACTCAAAGTCATTCTTCAAACAATATTGTGTTACTGTATACAACATTCTCTTGGTTCTGCTCATTTTGCTCTTTATTATTTCATGAAAGACTTTCCATATTTTTCTAAATTCACCAAGCTCATTATTTCTTATATCAAAGTAGCATTTCATTACAATCATTCACCACAACCTATTCAGCCATTCCCCAATGGATAAGCATCCCTGCAATATCCAGTTCTTTGCCACCACAAATAGTTCTGCTACAAATATTGTAGAACAATATAGGTTCTTCCTTTCCCCTAATCATCTTTGGTATTGCTATGTCAAAGGGAAATACTTTTTTTAATGAGGAAATTGGGTGATCTAAGATGCCTCCTGGTTCTAAAATCTATGCTTCTCAGCACAGCAGTGATGGAAGCCCCTTCTCAAGAGACAGTGCAGTAGTGTTCTCAGGAGACACAAAGACTCCCTCCGTTTTCTGACCTCTGAGAGGGTAGGTGAGACTGGTGATCAGGGAACAACCTGGTAGTGGTGCTGGTGGTAGGGTGGGGAGGTTTCATTGATAGAGCTGGAAATAGATGACCCCAGAATGGAAGGTTTGGGCAAGACATCCAGAAACCCTGAGTCCTGGTTGCTAGAAGATTAATAATAATAATAATAATGATAGCTAACATTTATATAATGTTTACTACATGCCAGGTACTTTACAAATATTATCTCATTTGAAGTTCATATAGATAGTTGCTACGACTGTTCCCATTTTAGAGTTGAGCAATTTGTGGAAGACTAAGGTTAAATGACTGACATGGTTAATTAGTGTCTCAGGTCAGATTTGAATTTGTCTTCCAGATTCCAGACCTGGTGCTCTATCCACAGTTCCATCTAACTACAAGAAAAGACTAAAATCTTTTCTTCCCATTTGTGGGGGTTCTCCTTAAATATGGTCAATCTACATCAACTTGTCCTTAGCTCCTGATGCATTCACTGCTTCCAGCTCATCTGGGGATGCAGTTAAGACACTGATGGGAATAGAACAAGTTCAATAGCTTCTGTGCCCTTTGAATCGTGTGTGTGTGTGTGTGTGTGTGTGTGTGTGAATTCACAGACACATTATATTTATGCATGCATATTTAAATATGTATATACACATATGTAAGGTTATTTAAAAGGGGGAGATCACAAGCAAATGGGGTGATTTTTTACAAAAGGCTTCCCATACAACTCAATAAGTAAAAGTACAAATTGTGAGAAGAAGAGCTAAGGAAGGAGTGCATTACAGGTACAAGGGATAGCAGGGGCAAAGACAGGGATGGAAAATGACTTGTCCTGTTTGAGGAACAGTATAAAGGCCAGTATGACTAGACCACAGAGTAGAGAAAATTGGGGTAATATGTAATAAGACAGAAAAAGTATATTAAGATCAGGTTGTAAGAGACTCAGATGGCAAAATGGAAGATTTTATATTAACCACTAGAAGTAGTAAAGAGTCACTGAAGTTTATTGAGTAAATGAGTAATAATGGATTTGTACTTTGGAGAAATAACTTGAAGCCTCTTGCAATACATCAGGTAAGAGGTAGTAAGGTCTAAACTAAGAGTGGTGAGTTTTTTTTTTTTTCTTTAAGAGATGGGGACGGATGGAAGTGACATTTTTGTTGCTGTTGTTATTGCTGATTAGATACATGTCAAAAGTGAAAGTAAAGAGTTGAAGTGGACATTGAGGTTTTGAACCTGGATGACCTGAAGGATGCCCTCAATGAAAAAGAGGGAAAGTTAGAAGTATGGTGAGTTTTTACAAAATTAATTGAAGAGAGATAATGAGTTCTCTTTGAGACATTTTGAGTTAAAGTGTCTGTGGGATATTAAAAATATCCAAAAGATATTTGGTGAAGTGGGACTAGAGCTCAAGAGAGAAACATGGGTTAGATCCATGGATCTAGGATTCATTTAAAGAGTGGATAAGGCTGCCAAGTGACATGCTTATCAGATTTGCAAATGAAGTGGCTACTTCTCTATAAGGTAATATATTCATTTTCTTCTTTTATAAATTTATCTATCTTATCTGTAATGGAAAACATGATCAGTTTTGAAGGGTCAATATTCTATGCATACATGGAAGAAAGTATATTTCTTCCCATTCTCTATATTTAAAAAAAATCAGTTTCTTCAATATTCCATTTAAACCAACAATTTTCTCACTTATCTTTGTTTGATTTATCATTTTATTAGTAAAATGTTGAAACCTACTTAGTTTTCTCTTATTTTCTTCTTGTAAGTCTGTGAGTTTTTCCTTTATACATTTAATTTTTATTGCTTAATGCATTCATACTGAATCAATATGTTGTTATTCCTAATGGTGCCATTATGCAAGAAATATCTTACTGTTTATCTCATAGAAATATTTTATGGTTCAAATTAGACTTTGGCAGACATCACCTATGTATCTCCTAATTCTCATGAACTATATGTAGCATGATAAATTTTAGTCAGTTTGATTCATATTTCTGTACATATTTTGAATTAAATACCTTTTCTTTAAACAGCATATTATTGAATTCTGCTTTCTAATTGGAACAATGTCTGAAATTTTCTGAATTATATCTCCCATAAACTGGTGTATTAGCTCAGCAATTTTCAGAATATCCAGTTTGAAAAGGGGGTAGAACTCTTTCAGTGGACTGAGATGTGGTCTATGAGTCTGAATGAGGGAGAGAGAGAGAGATGTGGGGGGAAGGGAAGAAGAGAGGAAATGAGAGGAGAGAGAAAGAGAGGGAAAGAAGGAGAGGAAGAAAGGGAGGGAGAGGAAGAGGGAAATAGGGAGAGGGAAAAAAATAAGGAGAGGGAGAGGGAGAGAAAGGGAAAAGGAGAAGGAGGAGGAAGGAGGGAGGGAAGGGGATTAGAGAGAAACAAAAATGAGAAGGGATTTCCCCCTCAGCTGTGCTTAAAACATCCTTGTATTAATACATGCCAATAATATGAAACATCATACCATTACTACGTCTCCCTGGAAAAAAAATAGTGACCAGAGATTTCATCCTCCAGGTACCATGAAGAAGCAATAAGGCTTTCCACAATGCTTTATGTTTCTATTATCTAGAAGCCACATTTTCCAGATACTGGGACTTTAAACATGTGTCTAGTTGGCAAATCTCTAATACCCTTTATGTCCCTTTGCTTTCAATGCTCTATTGAGGAGCCAGCATGAGGAAAAGAGAGAAAAGGAGAAAGTGATACAGCCGAGTCACTTGTAGGTGCCAAATTCTTTAATTGATGAGGGCATAAGTTGATTCATCTGTGTCATTCTTTCATATGTTGAAGATCCAGGATGGAAAAGATAGATTTGCAGTTTCCAATTCCTTGAGACAGGAATTGTTTCCTCTGGGAAATCAGTGATTAAACTCCTTGCTTTTTTCACTTTCGTTTTATTTCAAGGAAATTTTTTTTAAAGCATGGCATCATATATTTGATTCTTGCTTTATTGAAGAAATTCTATGAAAGCAATGGTTTTTGGTTGAGACAATTATCACTTTAGTACCATGGACCTGAGAAATAGTCATTAGGAGAACATAATGAAGTCCAGGCTTCTCAGCATAACCTTAATACTTTTTGGTCACCAGAGGGGAAAGACTCCTGTTACTATATCTTCCAAAAAGTGCTGGCACTGGTCTGATATTTCCTGTTGCCACTTTTATCCCATAGCATTAATACTACTATTTTCTGGATGCTGTTGAATGGGAAACTTCCTCCTAATTTCTTCTTTTCAATTATCCTGGCTCAAGTGCCCAAATTCATAGTCTAGATCTCATTTTACTATGACAATCTCAGTCTCAATTCAAACTGTATGTTGACAGCTGTTGAGTTAACAGACTTGTCTCACAGATACTTAGTACAGAGAATTCCAGATCCTTTTACATATCGCAGTAGTGATGGAACAAAGAAATAATTTTAATATGCTTTCATTTTGTAATTACAATTATTGTGTGTATGTGCTTCTGCTGACACTAGATTAACTCAGAAGATCTGATCTTGTCCAGATGAAATTAGATTGAGTTCTTTTCCCCCAATTTAGTTGGTTCTCAATCACTTGGGTTCTGGATTTTGTGCTATATAAACATATTTCATTGTTCTTTTCTGTTATGTTTTTAATTCTGTGTTTAAAAGAATGGGAAGTGTGGGAAAAGTTAAAGCTTTTAAAGAGCACCCTTTATTGACTATTAGAAGTATTGTAGTAGTTAGTGTGGTCAAGTTAAGTATTTCAAAGATCATTCAAACCTACAATGAAATAGAATTTTTCACTAAAACAATGAAAAATGATTCCAAGAACTGACAAACTACTGCTATGAAATAGCTTTGTTAATCCTCTGAAAACCTCAGAGGTACCTGGCAGATGGAAGGACAATTATTAGTTCATTTATAATATAGTATAGGCCAATTAAATTTGATAGAAGAGAGAGACCACTAAAGAAATAGCTATTAATGAATGCTATTAAAAAAAGTTTGTCCTCTAAAAGATGGTACAAAGGAATATTAAAGATAAGGAAAAGGCAATTCTTACTTTATAAACTCACTTTTTTATTCAAGATGATACCAAAACCATTGGCAGAAGAAGTCAGGTAATCTTACAATATTTGGGCATTTTCATCAGATTATAAAACACCCCCCCAATGTTTTGCAACCTTTACTTCTTGATTCTACTGAGGAAATAATGAACTCAAATAAGTAGACTGATACGCTGAGAAGCAGAATTGTTCCAGATTTAGAGGAATTTCCAAATGGAAGTATAATACTACAATACAATGTTATACCATGCCACATGTCATGAAAGATTAAGATATTTCAAGATTTGGAAACAAACAAGCTTTGATATGCTTGAAACCTAATTGATTTAAACTAAATTGAAAAGCTTTGGGCTTTAATCAAGACTAGACTTAGAAAAATGGAATGTTCAATTCAATTTGCATCTGCTGCCTTGCCAGGTTTCAAATCCACAGAACAAGATGCCTCTCTCAGGATAACTTCATCACTTCTAAACTCACCACCATGCTTCAAATTCAAATCAATTCAAAAATTAATTAAACAACCATATCCTTTAGTCTTCTTTACCCTCTGAATAGAAAGTCAAAGAGTAGAGTCAGAGGCAAATTCCTCCCAATGCCTTTCATTACAGAGAGCAGAAATAGACATTTCTTTATACCTCAACTTTATACCTATTTACTTAATTGGTTTGGATCAATGAATCAAGATGTACCAGTGCTAAGTACCTCTTACTTTCATCTTTCCCCATCCAGCTTTCCTGTCTTCTTTTGTGTGTTGTTTCCCTCTTTAGATTGTAAGCTCCTTGAGGGCAGACAGTTTTTCTTTTTATTAATTGTACTTACAGCACTTGTGATGGGCACATTGTAGGTATTTAATAATAATAATAATAAATTTTATTACATTGTATTGGAAGAACAAGTGATTTCAAAAAAGTGGGACATAATGAATAAAATTTTTTTAAGTATAAAAAGTTGTAAGATTTACTGAATAAGTTAACATATTCAATCATTTACATTTAAGGTTAAAATTTTAAGTCAGTCTCATCTTATACTATTGTTGTTGAGTCATTCAGTCATGTCTGATTTTATGTGACCTGGTTGATTATACTATCAATGGGCTTTCTTGGCAAAGATACTGGAGTGGTTTGCCATTTCCTTGTTTAGTGAAATAAGGCAACAGAGATTGAGTAACTAGCTCAAGGACACAAAGCTAGTAAGTGTTTGAGAGCCAGATATGAACTCAGGTTTTTCTCACTCCAGATCCAGTGCTCTATCTACTGAGTAAGCAAGCTGCCTCACCTTATACTATTTGTTAAATTATTGTTATTTTAAAATGTAAACAGTTTTCACATTTTATTACATTGTTAAACCAAACAACATCAATTTTATTCCATACTAATTTTATTTATACTATTTTATACTAATAGTTGTCTTTCTAAAATTTAACCTTTCCCTAATACCCTTCCCTATTTTAAAGACAGAAGTTTTATTCTATTTTAATACTCCTAGCATCATTTCTCCTATATCCTTTTTTCACCTGACTTTTCTTTAAAAAAATTGTTCCTTTTTTAAAAAATTATCTGTTTGCTATATGATGGTCAATTCTGATGGACATGGCCCTCTTCAACAATGAAATGTTTCAAACCAGTTCCAATTGTTCAGTGAAGAAAGCCATATACACCCAGAGAGAGGGATATGAAATGTGAACCACAACATAACATTTTTATGCTCTCTATTGATGTTTGCTTGCATTGGGTTTCCTTTCTCAGATTTTTTTCTTGTAGATATGATTTTGTCAAGTATTTTAACATAATTAACATGTAGTGGATATCCTGCCATCTAGGGGAGGGGAGGGGACTAGGGGGAAAATTTGTAAAGGAAAGCTTTGTAAGGGTTAATGTTGAAGAATTGCCCATACATATGTTTTGCAAATAAAAAGCTTTAATAAAGAAAAAAAATTATCTGTTTGCAGCCAGTCAACAAGTATTTAAGTGCTTACTATGGGCTACATACTCAGCATGTAAGTCATGGGGATAGGAAGGAAGACAGAAACAGTCCCTGCCCTCAAAGAACTTTTACATTTTGATGGGGGAGACAATATGCAAATAACTGGGCACATACATGTTGGGTTCTTATTACCTCTGTCCAGAACTACTGTAATATCCCACTAACTATTCACTGTCTTTAAGTCTTCTCTAATCTCTCCATCCTAAGGAACAGGCCTGGCTATATTACTGCACTGCTCAAAAATTCTTCCTCGCTCCCTGTTAATGACATAATAAAGAATAAACTTCTTAGCCTGCCATTTCCCTGACTTCAACATAGCTTTCTAGGCTTACATCATTTAACTGGCCTTCAGGTAGTCAAACCGTGGTGTTACTAGTTTACCCCTCAATTTGTTGTATCAGAATTTGTTTCTCTGGCCCTGGGACCCAAACCTTAGAATATCAGGATGCCAGAATGCTCACTTGAAGTTTCAAATTCACAAAATCAGAGGCTCCAAATTAGGTTTCACCTAAAAAGAGAAAAATAAAAATGGATTTACTTTTACTAGGCTAAATTTCCTTACAAGGGGGAGGGTCCCATGTCCTCTCCCTTTAAAGCACAGTCTCTTCACCTGGTGGCATGAGTGAAGGAGTTACTCTCTGAGATACAATTCAAATGACTGAAGCTAAGATGCCTTTCTGGATGCCCCCACCATATAACCATATAACTTCTTCTTCTATAGGTGATTAGGTGGCTAGAACTATTTATAGAACCATTTCCAGATAAGTTCCCCAGGTTCTCCAAGGCCCTAACATTCCATGTGATCACAACTGATCCCACCTCTGCCATGTGCATATTCCTTTATGTATCTCATACTTTATTATATTTATTGTATATTTTATTATATATTATATTTGTTACATATGTTTATTGTAGAGTATTTATTAGGCTAGGAGTTAGAAAGACCTATGTTACATTCTGTCACAGCACTTACTAACTGCATGGAGCTCAGCAAGTCACTTAACTTTTGTTAAGTCTCAGTTTCCTCAGTAATAAAGTGGTTATTGTAGCTTCTATTTCACAGGGTTATGATAATCGAAAGATATAATGTAAGCAAAGAACTTGGCCAACATAAAACACTGTATAAAGGTCAGTTCTTACTCTGAAACAAGGACTAGCTTTCAGTAAAACAAAGATGATGGAAAGATAGCGTTCAGGTGGCATTCTAAGATTGTACTTACATCCAGGTTCATGGTTTCTTGCAAAGTCATCAGTCAAACTGTTCTCTGCTGGACCTTTGAGTGGAAGATTCTCAGTCATCCTTGAGTCAATTGGGCTTGTAAAACAAGGTACCATATAAGGGAGGGACTCTAGGCTGAATAGTTTCAAAGGGATACTGTGTAGCTGAGTTCCCATAGTTACCCTGCAGGCTGTGGTAACAGCCAACTGGTCCTTTCAAATATTGTACTTGATGCCTTTGTTAACAGTTTGGGCTGCTGTTTTGTATCCAATCAATGAACTCTTGGGATAGGTGCAGTCAAAGTGAAAGGGGACGGGTAGGAGAGTGTCTGGGTAAGATTCTCCCTTGAGCCAAATTGACTGAATTTTGCAAAACTAGAGAATAAACCTTGCAAACCAGTGCTTTTGCTAATCTCATAGACTATTTCTAAGGAAAATTGGTGAGAATAGCTTTAAGGGGAAGAATGGGCAGAAGACAGATGAGAAGGCTAGCACCTTGTGTAATTTTTTTTTTTTTTTTTGCTTTTTTGCTGAGGCAATTGGGGTTAAGTGACTTGCCCAGGGTCACACAACTAGGTAATGTTAAGTGTCTGGGACCAGATTTGAACTCAGGTCCTCCTGACTTCAGGGCTGGTGCTCTATCCACTGGGCCACCTAGCTGCCCCCTTGTGTAATTTCTTTGGTCAAACTCATGGAGTTTCAAAGCTGGATACCTTTTAGCAGGAGCATTTTATTTGCTTACTAGTCCTTTGATAAAGAAGGAAACCAACAATCTCTAAAATAACCACAGATGATGTTCTGACAAAGGGGCTTATTCTTGCTTTAAATTGAGCATTCCATGGTTAGGGTCAAGATTTTTCCCCCTGGCTAGCACTGTGATCAGATTTATAGATAATATTTTAAAACTATGATATATATGCATAGTTTTATGCAAAATGCCTCTTGCAGCATTTTCTCTAGATGTGTTAAAGGATTTTCTGTGATTCAGCCTGATATTGAAGGGAGAGCTCTGAGACCTGGAATTTGAAGACCTGGCTTCAAATGTGACTTCTGACACGACTTCTGTGACTTAGGGAGGTAGCACTATACTGTGGCCAGAGCAATGGTGCTTGGGTCAAAAGATGAGGGCACAAATCTCACTTCTTATGCTTGTTACGTATTTGACCTTAGGCAAGTCATTCATTCAGTCTCCATGGGCCTCAATTTCCTCATCAGTAAAATGATGGGCTTGGTCCAAATGGCCTCAAGCTTCTTTCCAGCTCTAATTGTATAATTTATGGTTGATTTTTCTTTTGAGAACTGCCTCATCCTGCACCTTTGTTTTCTGAGGTATAGAAATGCAGTCTGTGACAATGAATATAAAAGAACTTAAATTGGGGGAGAAAGGTGGATGTGATAGGATGCTACCCCCATTCTATTTTTGAGCCCCTTGATTTTTCATTCAACTTTTCAGCAGCTGAAAGGCATTCGAACCCTCCCCCCCATTTTTCCATTCAAAGGATTTTAGATGAGAATAGTTCACATAGAATGATAGACTGAGATCTGGGAGAGACCTTAAAGCCCCTCTAGTCTAATGTCCTTAATTTACAGATGAGGGAACTAGGGCAGAAGGATAGTGACTAGCCTATTTATGGTCACACAGCCTTTAAGTGTCTCAGGCAGAACTTGAACTCAGGTCTTCCTGATTCTAAGTCCAGTGTCCTTTTCACCAAGCCATGTTGCTTCATGTTGAGGATTGGGGTGGTTTATTTTATTTCTGATCCTGGGACTTTCTGAATCAACCCCTTTATAGGTGGAGGAAGGAAGTAGGGTCAATATTATAAAAGAGGCACTCCTTAAAGAGACCATAAACAATTTCCAGCCCACTCTCTCTTTCTCCGAAGAATAAACAACAGAATTGTTAGGGGTTCTAGGTGATACATCGGATTCCTTTATAGACTGTAACTGAGCCCATTCTCAGGGATGCTTCCCTAACGTTCAGGAAATAGGCCACTTCCTTTAAAACTACCAAGAATCAGTAAGATTTCTGGTGCCCTCTACAGAATCTTTTGTTCCTAATGTTGCCAGTGGGCCAGACCCAGTCAGGATCCCCACCCCTACCCCTGCCCCTTCATTTGGCTAGCCTCTCCAGGGCAGGTAATTTTCTCGGACCTGGATCACTTTCTCCCCAGGTGGTAGGATGAAGTCTCTAAGGAGAAAGTCAGTCGGTTATCTTTTTTCTTAAGTGGGAAAAAAGTGACCATTTATATGTATATATATATATATATATTATATATATTATATATATATATATATATATATATTTTGCCCATTTAGGGCAACTCTTTCCTCTGGAAGTCTGCTTCTTTCTCAGGGTCTTTTGTCTCTCTTGGATTTTGTCTCTGTCCCCTCTTCCACCGTTCCATTTTTGCCTTTCACGCAAAGTCCACCCATCCTTAAACCTCCTGATTTTAGAAGTAGAAGGGACACAGTCTCCTTAGGATGAGGCCTGCAAGGCTTAAGCAACTTACTCAAAGTTCTAAGTAGCAAACGGACATTCGAACCCGGGACCTCTGATTTGAGAGGCCGCTCTCCTGCCCTTGCACCACTTCACTCTCTCCCAGCCCGGGCCTCAGTACGCATCTTGCCCAGCTCAACTTGAGCAGAGTCTAAGAGCAGGGGGTGGTGCGTGCGAATGTGTGTGCATATATATGTGTATGTGTGTGTGCGCGCACCATGTGCAAAGGTGACCCGCAGGGGAGCCCCGAAGCCCACCACTCCTCCCCCTTTGGCTGTGGTTGGACAGGAGCGTAGACGCTGCCAATCTCCATCAGTCAGACTGGAGGCCTCCACGGAATTCCCCTAGGCTCTCTCAGCAGCCCCAATTGTAGGGAGATAGGGTCCATTCCGCCCCGCCCCAGCCCCACCTCCCTCCTCCGAGGGGGCGGGGAGAAAGGCCGCGGGAGGGAGGGCCCAGGCGGCGGTGGGAGGCCGCTGCACTGGAGGAGGAGGAGGAAGAAGAGGACACGTTATTGTGTCAAAGGGGTTCGGGTGCTCTCCCGTGCTTGTGTGTGGATGCGTGAGCGTTTGTGTGTGTGTGTGTGCGCGCGCGCGCGTGGGTCTCCCTGTGTCCCCTCGGCTGCTCCTCTCGGAGGAAGAGCGAGCGCGGGCGAGCCCAATTCCCACGCAGCATCCCTTGGCCGCGGGCAGGCAGCAAAAGCCGGCCTGCCGGACAGATTGCCGGCGGTGGGACGCCGTGCGCTCCTCGGAGAGGAGCTGTAGCAGCTGTAGAGCCGGGGGCAGGGGCCGGGACGAGGGCGCCAGCTCGCTGGGGAGCCCTCTCTCGGCGTGCTCACCGCCGCCACCGCGGAGGCTCCGCTCGGCAGCCGGGGCCTCGGTGCAGGAGAGAGGCCAGCTGGAGAGTGAGGGAGGTAGCCAGCCCAGAGCAGCACAGCCCCGCGCTCCGAGTCCGCTCCTCGGCGCCCAGCTCAGTCATCATCCTCCCGCTGCTGCTTCCTCCTCCTCCTCCTCTTCCTCCTCCTCCTCCTGCGGCAGCTGAGACTGCTGCTGCTGCTGCTGTTGAGCCCGAAGTGGTCGCGTCGGGGGCTGCACCCGCACCCCTCTTGGACCTGGGGCTGCCGTGCCCCCTGGTGTGGGAAGCTCGCGCTCGTGTCGGGGTGCTCCGGGGGCTCCGAACTCTGGCTGCCCAGGAAAGTGCCTTCATGAACCCAGAGGATGTCCGGGAAGCATTACAAGGGTCCTGAAGTCAGCTGTTGCATCAAATATTTCATATTCGGTTTCAATGTTATTTTCTGGGTAAGTTGTGGCGTTATTATTATCCTCGGTGGCGTGGTGTCGGTGATTTTATTCACGATGGTTCCCCGGGTTGCCCCAAGTGCTTTTTTACTTTTCGCAAACCTCTGGGCTTTTGCCTGCTCTTCCCCAAAGAGAGAAAAGGTCCCTTAGTTCCTTTTCTTTCCTAATTGCTCCTAGTAAGGGGGCTAGGATTTTAATCCTTTGTAGGTTGGGGGCGGGGGGAAGGATGGGGAAGAAAGAACTAAGAAAAACTGAGATTGAAAGGCAGCTCCCAGGCCTCAGATTGTCCCTGGAAAAGGAGAAAAGTGAACTATTGTTGGGATAAAAATGAGATCAAAGGTTTGGCAGTTTGGGACAATAAGCAGCGACATGGAATGGATTTGTTCCCATGGGATATTGATGTTGTGCACAGCTTGGGTAATAATAGGGCAGATTAACCATGCAAAGCACCCTCCCCGAAGTCCACCTTTGTGAGAAGGATTTGATTGGGCATGAGGTTGCCACCGCTCTTACTGCTGTGTGTTCCAGAGGCTATCTGCCTTCTCCATCACAGGCTTTTGTGTATGGATGATGCAGCTTGAATGGTATATGGTGGATGCAATATGTACATAAATAACACTTCTAGCACCTTCTTTCCAAGTCTCGTTCCGAAAAGCATTTTGCATAATTGGCCCGTTTGTGGGTGTGGATGGTGGGGAAGGTTTATTTTTGTATCTGTCATTGTCAGAACAATAAATAGCAATCATCAACATATATTTCAGTCTAGTTCCTCTAACGATTATTAACCTCATGTCTTTCGTCTTTCTCTAAGTGATGAGTTAGAGTGGTTTTTGTTTTTGTTTTTGGTTGTTTTTTTTTGGCTGGACGAAAAAAATGTAAACCAGAAGGTGTGCTAGATTGAGAAATAAAGCAAATGCTTGAATGCCACTTCGTGCCTTTGTTTTTAAACCTCCGTTACGTTAAATAATGGAAATTTTGTTTTATTTTTTATTTTTTTGAGCTCACTAATGCTTTTTAGCAATCAGACAAAGAGTTTTCCCGGACTGGGAGACACAGGTGTTCCAAAGACCTTGATTTCTTCCTCCCCCTCACCTCCTTTCTTCACATTACCCACTCTCCCACGATGAAAAGTGAAAATGGTGGTTCTTGGGTTTTTCAGCAAGTTATTGCTGAGTGTAAGTTTAAAAGTCCCCTTAAAAAAAGATGATGTAGAATGATTAAATCAAGAGGTTTATTAGTAAGCCCAAAGAATCCAAACATGAGGTTTTAGTTCAGTGTCTTAATTTTTTTTTTTGTTTACATTCACAGGAGCAAATATCCGTCTTTGAGAAATGTTTTCAGAAGAATTCTTTATTGCTATTTCCTCTGCTGCATTTTCCTAATAGGGTCATTTTATTTTCATTTTTAAAAACTGTTTTCTTTTTTACATGTGTCGCATTGAGAACACATGTTTTGCAGAGTGAAACAGGATTGGAGAATACTTTCTGTACCATCTTGCCATCTGCCCTCAGGACTGATGAATAAGATTAGGAGGATGGGTGAATAAATATAATAAACAGTCCAGTACTGCTTTTGTGGTTGATTGATTGCACATAACTGGTGTTCTTGTCAAACAATCTCCTATTTTCTGGGATTACAACCAAGCTCCTAACTTAAAGTAGGCTTATTTTTCCATGGGAAGAAACCTGTTTCCCTCTTTCTTTCACCCTTTTCCTTTCCCTCACACAATTCAGATTTCTGTCTGAAATGTTCTAAAGTTATTGATAATGATTTTATTGGACATAGTTTTAACTGATGGGTACTGGACCTTTAGTGACTTTACGACATACCACGTCCCAAGGCTGGGAGTATGAGTTGATAGTCTTGTCTTGTTTGAACACAGACAATCCAATATAATTCAGCTACCAGGAAATAGGAAGGATCTATTAGGCCTTTATTTTGATTTCATAGAAAAGGATAAAAAGGAAATATTGGGATTTGGAGTCTGTTTTCTGTACAGAATTTGGGTAGTTGTTTTAACTGGCCTGATCTAATACTATGCTTTTAGGATGCTTCATCAAAGTCTTTGGGGAGTGGGGAGGCAAGAGAGGGGTGTGCTATGGGGGAGATCATTAAAAAGAGCTAGATTCCCCCTGTGCTTTAAAAGTGTGTAATCCACAATGGTGCTTTCCTTGTTTTGGACTTTGAATGAAAGAACTCATATTTGCGGGGCTGAAAATAAGCTACCCATCTGGACTTCAGGCAGAATTGTCTATGTGGGTGCAATTTGTTTTGGGTAGCCTTTCTACTTGTTATATCCTGTTTTCCCTCCCCACCCTAATATAATTTGCTGGCCTCTGACTGAGTAAAGCACCACTTTCCTACCCTCCTCCTCTGCAGGGTTTCTGATTCCAAAATCACCCTTCTCTTCTTTTATTAAAATTCTAGTTTCTCAGTTACTGGATCTCGGCTGGTAGTTGGAAACCTCTGGCTTATCAGATGAAAGTAAATTCTTAGTTTCAAATATTCATAGTGTTGGAGTTGGAGGGGAATCTTAGGTGTGAATGATTCATGGTCTTAACTGTACCTGGGGGCATTTGCATTTTAATGGAGTTATATAATTGGTAAACCCTAGGAATCTTTGTGGGTGTTATGTGGGGTGTGGTAGTAGGAGGAGAGGAGGATGGGTAGCTAGATCTTTTGAACTTATGTCTTCCCTGTTCTCTGTTTACTCCTGGTGAGTTACTCTCTGTATTAGACTGAGTACTACCACTCCCCAAAGAAGAAAATGGGTCTGTATCTTGTAACTTGAATTTTGAAAAGTTGCAGCACTCTGCCTTTTGTTTGGAGGTTTGAACCTCACCTCTGCCACATACTGGCTGTTTGAATTTGGTTTAGTCATTTATCCTCTGTAACTGAGGCACATTTCTAAGAGAATGAGGTGTAGAGAATGAGAAGGGGGAAAGTTTATATTTTTATCTTCACTAACCTATTACTTTAGTTATTTAAAACATCATTTTGGGAAAGGTCTATAGTAACCATTAGATTGTAAAGACATCCATGACATAAGAACTTCTGAGGTTCAGGTAATTTCTTCCTGGATGGTTCCTCAAAACCAGTGTAACCACAGGGTCCATTCTTGTCCTATATGCTTTTCATAGATTCTAAGCCAACTACTCTGTTGCTTCTGTGGATGGCAAAGGATGATGAATATAATAGAGGAAGCCTCATCTTTCACTCTTGAGCTGTTAATACTAAAGTGAATTTGAAATGGAGAATTTAGAGATGTACAATTTCTGACAAATGAAGAAAGATATGAGATGGGGATTGACAAATTTTAGTTCTGGCTGAGATACCAACCAGCTCCGTGCCTCTGGATCAAGCCATTTAATCTTTTGGGACTTTGGTTTCCTTACTTTAAAAATAATTAGGTTTGAATATTTGTCTGAAGTCCCTTCCAGTTCTAAGACTTAATATGGTTTGGGCCACATTGAAAGTGAAAATGGTTTTCCTTTGACCACTTTACTGCCAAAGAAGTTGACAAAGACCGAAAATTATAATGAAGGTGTAACAATAGTCAATTCCACTGGCTCTGTTAATCATATCCCTTGGGCTGTCTGTACTTGGTGTCCAGAATCGACAAGAGTGAGCTGGACTGACCCAAAGGTTGTTAGAAATGAAAGAGTCCTTAGAAATAATTTGGTACAACTCCCAACCCCTCATTTTACAAATGAGGAAACCAAGGTCAGGGAAGGTCAAAGAGACTTCCATTCATAAGCACCAGCCAGGACTCGGTGGAAGGCCTTCTGAATCCAGGCCTAGTGTGTTCATATCATACCTCATGAGGGTATTCTCCAAGGTGTAGGTTTAGTACCTCTTATCTACAAATACAGTCTGCATACATATAAGATAATGCAGCATCATTGGGTTGACATTCCCATGTCACAACACCCTCATGCCCTCCTAGGACTTAGAGGAACATCCATCCTCCCTCTTCTGCCAGCTGCAAACTGAGGGAATGGATTCAGGTTTGTATTCTGATATTTTTCTTTTTCCTTGCAACCTACATAAAACCCATATTGTAAATTCTACATTTCCCAGAAGGTGTTCTTGTATTTTTCTCTTTTGCTTGTCTTTACACAGACTGCAAGATTGACATAATTTAGGGAACAGTTTGTTTCATAGACTGTGAAGAATTGAAAAGGAACTAGTATAGGGAAGGGGAAGGAAATAAGTATTTATTAAGCATCTACTACATGCAAGGCGCTGTGCTAACTGCTTTACAAATGGCAATCTCATTGGATCTTCCCAACAACTCTGGGAGGTAGGTGTTGTTCTTGTCCCCGTTTTACAGTTGAAGAAATTGGGGCAAACAGAGGTTAATGATTTAGATGGATCCAGTTAAGTGTCTGCGATCACATTTGAACTCAGGTCATCCTAATTCCAGGCCTAGAGCTCTACCTACAGGGCCACCACCTAGCTTCCTTTCCCACTTCTCTTCTCTCTCTGTTTTGTAAAATCCCAAGAGGAGATGGAGAAACTACAAAATTTCAGTGCTACTTGTCAAATCTGTAGAGCCAGGTAGTAGAAGAACTATCTATTTCTCTGAGGAACTCATGGTTCTTTTAGTCTTAACCAATGTTCTTCCCAACAAAGTGGAAGACACGTGTATATAGATCTCATATTGTGCTTGTAGGGTACAGTTATGTATCTTGGTGGAAGGGTCATTCTCTACCCCTTACTCTTCCAATCTGTTGTCAACCCCTATCATTTTTACCTTTCAAACATCCTTCTAGCCCCTTTTTCTCCTGTCATTGCTGTCACCGTGGTACAGGCTCTTATTATCTAATTGCTTTCCCTACCTCAGTTTTTTTTTTTCCATCTAGTCCACTCAAGCTATTAAATTGCAGATCTGATCATACCATCCCTTTCTAGGCAATAACCTATAGTGCTCCCCATTGTCTTTCAGGATCCATATAAAATCCTCCTGTTTGGCTTTTACAACTCTTCATGACCTATCCCCCTTCTGCCACTATCCTTCCATTATAGTCCCTTTCATGTACTCTTTATCCTAGTGACACTGACCTCCCTGCTGTTCCTCACACGAGACATTCCATCACTTTACTCTGTATTTTTACTGACTTTCCCTCATATGAGGTCTCTCTCCATTCTCATTTCTGCTTTCTAGAGTCCTTCAAATCACAGCCAAAATCCGACATTCTGTAAGAAGTCTTTCCCTATTTGCCCTTAATGTTGGTGCCCTTCTTGCGAGATTTTTTCCTGTTTATTATATGTCTTGTTTTGACATAATTGTTTGCATGTTGTCTCCCCTTTTAAACCATTAATTCCTTAAGAATAGGAACTGTATTTTGTCTTTGTATGGCCAAGAACTTTGCAGCACTGTGCTCCTCGGTAAGTAGTGTGGGTGCTTGCTTAATCAAAGCTTGTTGACTTGTCTAGAGGGCAGATATCTTTTTATCTTGTCCTTAAATTCAGAAAACAGGGAAATTTAGGGAACTTTGGATATATAGGATAGAGATGTGAATCTTGTGATTCACAATAAATTGCAAGATGTGTTGGAATGATGATATATCAGCATTTTACATGTCATAATTTTTGCCTTAATTTGCTAGGCATCTGTTAGCTTCAGTGGCAACCATATGGGAGTCTAAACTGCCTTTTGAATTGTTACAGAGAGATAGTAGGAGGAAAGCTAAATATGATTATGTAAGTGTCATATGGGAAAAGTGTAAGGAAGGGACATGGATTTCTCTGTGGGAAAGGTAATTGAATACTACCCTGCCTATCCTAGTTGCATGCATTCTAAGTCACTGAGAAAGTGCTGCCATATTTTCCCTTGAGGTTGCCTTTGGGAGTTTGATGGAGTCAAAGAGGAAATGTATGAAAGCAAATAATACAACATCCACAATAAATTGTCCATGTGAGATCATTTAGGTGAATCATGCCATCATAATATGTCTATAATATATTTTTGTTGTTCAGTCATTCTTTAGTAGTGTCCACTTCTTTGTGACCCCATTTGGGGTTTTCTTGGCCAAAAAAAAAATACTGGAGTAGTTTGCCATTTCCTACTCCAGCACATTTTCAAGAATTGAGGCAAATAGGGTGAAGTGACTTGCCCAGGCTCATACAGCTAGGAAGTGTCTGAGGTTGGATGCAAATTGAGTCTTCCTAATTCCAAGTGCAGGGCTCTATCCATTTCACCACCTAGCTGCCTCAATAATATTTAAGTCCCTGGCAAAAATCAAAAGTAAATTTCATTTAGTATGGGTGCTTTGTAATTAAGGGCTCTTTGATCTGAAGATTTCAAAGTACTTTAAAAACATATGATCTTTTCTATTTGACAGCACAAGAAATATAAGCATAGAGATGTGGACATTCTTTCCTTAAAACAACAGAGCATATAAGACTAATTGATGATCAATTCTGAAGGACGTGGCTCTCTTCAACAATGAAATGTTTCAAACCAGTTCCAATTGTTCAATAAAGAAAGCCATATACACCCAGAGAGAGGGATGTGAATGTGGACTACAACATATCATTTCCATGATCTCTATCGATGTTTGCTTGCATTGGGTTTCTTTTCTCAGATAATTTTTGTTCATGTAGATACGATTGTTCTTGCACAACAAGATAAGTATGGAAATATGCACATATATATTCAACTTGTCAAGTATTTTAATATAATTAACATGTAGTGAACTTCCTGCAATCTAGGGAAGAGGAGGGGACTGGGGGGGGGGAGAATTTGTAACAGAGGCTTTGTAAGGGTCAATGTTGAAAAATACCCATACATCTGTTTTGCAAATAAAAAGCTTTAATTAAAAAACAAACAAACAAAAAACAACCGAGCATTTAGCACTCTAGCTAGGAATTTAAAATCTTTTATTAGAATTCTTGAGCTAGTTTCTTGAAGTGAAATTGTTTTCAAGAACCAAAATTAGGATGCTGGGTATTTTAAAAGAAAAAAAAGCAAATAAACTATTTACATCTGATGGTATTCCAAAGGGGATCTTGGTTTTGTGGACATGTTTTATTTAACTTAATACCTTCTAGCACAAAGACAAAAAAAAAATCCACTATTTTATTCAGGGGAGGAAGGCAGAGGAGATGAGCCTCTGGATAGTGCCTCTGGACCTGCCCTGAACATTAATGATGCCTTCCCAACTCATCTGAAAATTAAAGTCTTAGACAGTTGCCTGGAGGTACTGAGAGTAATTTGAGCAGGGTCACCCATTCAGTTTGTGCTAGAAGTGAGACTTGATGACCAAGTTCACCCTTTTCCATTATGCTACCTTGTCTCTTGAAGAGTACAACAGAATAATAAATCATCATATATGATAGTTGTTTACAAGTTACTTAAAAAAGTTACTTTTAAGAGTAAATGTAATTTTAGAAAGATTATTTTAATGAGACATGTATTTTACATGTTACTATTGATAAATGTACTAAGGTACATTATCCCACTTCTGGCATTTGAATCCTAGAACTGAAACTGGAGAGATAATTGAGCATAGGAATCTTTAGAAGCTTTTTGCAGCTGCTTAAGATCTATTCTACCATGTTTTCCTCTCCTGTTCCAATCAGATGTGTCCCAATTTGGAGAGTAAAGTTTGAATTTTTGTCCTGCCCATGATAGCTAAACATTACTATTTTTCCAAGCAGCTCCTTTAAAATCCAGACAATACTTTTGGTGTCTCCGGTGTCTGTGCTGAATTGCTCTGGATGAAGAACGATTTCAAGAAAATGGAAATGCTTATGCTGGAAAAAGAGAAGATTTGGGGGAACAGGAGAACTTTCTCATGTAGCCACAAAGATATACTTGACTCTGAAAGGGAAAGAATCTTCATGTGGGGTGGGTAGTCTTACATTCCACCTCCCAAATGATTAGTTCTTTAGTGAATTTTCCCCATCCTATGTTTGTACTGTTGATGCTTGAAACTAAGCCTTATTTTGTTACATTTCTTTTTTGTTTCGGCTTAAGAACTTGGATAGCTTTTTTGATAATAGATTTGTCTGAAAGTTTTCAAAATAATTATTTCTGATTTTATTTATGAACTTCTCTAAATATTAGAACCCAGAAATGCCTTTTCTGTAATAGTAATAAAAACTGGCACTTTTATATACCACCTTGTCTAAATCCTTTATAACCATGATCTCATTTGATTTAAGATGAATTCTCTAGGACCTTATTTTTGCTATTTTACTCTTGCACAGGCACTGTTTGGTTACTGTGTGTGGAGTTTAGGAGGTCTGTATCTCACTGCCCTTTTATTTTTCAGTAACTCCAGGGCAAGCAGGGGAATGCTCTTAGCTGCAGGTATCTTTTTACTCAAGGAAGGGAGGGAATCCCAAGAATTCTAGAAATGGATAGGAGTAGATGGAAACTCCTAGGGTCTGGGGTTTCCATGATGATGATGATGATGGTTAACATTTATATTGTGCTTACTACATGCCAGACATTTTGCTCATTTCATCTTAGGAGGTAGGTTACTGCCATTCTGTGTTCTATGCCATGGACCACCTAGCTGTCCCACTAATCACCATTTGTTCTCTTGTGTAGAAATCTGTCCTTTTTCTTTTAGTGAATTTTTTCAAATAGTCAAAAATGCCCATTTATTTATGAAGACCAAAAAAAATGAGAATGTGGTTAGTACAGGGAGGTACTAACTTTGAAATTAATATACTAAGAAATAAATATATTTGGGTGGAAGTTGGTAAATTCTTCCAGGCTGGGAGGGAAGACATGCTCTTTGCATTCCATTCCTCTGATGGGGCCAGTTTTCTTGCCTAGCCAGATCACCCCATATACTTGTTGTGCATGTTTTCAGTCTAGTGGACTAAATTTCAAAATGTGTAAAAGATCTTCCTCTTTTCTCTGCCTCAGTCAGGTTGTCGATCATTTCTTCCAAGTTATGTTGAGTGAAGAAGATTTTTTTTTATCTTGTAGTCTTCCTTTTTGCCTCTGGCTCTAGGAACACCTCTCCCTTGGGGATTCTTTCTACCATTGAATATTTTTAGTGTGTTTACCACTAGATTACACATAATAGGTGCCTAATAAATACTTGTTTAAATAAACAGAATTCTGTTTCTAATTTTTTTTCATTTTCAAAACATATGCATGGATAAATTTCAACATTCACCTTTGCAAAACCTTGTGTTCCAAATTTTTCCCCTCTCTTCCCCCCATTCCCTCCTTTAGATGACAAGTAATCCAATATGTGTTAAATGTGTGCAATTCTTCTATACATGTTTCCACAATTATCTTGCTGCACAAGAAAGATCAAAAAGGAAAAAAAATGAGAAAGAAAACAATGCAAGCAAACAACAACAAAGAGTGAAAATGCTATGTTGTGGTCCACATTCAGTTCCCACAGTCCTCTCTTTGGGTGCAGATGGCTCTCTTCATCACAAGATCATTGGAGCTGGTCTGAATTACTGCTACATAAACTGAATTCTGCAGTAATTCTGTAGATGGGAAATTTCTGGGTGAGTTTGCAATAGCAGATCAAATAAGTTTGCCCTTTTAATGTGAAGATGATACACTTGTATGTAATAGTTATGTCTGGGAGGAAAAAACCTCATGCTATGATATTAAAGAGGCAGCTGGAAGGGTAAGTGGATGGAGCACTGGACCTGGAGTCCAGAAGACTTGAGTTCAAATGCAGCATCAGATACTTACTAGCTAAGTGACATTGGGCGAGGCCTGAAACCTCTATCTGTCTAGGGGGCAGCTAGATGGCTTAGTAGATGGAGTCTGAAGTCAGGAAGATCCAAGTTCAAATCTAGCCTCTGACCCTTAGTAACTATGCAATCCTGGGCAAGTCACACTTAAACTCTGTTTGCCTTAATTCACTGGAGAAGGAAATGGCAGACTACGCCATTATTTTTGCAAAAAAACAAAACAAAAAAAAACAACCTTCTGGACAGTATGACCCTTGAGGTCATGAAGAGTCTGGACATGACTGAATAACAAATTATTCTAAGTGGAATTAGGGTTAGACATCATTTAGCTCAGCCTCCTCATACAGGTGAAGGAATTAAGGTTAAGAGTGGTGGAGCATACTAGTGATATGCCTCCAAAGTCAACAATTTTTCTGTTATTCCACACTATCTACTATGATAATAGGTTATGTTATCTTTTGCCTGGTCTAGAGTGGTTCTGTAAATGTAATGTTTCCCTAAAGTTGTGATAATATTTATTATGTTGTAAAATAAGTAATAATAGAGCTAGCATTTATATAGTGCTCTAAGATTTACAAAGCACTCTACAGATCTCATTTGATCTTCACAACAATCCTGAGAGGTAAAGTACTACCATTATCCTCATTTTATTGGTGAGGAAACTGAGGCAGACAGGGGTTAAGCCCAGGATCACACAGCTAGCTTCAGAGGTAAAATTTGAACTAGGCCACCCAGCTGCTTGTAAATAAGTGAAAACAAATGCTCTCTGAGAGATTTCACTGGCTGTAGTCACTATTATTGCCAAGCACTGAAAAAGAAATTCAAGGCACTCCTGACATTGTCAGTATTAAACCATGATCATTTGTATACAAAGGACAGCCGTTCTGAACATAAATATGAGTAATGTCAATATGATCTTGGTTTAAACTCTCTAGCAAGATAAGAGAAAAACAGAAGGGTGACTGGCAAACATTTGGTCCGTAGCCTAGCAAGTGCATTGTAAAATTCTTTAGCACATCTAATGACTATTTATTGTTGTGAAAAGCAATAGAAGACACACTTTTTTTTTTCTGAAAAAATCTTCTCTACATTATGCTTGGCACTGAGGCTAGGATTTCGAAAAATCTGGAGGGAACAGCTGGTGCTCTAATAAATATTCAGGCCAGCCATTTTAATGCTTTGTACTTAATTAACTAGTCCCAGTAAAAGAGAAATACTTGCCCTCAGCATTTCTCTAAGTGTAATGTTTTGCTTCCAACTTAAATTTCCCCAAACAGCTTTAAAACTTCATTCTGCCAAGTCAGTAGTTCTAATCAAAGGAGAGATCTTGAGTGCCACAGAAGGCACTAAATACTTTGATATTGATAGAGTTTTCATACGCATTTATGCAAATAAGGGCTCATTCCCTGTAATTTGTCATAATCCAGAACTTCATTAACTTCGGGTAGAAATTATCTACAGTGGCAGAAACTGTTAAATTGATTCATATGTAGAATAAGTTGTCATTTCTAACCACTTCCTCACTCTTCATCGTTTGATTTAGAAGTTTTCTTTCCTTGTGTGTGTATGTACACGAATATATTGCATCCAGTAGAAATATAAATTGTAATGGAAGGGGCCTTAAAGGCCACAAAATCCAATTCTATCATCTTCGGAAGGAGCAAACTGGATCTCAGAAAAGTCTATATGGCCCTTTTTATGTGTTTTATTCTCCCTTTGGAATGAATGTAAGCTCCTCAAAGGTCAGGGAATTTTTTATTTGCATGTATTTGTATTGCCATGCCTTCCATGTAGCTTTTTTTGTTTGTTTATTTTTTGCTGAGGCAGTTGAGGTTAAGTGACTTGCCCAGGGTCACACAGCTAGGGGATGTTAAGTGAGACCAGATTTGAACTCAGGTCCTCCTGACCTCAGGGCTGGTGGTCTATCCACTGCGCCATGTAGTTTTTAATGTTCTCCCCCTTTTTTCCTCCTCCCTCTTCTTTACTCCTTTTCTCTTTTCTTCTCCTTCCCCCTTCCTACTCTTCCTTCCCCTCCATTTTCTCCCTCTCTCCTTCCCTCTTTCTCCCTGAGCCAGCACTTTCCCCATTGTACCTTGCTATTCAAACTTGTTGTTGTCTTTTCAATGACTGGACCAGCCATAATTCTTGCTATCATGCTCATCAGAAGGCAGATTCCCATCTCCTGCTATTTGCTAATTATACTTTTATTGTTTTCCTTTCCCTAATCAAACTTAATCCAATTCTTCTGCCACACTGGGGCATCAGATTACCAAGAGCTGAGAAACAAAGGCTTCTGGTTTCTTTCTCCATGGCTGTCTGGATGATGCTAATACTTCAGCAGTCTGTAATTTCTGGGGTGTAGATATTCCTTCCACCAACACAGATTATGGTCCCTTTAGGACCATAACTAGTTAACTAATTAAGGCAGAATTTGGGATTTTAACTTAAACTGCTTGTAAACAGTTAAACTGCCTGAAAACACTTAAAAGTGTTGAAATCTCTTTGAAAATGGCGTCTTGGCTGATGCTCCTCTGCCACGGTTTGTCAGGTTTTCTGTCTCTTTCCTTCTGTTATCATAGCAATGCTTACATAAACACAGAAACTTCCTTTTGAAATTGTAGGTAGATTTATGAAGATCAGGGGTCCATTTTGGGTAAATAGAGCTAATACTAGATACTTGAATTGAGACAAAATCAGCTAAATTTTGATATAACATTCTAATTGGTTTCTCTGTCTCATTTGTTCTCTAGTACCCACTGACAAAGTGTCTTTTTAATTTCTTAGTGTGACTATGCTATTCCTTTCCTCAACAAACCCTAGTGATTCCCTACTGCATCTTAAAATAAAATATAGATCTGTTTGACCCCCTACAGCTTGACTTTCACCTCTGTTTCCAGACTTCTTAAACGTTACTTCCCTTCACACATTCTAAGTAATCTAACCTAAATAATGGGCACTTCAGTTCTCTCATACTCCTCTCACACATTGATTACTTTGTATAGGCTATTCTCAGTCAGGGAATTCACATCCTAGGAAAAGAACACACACACACACACACAAAAAAAAAAAAAAGAAAGAAAAAGAGATGATCAACACATTGAGAAAGTCTGACTTCATCTGCAGTAGTTCACGCTGATAAGAAAGAAGTGAGGGAAAAACCCCCTCAAAACTGTTATTAGAATCTAGTTATTATAGTTTCCTAGCATTTACTTTATTTTATTGTTTTTTTTCTACTTAACATTATAAGCTGGTACACAATAAGCTCTATATAGAGTTGAGCTACTACTGTTATTTTTATTAATCATTATATTTATTGATTTTCTGATTTTGCTAACTTTGTCATCAAATCAATTTTCTCCTGCTTCTGTGTTCATTATGTTAATCTTAATATGGGCACTGATAGTCATGTGCCTCACCTTGTTTAGTCATTCTCCATCAGTAGATGCCTACTTTGTTTTTTTTCCTACTTTGTTGGAATAATTCCATCTTGGTTTTTGGAATGGTTGGAATCATTCAGAGTTCCAGCTGCAATGGATTCACCTATCTCAATTTCCTCAATATTTACTTCCATCTTATGTTATCTTTACCATTTTTTTTTGGTTACTAGGTAAAACCTAAAGAGTTATTTTTGATCTGAATTTCTCTTATTGGGACATTAAGAATGTGGGACCCAAAATTATCCAATCTACAAGAAAAATCATGGAGGCTGAGCTCTAAGCCATTAACCATTTGAGAAAGGGACCAGATCCCTTCAGTGAATGGGACCTTGGATCTTCCTCATATCTGAGAGGCCTCTTTCCCCAAGGCCTTACTTTTATAGGACTTGACTCAGAAGAGGCAAAGTAAAACAGTCTTATTGTTTGATAGTCCTTGCTCGTGATCCTCCAAGAAGGGCTGGGAAGGATCCATCAGCATGGCTGGTCACAGGCACGGGTCCTCTGACTTGAGGTCATAAGATGGCCCCTCCTCATGTAGAGGAAGAGGGCAGACTTTGGGGGACTTTCCATATCATGTCAAGACATCCCACCTAGACTGGGTTTGTTCACTCACTCAGCACCCCAGAGGGTGGAGGCCCTCTAGTCAGCATTCTTGTGGTTTAGGTAATTGAACTTTAAAATAGATTAGAGAACATTGAACAGTGCTTGTAATTTAAAATTCAAGACCTATTTATTATAAGAAAGAATCTACCATATCTCATTATTCCTAGATATAATGTATATAAATGAATGAGCCCAGGTGAAGTTTTCTCAAAAAGTCTGAGATAGAATAGGCCAGACTTTAGGCCTAAGTCACATGATCCCTATTCCCAGGACCAGGTTGCAGGAAGTCACATGATCTCAAGGTCTCTGGGGTCAAAACTTAGGTCTAAGCTTCAGGAAGTAACACAAGAAGCAGACAACATTGGTGGCCATTGGTCAATAATGGTTACTCAGTCCATCCAATGAAAAGACTTGAGCCTTTGCTATTTAACCAGGCTGACTATTTTGGGCTTGCCAGGTCAAGCATATACGGGGAATTGAGCTCCCTCTCAGCTGGGCCTCCCCCTGCAGGGACTAAATAAAGGCTTTCTCTTTGTATCTGAAGATGTCCCTGATTAATTAATTTGGACAAGAGGGTCTAGCACCATCCCACATATACATATGTATTAATCCTTGTAAATTTTTTGAGAGAGGGGGCAATTTGGAGTAAGTGACTTGTCTGTGTTCACAGTCTGAGGCAGGCCTGATTTGAACTATAGGACTGGAGCTCGATATCCACTATATCACCTGGCTGCCCTCTTATCTTCCTATTAGTTAACTAGACTGACTCCATGTATTTTGCTAGGTGACTGGATCACTAATAATAATTAATAAATAATAACAATCATTATCCCTATGGAATCACACTAAGCTGATTAATACTGCTTGGAATAAAATAGGAGTTCAATAAATCAAGAACTATTTGTTCATTTCCTTTGAATAATTGATCAATTCGCTACTAGTAAATATTGTCAGTTCTCTATTGGGTAATGGTCTTTGGTCTCATAGATGCTATTTCTGTCATCTGTATGTCTTGGCTGTCAGA
This sequence comes from Myrmecobius fasciatus, assembly GCA_023553655.1. NCBI lineage: Eukaryota > Metazoa > Chordata > Mammalia > Dasyuromorphia > Myrmecobiidae > Myrmecobius > Myrmecobius fasciatus. Next base: position 106,114 of record JAJPUD010000496.1, read on the forward strand.
TGCTTATTAGAAATAATTGAACAAAAATTTTTGTCCCCAGCTGATCCTTTCCCCTCGTTGCATTAATTTTGTTCATTCAAAAGTTTTTCAATTTCATGTAATTGATCTATTTTGTATTCACTGTTTCTTTGGAGAGGGTCCTTGAGGACAGATAGAGAGAACTTCATTTCTGTCTTTAGATCCTAATGCTTTTGCACATATTGTGCATTTAGGGAATGTTTGTTGATTAAGCAGAGGAAAAAAGGGAAGTGAAATAATTCTTTTATAAGGAAGAATTTATCAGTGTGACTGAAAATGATAATATGTTTTTAAACCTACCTAAAAGGAAAATAGGATAGATTTTGTACCACTCCTCTACAAACTGAGTAAAAGCCTATATTTTTAGTCACATAGGAAGTCACGGATTATGTCTTTTCCAGTTGGTTTAAAAAAAAAAAAAAAAAAAAAAAAAAAAGCAGTCCAGTGGCAATTAAAGGTTAAGGTGCAAGAAAATAGGAACAGGATTGTGCATGGGTTTTCAGTATGTATGAATCTCACTAAAGTAGGAACCATACCTTCTTAATATTTTGCGTTATATATGTCTAGTACAATGTGGTAACTTCAGGAAGCTTGTTCCCTTAATAAACTTGCTCAGGTAATCCATTCGATTTTGATGCGAGGGCCCCAATGGACCAAGGCCTCAGGCAAAATTGTTGAAACTTGTTTTGGGTACTGTCTAGCAATTGAGCTCTGGTTCTTGAGCCCCTTTCACTAGCACCTCCTATTGGAATGGGTCCAGAGGATCTTGGCTTTTAGCCTCAGAACTTTCACCTTTGATAATTTCTAAGCATTTCTTGAGGCATGTTATATGGACCATTTGGCCCTATATTCCATCTGGGTTCCTGGGTTCAGAGTTCTGCTGCATTGGATCACTAGTTACTGCACCTGCCACTATATCTGTAGATCAAAACCTCTTTCCAATGCCTTTTTCCCACAAATTTCAGACTAATGAAGTACAGTTTTCTAGATTTTTTTTAAACATGGGTAAAGAATATACAAATTCCTAAATGCATGTATCAAGATGACCTTTAGAAGTGTTAACAAAATAAAATTGCCTACAGGTAGATTAAGATTAGGAAATGTTTAAGACTGCTGACCTAATCTTTAATTAAAGTTCTACTGGCCTTACCCTGGCCCATGATCTTTTCCAGGCTCAAAGACCCCCTCCATAATTATAGTGCTGAGTGGTTTTATCACTTCCAGATTTAAAGTTGTTTCTCTCTTCCCTTATTCCCATCCCAACAATCACTTCCTCTGACATGTAAACTGTAATAAACACTGATTTCTCAGTGTGTCAGATAAGAATTATTGTTTGTTTTTCATCAGGAAATTTCATAATTAATGTATGGTGATGTTCATGTTATTAGAGTAATAATGTCTTAGGTAATTAGATATATCTCTCTTCTCCCTGGAATACAGGAAGGGAATAGAAAGAGAATCAGTCCAGATCATTGTAATTTGTTTTGCCATCTTAAAAATAATGCAACAATTCTTAACTCTCTCAGTCCTTAGCACTCTTATGCCATCTCCCAGAATGCCTGCTGGTTGTTCAAAGGACTCTCCATTCTACTTTCAAAGTCCCTTCTAGAAAGTGATATACAGCCTTTCCATTTTCAATAAATCCCTTCTAGAAGGTGGAAAGTCAGTAGTATCTAATGCTTGGATAGGGAGAAGAGACAAGAAGACAATGGTTTTCTTTTCTTTTAGAGTTAGGGAACTAAGGATATGGAACGTTGATTGTGCTGTCAAACTCTGGAGATGTCAGTTGGTTTTTCAAAAGGCTTTATATGGTATGGTTTGCTAGGTTTGGTGGAGGGCAAGGGATAATTTTCAGAAATAAATGAAAGTTATATACAGCCATTCCATTTTCTATAAGTCCCTTCAAAATTGTTTTTCTTCAAATGCAGAGAATTAGAAAAGAAACTGTTTTGGAGTTAAGTCCTGGGTTCATGTTTTGTTTCTATCACTCATGTGAGCAGTTCCATTTCTGGGGCCCCCAATTTCATCATCTATAAGAATGAAGGTATTGGATAAATGGTCTCTAAGTTCTCTTCAGAGTCTATATCCTATGATAGCTTTCTTATTCCCTTTCCTTACATCAAGAACCCTCAACCTAATTCTAGATTATGTGGATGAAAGCAACAGAGCATCATATTCACAGTCTATTCCAGCTAGATATGAATAACAGAGTTGAGCCCTTTTATGAAGTTTAAAAAACTGTTTTATTAATTTTTTCCACATCACAGCTACTGACCAATATTCATTCTTCTCCCTCAAACAAATCCTTTGTTGCAGTAAAAACAGAACAAGTAAGCAATACAGATGTACTCTGTGTAACAGTTCACACCCAATATAAACAACTTCTTTTAGGCAGGAAGGGGATAGGGTTCATCATCAATCCTCCGAAATCAGAATTGGCCATTAAAGAATATGACTTCGGATGTCTTTTAGTGTCATTTACTTTTATGTTAGAGTATTAATTTGGTATAGCATTCTCTTAATTCTGCTTTGCATCAGTTCCAAATAGATTTTGCCTTTTTAAAGAGGAGCTTGTTAACCTAAACATCTGTGAATGGTAGAATCTGGGGGGACCATATTATTGAGCTTGTGAGTAGCAGAATGAGGTTCTTAAGAACCATATGCCTCTTTTTTTCCTCTTCCCCTTTCTCCTTGGAGAAGAAGGTAGACCATAAGTTAACACTTGCCTTTAGTCCTTGTGCCATTGAATAAACTAGACTATCTGAAACAAGAAAAGTATTTAGGAAAACTCCACTAATTCCTACTTCCAAGGTACAGAAGTATGAGGGAGACTTTCATAATATTTGGACAGATGACTTGTTTAATATGTACTTTGAGATCCCTAACTAGAACTAGAACCATAACTAGGAAGTCTTGGGTGAATCTAGTTAAGGGGATCCGGGTGTAGAGGACATTATGCCTTGGGGTACAGCCCTCCCCTGCCAAAGACTTTGGAGGTCATTCTGGTTGAAGGCCATGAGAGTCACTTGTAATATTTTAGGATTAGAAATTTAGTTAAAGATTTTTGCTTTTGTAGTTTAAACATTTTTTCACATCGCCAAGTTTTTTTTTTTCCTTTTCAGTTAATTGTTATTCTTGGAGGCAACATATAGAAGAAATATGTATACAAAGTGCCTTGTGAATGAACTATCAATTTTAGAGAGCCCTGGGGAAAAATCAGTACATCTCCAGGCATTTGGAAATCCCTGTACTTTCAAAGAAGAATTCATAATATCCCAATGATGTTTTTTTTTTTTTAAGAGCTTTGGTGGATATGATATCCAGCATTAATTTGATTAGGGCAGCTAGAAGACATAGGGAATAGAGCACTGGGCTTGAAATCAGGAAGATTCCTCTTCATGAGTTCAAATATTGTCTCAGACATTTACTAGGTATTGGCCCCCCTGCCCAAGTCACTTAACTCTTTTTCCCCGCACTTCCCTCATCTTCTAAAATGAGTTGAAGAAGCAGATGGTAAATCACTTCAATATTCTTGCCAAGAAAACCTCAAAAGAGTGGCCTGTGACTGAAAATGACTGAGCAATAACAAATGACCTCGATTCAGGCAAATAAACAGAGATTAGTGACTTCTTGAGCATGTTTTTTTTTTTTTTGTTGTTGTTGTTGTTGTTGTTTGTTTTGTTTTTGTTGTTGTTCTTTCCTTTGTTTTCAAAATATGACTTATTTAGAACTTAGCAAGGTTCTTGACAGTTTATGTGAAAAAGGTTAAATTTCTGGGTGTTTTTTTAAAATCTCCGAACTTCCTCATTCTTTATCATTCTTACTTAATTGGACCTTTTTTTAGAGATGAGAATATGAATAAAGGCAAAAGTCAATGAATAAAGTAAGTAAATAATGTAATTATTGTTATCTTTCTTTGTTCTACAAAATTGGCTAATTATATTCAGAATATTCTTTTTTTGAATGTTGGTGCTATCCTCGAGAGAGAAGGAAATATTAAAGAAAAGCTTGATGAAAACAGGGTTTTATGTAGGTTCATTTATAAAGAATTTCTAACAAATATTTAAGATTTGAAGTTGAATTTGTACTAAATTAATGTAATTTATTGGTATATTAGTAATAAACTGGGGAGAAAATGGGGGGGAGGGCAGTTTAAAACTAGTCTTGTGACTTCTGAAGCTTTGAAAATTGTCCAAGTTTCAAGGTAGGCTGCTTCATTGATCGATTTAGTTATCCAGTTTGAAATATCACCCAGGCAATTAGTATAATTGGAATGAAGACCCATTGTATTCCATTATTTTCTATTTGTTCCTAGTTCCAATCTCCATTCCTGGTTTGGGACTTTGTATCAGGACTCAGTTCCACTTCCTCCCCTATTTTTGGATGGATTGGGCAGGGCTCTGGTGGTTCCCACCTGTTATTTCCTGAGCTTCCCAGTTGACTTTTCCTTTTCCTGGGATACCTCAGAGAACTGGCCAGCTTCAGTGTTCCATGGGTGAGTTGTGCAGTATTCTGCCAGTTGGGATTCTTCAGTTCTCTAGTAGCATCCTCTCCTTAGGGTTGGAGGAGATAGAGATGCAAATTTCAGCCATTCAGGTAAAAGCCTGAATGGATGCTAGCTTTACTATATTTTAGTGCCTACAACTGCTGTCTTGTTTTTAGTGGACATTTTTGATCACAATTCCATCTTTGCTAGACTATATGTGAGAAGGAGGGCTCCTCTGGGACCTCTAACCACCATTTTAACCACAAATCCTGCAAGCAGATTCTTGAACATCTTGCTGAACATGCGGTGGAGGCTAGGTAGTGCTGGTTCATAGAGTCTTTTAGTGTAGTTTTAAATGAGTACCGTCCAACCAGCCATGCTGAATGAAATTAAGCACTCTCAAAGCTCTTGGGGCATGTGGGGAAGATTACTTGTTCTCTCTGGGAGAAGAGAATCTGGCTAACTCCCCAACTTGTTAGACCCTCCACTTTGGACAGTTTTGGCAGGCTCTCTACTTTCTGGCTGAAAGATCCAGCCAAACCGTTGGAAAAATTCTTCTAGGGTCCCAGAGTCCCCTGAGGGTGAGATTTAAATTCAAACTGAAAAAATGTTTATGCTTGGGTGCAGAATGTGGTGGAGTCCCAGGGAAGGCTTAAGAGATATGGTCTGGGTTTAGACAACAACCTTATAGTCTATTAGGAGATTTGTTGGTTTGTGGGTTTTTTTTTTGGCTGAGTCCCCAATGGATCTACACTTCTTTGGGGGAGCAAGGAATTGGAGGCCTGCCCCGGACTTGTCAGCAGCTTTCTTTGTTCACTATCACAGTCTCTAGCTTTTCAGTATAACAAGCTTGCTATGGACAAGCAAGTCTGTCTTATCTTAAGGTCATCTGTGACCTATTCAGCTTATTGGAGGCTTCCAAGAGACTGATTTCTTACAGTTTCCATTCTCTCATGAACATGTCCTTTTTTTCTGTTCTTTCCCACTATGTTGGTGAGTACTTTTAGGGGAACATGGATTGGATCTCATCAGTGTTTTTTCATTTGGTTTTGGGATCCTCACAATTCCCATCTCTTCCTAAGAGCAGCTTAATAAAAGCTTTTTTTTTTTTTTTTTTTAGTTTAATCACTAATGGATTAATTACTGACATCATCTTTGCAGATGTATGTCACATGAATGAAGAACCAGCCTGGAAAGAAGGAAATAAGCATTAAACACTAAGTATACCAAGCACTGTACTTAGCACTTTTGTAAATATTATCTCATTTGCTCCTTACAACCACCCTGAAAGGTGGACACTATTATGATCCTATTTTACAGTGGAGGAAACTGAGGCAAACAGGTTAGGTGACTTGGCCAACATCACACAGCCAGTAACTGTCTGAAGACGACTGGATTTGAACCCAGATTTTCCTGTTTATTGCAACACCTGAATATAAGTCTTGATACAGCCTGATACAATTTATCACTCAGGGTTCCTGCAACTTTGCACAAGCCTGTGATACAGTGGAAGGGATGCTGGGGGGAGTCATTTTTAAAGCACAATACAACTTTATCTAAAAATGTAAAGACCATTCTTAGCTTGTGCTGGATTTGTCATTCCCCCAACCCCATTTGTTGATCCCTGGATGACATAGTTTATACGGTCCTTCCTTTCTCTCTCTAAAGCTACGATCCTTCAAGTCCAAAAGGCTTGATGCTCATCATCAGGGCCGGGACACCCTCAGCTCTCTGCATCAGTGAAATGACAGGGCTGGTCTCTTCTCCCACGGCCCCCCACCCCCAGTTCAGACAAAGGTGACCACTTCCAAGTGGGACAGCATCCATGCTGTTGGGTCTTGGACACGTAGCTGTCTGACACATGGACATAAACAGGTGGCTTTCTATAAATACCCGCTCTCGTGTGCTTGTGTGGACTGCCTGTGGCGAAGCAAACAGGTCAAACAGCCTAATCCCCGTGGATACGAACCAGGGTGTATGTGCCGAGGAGGGAAGAGGAGAAGCATCTGTTTCCCATTTACACATATCATTAAGATGAAATCAGTGTTTTGCCTGTGTTATTGGTAAGATGTGTGCACAATGCATTTATTACCTCTGTTTCCAAGTCACAAAGTGTTCTGTCCCATTTGGTTTTACTAAACAGTTTTGGCTCAGCCACTTTGATTAACATCAATGTTACATATGTTAAATAAGTCCTCTGGATATTTATTATGTATTACTAGTGTGCTTTGGAATGAACAGCCTTAGAATCCATGCCTCATATGGATTCCATATGTGACTTTTAAGTTAGCAGAGAACATGAAGGCAATTCAATTAATTTGCACATAAAAATTGCATATTGGATACATTAAGCTGGATGGTATGGGCATTATTTAAAATTTTCAGTCATCTAAAGTACCCTTCATGTTTAATTTTTAAAACCTGCAATCAAGTTTTAGGAGACTCTGTGGTAATTAACTCAATCTACAATTTCATAGACGTCTTATTTTGGAAAGAAAAAAAAAGTTATTTAGCGCTCACACCAAGGAATTTCTTGCTTGCATTGAGACTCAGATAAACAAAAAAAAATCCAAATGGAGTAAGATATTTGCTTGTTTCTATTTTTTTATGGGGGGGGAGAAACAATCTTGGGTTAATTGACTTGCCCTGGATTATATTACTAGTAAGTGTTGAATTTGAACTCATGTTCTCCTCACTCCAGGATCAGTGATCTATTCACTGTACCATTACCCCCAAGATTTTTTTTTTACTTCTGCCAATCAATTCAATTTTTCATAATCAATTTGGGATTATGAAATTTACTGGATACAGGTGTGAGCTGGTTGCTATATTTAATTCATTGACAGATTAGTGTAACACCTTTAGGAAAAAAGATTAGAGTATTACTAAAATCTAGTCTAGTATAATAATTACTAGACTTAGTAATAAGAGATGTAGTCTCAGAAAAGATTATAGAAACCATTTAATCTACCCCCTTCTTGAAGTATTACTATCCTCTACATCACAGGAAACTTCCTAGACTAGGCAACCCATTTTCTATTTGGACAGCTCTACTTAGAATGCTCTTCTTTATATTAAGTTAAAATCTACTTTTCTCAAAATTCCATTTATTGATTTTAGTTCTGACCTTTGGGGCCAAGAGGAATAAGTTTAAACTCTTTCTTGATGAAATCCTTTAAATATTTGAAGACTGTAGTCATATACTGGGCCCCTCCCTTCCCAGTGGCCCTATCTCTCCAGCCCCTACTCCAGGCTTTTCTTCTCCTGGCTGAATATCTTGGATTGTGTGGTTTTGTGCCCTCTCCCCATGCTTGGGTTCACAACTGGTTGGGTCAGAGTGGGAGTCCAGAGGGACTCTCACCTCCTTTGTTCTGGTATAGACTCCCAATATCATTTCAGCTATTTTGGCTGCCATATTATACTATTGATTCAGATTGACCTTTGACAGTACGCTGAGTCTCTCTGGGGCTTTTTCTACTGAACTCCCGTATTGCCACCTCTCTTCTACTTCATATATATATTTGATTTACATATATGTAATAGATCTCCATATATAATAACTTTATATATATATAATGCATAATATATTATCTCCTGTGTAATACATATTTATATATTAGATATAATTTATTTTATATATTAAATTTTTTTCCCTTTAATCTAAGTGAAGAGCTTTATGTCTGATCCTGTTACGAGTTCTCCTTTTGGTCCATGGTTGCTTGGCACATTCATCTAGTCTTCTAGGATCTCCTTCCATCTTAAACTAGAGGTAATATGGTGCTGATGACTTGGCTCTGACTCTTACTATTTGTGTGATCTTGGACAACTTACTTTACCTCTCTGAGTTCATTTTCCTTATTTGTGAAATGTAGAAAATACTATACTACCTACCTTTCAAGATTTTTATGAGGAAGGTATAAACTTTAAAGAACCATGGAAATGCAATAATTATTATTAATTATCATACCTCATATTAATCAGTTGTGTTTTGTTTACTGATTTAATAAGTCTGGTAATATCCTATAATATATATATGTATATTATTTTTTAATTAAAGATTTTTATTTTCAAATTATATGCATGGATAATTTTCAACATTCACCCTTGCAAAACCTTGTGTTCCAAATTTTTCCCTCCCTTCTCCCCTCTAGAAGGCAAGTAATCCCATTATATTCTTTTTTTTTCCTTGCTGAGGCAACTGGGGCTAAGTGACTGGCCCAGGGTCCCACAGCTAGGAAGTAATTAAGTGTCTGAGGCTGTCCCATTATATTCTTAAACCACAAGTTATAAAGTCATTTTGAAGTTCACTGGCACTCACTCTCCTCCAATTAGATAAAAGTGTATATCTTTCAAAAGCGTAACCGAACATTTCTGTATAAATGACACTTTTCCTTCTGTCTTTTGACCTCCTTGGGGTATATGCCTGCGAGTAGCATTATTGGGTCAATGTGTGCATCCAGTTAACAACTCACACTATTCTAGGACAATTCCATGTTGTTTCCTAGAGAGGCTGACTGTGTCTTAATAATGCTTAATATTTCTCTTTGAAATCATCTATATTATTAGAAATCTACATGGTACCACTATGCCATAAGTACTTAAGTCAGATTGCGTTTCTCACATCAGATAAAGTAAGAGAATTCTAGAGTTAGAACTAGGAAGAATTCTAAGACTATGTGGTCTAGACTCTTCATTTTACAGTGAGGGAACAGAAGTTAGGGAAGGATCCTGTCTAAGGTCTTACAGAGGGTATCGGAGAAAGGGTTTGAACCTTAGGCCCTCTGACTCCAGAAATGATGCTCTGGAGTGTGCAAGAGATGATTTGACAAATTTAAGTTCCAAAGATGTTTCGCTTAGATTCTCTCCTCTGACCGCTGAACTGCCCGATTACTTTTTGGCCAAGCCATTGCTGCGTTGCTTTATCTTAAAGCAGAAAACCTTCCTGATGTCTTGTGGTTGGATTCTGAGGGCTAAAGCACAAGGGGAGCCCTAATGAATGCATCCTGAGAACAGAAGTTTGGCATTATGTAGTACTTTGCTCACAACTCTAAACTCTTTAAATAGCTGGAAGAATGGGTATGGGAAGGGGCAGATTTGTAGACTGCAAGGAAGAGACAGTGGTGGGGTGTGGGAAAAAAACCCTCCTTTTTGGCTCCCTGTAGCTAAGATTTCTTCGGGAGTCTCTTAAAGTCCCAAAGAATTGAAACATTTAAGGGTTTTGATTGTAAGCATTCATGATCAATTTGTTCATAGAACATGGTGAGTCTCCTGAATGATGGTCACTTATGTTCTAATTCAGTTTGTATTTGTCAACTTGCCGACGCAAAACAAAATCTTGTTTTACTCTAATTTTCGTATTTACTTGTTGCTATAGCAGCAGTCATGTCTTTCTGTGGTGTGGGGAGGTGCTGCTTGCTTTTATTGCTGCAGAGAGACCTTGGGAGTCTTAGGCTACTCCCTCTTCCCTGCTCACACCTTTGCTATTATTGTATTTTTTATAGTTATCACTCCAGAGTTCTGGCTTTCTAGTTGCATGCCCTGTCCTGATCCAGGGAACACGTATACAGTTCTCCTTCAAGGCCAAAAAAAATGACATTAACCAAATGAATTAGACATCCTTGGCAAGTACTGTACTTGAATGAATGGATTTCATTATACGAAATGAGATTGCTGGGTGGCTCTGTGGGTGAGAGCTCTGGACTTGGAGTTGGAGAGCCTGAGCTCATAGTCTTCTTCAGATACTTGCTAGCTGAGTGACACCCTGGGCAAATCACTGAACTCAGTCTCAGTTTTCCCATTTGTAAAATGGGAATAATAACAGCACCTATCTCCCAGGGGTTTCATCAAAATCGAATAAGATAATATAAAATGCTTTTCGAGTCTTAAAAGTCTTCTGACATTTTTCTTCTACTATTTTTCTTTTTGATAGTAATGAGATATCCATAACAATCTATCAGGTATCAATGAGGTTTTTAAAATGCTTTAAATGTGTGTATATATACATGCACATGTATGAGAGTCAGCACTAATCAACATATTTAAAACAAACAACAGCGAAAGATTTGAAGTTTAAAAAAAATCTTAAAAACTAGCTCAAGTTCCCTCTTAGTCTGGCACTTGTTCGCTGATAGTCCTTTCCTGCAGCTCTTAGGGTGTGTTCCAACATGCCCATTTCATTTTTTGTTCCCTGGGGCTGTAATTTTTTTTTAATACTTCTCCTCTTCCTAAAGGCAATCTTAATGGAGTTTTCCTCTCTGTCTTTCTATATCCCCCTCTCTTCCCTCTCTCCCTCTCCTTCCTTTCTTTTTTTCCCTTCCTTCCTCCCTTTCTCTCTCTCTCTGTTCCTTTCTAGCTTCAAATCTCACCTCTACAGTTGAGAGACATGGGACAAATTCCTTTATCTCATTGAGTCCATTTCTTTTTCTGTAAAATAGGCAATGGGGTGTTGTACTATTTGGCCCGGGTGCCAGCTATGATTTCCTGATCCTCCTTGGGCTCTGTCATGGCTCTAAGAGAAAGGAAGGCTGGCTAGCCTTGGGTCACTCAGCCTGCTGACAGAAGGAAAGTTGGCTCTCTCAGTTCTGGGCATCCTATCTGCTCCTTGGATGGGGATGGATTTGGGTGGGATGACTCCTAAAGTCCTTGAACATTCTCTGGTTCTGTGCCCATCAAAGCTGTTACAAGTGAGAAAGGAAGTGACCCTGAGGGAATCCTTTACTTCTCCTTTGGCCAGATGGGTATGAGTTAGAGTTGAGAGCTCTTTGGGATAACAAGTCTTGAACTATCTTTTCAGAGTCTTGGGGTTTATTCCACAAACAAAAATAAAATCCTGTCCATCAAGGTGACATGGAGGATTTATTACTTTTTGTAATTAATATAATGGCTATCTTGTGACAGTCCGTATGAGTCAATAAGGTTGAATTGTGTGCATTCCTTCTCTGTTCATTGAAGCCTATTACAACAGCTTCCCAACTGGTCTCTGCTTTCCTTCCCCTTCCTACTACAATCCATCTTCCATGTAGCTGCAGAGTGATTTTCCTTAAATATAGACCTAATCACATCACTCCAGTGACTCAGTGTTGCCTCTAAGATCAAATACAAATTTTTCTGTTTGGCTTTTAAAGTCCTACACAACTGGGCCCCAAACAATATCCCAGCTTCTTTTATGTTTTTTTGTCTTACACTATAATGTATAGTCCAAATGAGCTTTCTTTTTCTTCCTTATAGAGAGCATCCATCCTTCTTTCTCTCTGCATTTGCACTGGCTATTTCACATGCTGAAATGAACTGCTACCTTTTTTCTGTCTCATATAATGAGGGGCAGGTACAGTGAATAGAGTTACTGGAGCTGAAATCTGGAAGATTTTGAACAACCCTGTGGGACTGAGCAAATCACTTGAACTTCTGTCTCCGTGTCCTTATCTGTAAAATAGGTTTAGTAATAGCACCTCCCTCCCAAGTTTGTTGTGAGTATAAAAGAAGATAAAATGTATAAAGCATCATCATTATATGCAGTATATAATATGAAAGAAATGATTATTCATAACCAATGATTTAGGGAGATCCAAGGTTCCATCTTTTTGCACCTCCCTCCCAAGTTTGTTGTGAATATAAAAAGATAAAATGTATAAAGCATCATCATTATACACAATATACAATATGGGAGAAATGATTTTATAATCAATGATTTGGGGAGATCCAGGGTTCCATCTTTTTGCACCTCCCTCCCAAGTTTGTTGCGAGTATAAAATAAGATAAAATGTAGAAAGCCTCATCATTACATGCAATATATAATATGAAAGAAATGATTATTCATAACCAATGATTTGGGGAGATCTAGGGTTCCATCCTTTTTCTAAAGGCCTCCTTTCAAAAGTTCAGTCTCTCAAGGTTGAATTAACTTTCTTCTCAATCAAGGTCTGACCCTACCCAACCTTCTCTACCCTGGTTTGGATGGGGATAAGCTCTTTGAATAGATTGTCCTAGGCTGGGCAATTTAGAAGTAAATGACCTATTTAGAGTTCATTAGAATAGGCCCAGCCTCTCATTGTAATATTCATTCTTTCTTTGTTAACCAATCAGAGTTGATTCTTCTGGTACACTTCCCCCCCCCCCATGGCATATAAAAGATGAGCTTCCCCATGATTGATTATCTTTGGTATTAGAGAGTGCCATTGACCTTTTTAATTAATAATATGCTAGCCTTATTAATAAACTGATTAAATTACCCAAAAACTGTCTCTTAAACTTTTAAAACCTCACAAATATATTAATGATACATTTATATGTCTCATCTATATCTATCTATCTATCTATCTATCTATCTATCTATCTATATCCCTTTCTCCCTTCCAGATACAGCTCAAATATCATCTCCTATAAGAAACTTTTCTTCCTTCTGACTGTTAACAGCCCACTTCTCTGAATAACTGATATTTAACTACCTTGTATTTACTTTGTGTTTTTCTGTGTATTTCTGCTCTGTACACACATACACAAGGTAATTTCTTCCAATAGAATATAAACTCCTTAAAAATAGGGATTGTTTTTTGTAGTTGTGTTTACCATCTAGCACAGTGCCTAGTATGTAGTAGGCCTAATATTTTTTGATTGATTAGTTAATTGTCCTATATACAAAAATCTCTGAATTTTTGTACCTCAGAGACCAGGGAGTCCAACTCCCTTATTTTATATGTGAGGAAATGAGACGGAAAGAAGTTGGGTAATTTGAACTCCAGGCCTCGGCAGAGTTAATACTCTGGATAAGTGATAAGTAGCATTCCCTGGACTGTTGATTGCCATGAATAGATATAACCTAAATCAAGATAAAAATGTTATCTTCAGAATCCACATCTCTTAAGGTCTAATCAGAGAGTAAGACAGTGAGACTGAGAAGGATTTATTTTTTGGAATTTCTGCCTTTTTTCCCCCATGTTTCCTTTCCATAAGGCTTCATGGAAGCTTAGGAAGATGCATGTATCCCCTTAGACCGCTAAATCAGATGGACACGTGGGTAGAACTGACTCAAAATGTTCGGGCCTGAAAATTTATTTTTGGCAGGTCTAATGATTTTGGAAAAATATTTGCAAGGCTGCTTATAATGGTTAAATTGCGAACATATGTCAGAATTGGAGCCTCTAAGAGAAAGGTAAAACCAGGTAATCAGAATTATGTGATTGTTCTCTTCTGGCTTCTTGTGTTCCCTGCCAGCCTCCGAAACATTCCGACAGAGCAATTAAAATGCTCTCTGTCCTCTCGGCTTTCCAGATGGCATCTCCTCGGTCAGGGACCAGGGTGGTAGTAAGACTCAGCACCAGTGACGGAGTTGTTTTCTGCCCTTGCTTTGACCTAGTGAACTGGTCTTCCTGATTTGGGCCTAAATATTTGGGCCTGCATCTCTGCACTAACCTCCTTAGCTCTGGACTGCCTTTGAAGAATGACTAAGGTGGATCTTCAGACAGAATCTTTGATGGTCTCAAAGTTGGGGAATTTCTGATAAAAACTACTCATCAGTTTTTAAATGCTTTTTAGGAGTTTTTACAAAGTAAGTCAATGGAAGCAGTTCAGTACACTGGAAAGAGTTTGGAATCAGAGGACCTGGGTTCAAATTCAGGTACCTGTCTGTCCCTTAAACCTCTTAGCTGCTTCAGCTTCCTTATCTGTAGAAAGAATGAGTAGTTGCTGGAGAAGGGAGGAAAGGCAATGTGCATTTTTTTTTTTTTTTTTTTGGTACTCCAAACTCTAGGTCTGTGAGTTTGTGACCTTGTAAGAAGGAAGCCTCATTTTTAGCTTAAGGCTAAGGTATACTCCTTAATAGATTATTCTACTTTTTTTCTAGTTAAAATCAGGGCAAACCCAGTAGTTTTTAACATTTTGAAATAATTGGTTTTTAAAAAATGCTTTAGGGCATGGCTTCTTATCCTGAGGTGCACAGATTTCCAAGGAGTTTATAGATATTTTTAGGGGGTATCTGTGAACTTTGGAGGAAGGGAAATACTCTCCTTCTTTCCTTCCTTCTGTCCCTTTCCCTCTCATTTCCCCATCTCTCCTCCTCTTTCTTTTCTTTCCCACTTTTCCTCTTTCTCATTCTTTACACTTCCCTGTATTCACTTTTTTCTTCTTATTCTTAAGGGGCTAATGTTCTACATAAGGAGTGAGACATAAGCCAAACCGATAAGTAATGGGACAAAAGTCAACTGCTTGCATATCATTATGGCTTAGAGAATTTGAGGACAGTAGTTTTGGAGGAGAAAGGACATGAACTGAACCTTGAAGGATGGGGAAGGTCTGCACCAGTAGAAGGGAGAGAAAGGGGTGGAAAACAGCAAGAGAAGTCATTCTTGAATGGTCAGCCTCACTTCAGTCCAAACTCATTTCTAAATTCTAGTTGTCTTTAAAGTCATTCTGATTGTTCCTGACTTGGTTGAAAGCTCTGCAAAAGCAGGAAGCACTCATACCACTCTTTTAGTTTCCTTGGCAGCTCTGGGTATATAGACAATGCTCAAGCACAATCATTATTTACCATGTTATTTTTCCATACTTTTTTCTTTTTCAACATGATTGTACCTATGAGAAAAAAATATTTCAAGTTAATTATTTTTTAATTTATTATTTATTTCCTTCCTTCCTCCCTTCCTTCCTTCCTTCCTTCCTTCCTTCCTTCCTTTCTTCATCCTTTTCCCCCCTCCTTTCCCTCCCTCCCTCTCTTCCTTTCTTCTTTTCTTTCCTTCTTCTCTCCCCCGTTTTTCATTCCTTTTAGCAATGACTATTTTCCTAAATTTTGGATTGGCTAAAATGTTGCACCATGGCAATGAAGCCCTTTCATAGAATTATCTGACAAGTTTTAGCCTAATCCCCTTGTTTTTACAAGTGAAAGAACTGAAGTTTATGGAGTAAATGCTTCCTAAAGTTCACACAATTAGTTTCTGGCAAACCTGGACTAAATTCAGGCACTTGATAAAACACTAGACTTTCCCTTCTCCTAGGATTTTCTACATGCTAAATTTTACTTCTGCCCTCCTTTGACTGCTTTGCATTTATTTTTATTTTTTAAAATTACCTTTTGTTTTTACAGGACATCCATTCCCAATCTCAACTCATTGTAATCCAACAAGTATTTATTAACTGGGTACACATTGTGCCAGCCATTGTACTAGGTACAAGTCTTCACAAGGAATGGATTTCTATTCCCCCACCTCTTGATGGACAGAAGAGAGGTATTTTTCCATCTTCTGTCTTCTGATCCTCATTGGATATCACAGTCAGAGTTGCCTTTTAGTGTTATCACTTTTAATGATTGCCATCATCATATATTCTCCTGCCTCTACTGCTTTGCTCAGCATTCATTTTGTATTTGGTTTATTGTAACCACAAAATCTACTATTAATATTTTGATGTATATGGTATTTTCTTTCTGCTTTTGACTGTGTTAGGGTTTTGGATATCTCTGTGTGGCTAATTCTTTTTTCTTAAGTAGCTTTAATGACCATAAACTGCCCAGTTTATTATTAATGGTTTATTATTATTTATTTATTATTAATGGTTTCTAAAGGTTAGCATCAGTTTGGGTTAAGACTGAATGGAAAAATGCCATGTGTAGAAAGTTATTAACAGTGTTTCCTTGTTACAAAAACAGGGCCAGAGATAAGGGGATTTCTGTGAAAACAGAACAATAAAAACTATTTAGGTCAGTCTATTAGCGTATCAAATGATAGCTGTGTTTGAAAAAGTGTTTGTTATAAATTGAAATTCTTTCTTCAGGAGCTGAAGAAATTCTGAGGAAATAGTAATTAATACAGGACTCAGATACTGGCAAACAGTGAGCAAACAAAATTTGTCCTTTTCCTGGGAGTCAGTTTATAGGATTATGATGGTTATTTGTTTCAAGTAAAGAATGAATTTTCTCCTTTTTTTAGGTCATTCATGCTGGAAGGGACATGAGGGGCCAACTTCCTCATTTTACAGATGAGAAAACTGAGGCCCAGGAAGGTTAAATGCTTTTTTCAGGGTCATCCAGCCCCTTTAGTGCCTGAGGCAGGATTTATATCTGTATCTCTAACTTATTATACCTTTCCATGGGGATTTCTATTAAGAATTAATTATCTTTCCACGTTTGGGAATATTATACAGGTGTCATTTTTTTAAAAAACAAAAACATGTCTATCTATGAGCTGAATAAAAGACTTAAAAAATTAATTCCCTAATGAAGAACTTTAGTTCAATTTAAGAAACATATATTAAATGCCCACTCACTGTGTGGAAGGGAGATATAGAAATTTTCAAATGAAGGTGCCTGCTCCCAAGAAATTTACAGTCTGGAAATGTGTATAAATATTTCTAATGTAAGTAAGAATGTGATTGAGCATTTCGAGATGTTGGATAGTGACAGGAGAATGCAGGAAGACTTAGAAGGGTGAGAGACTCCTGAGTTGTTCTTGGAAGGACGGTATCAATAAGTAGGGAGATTTGAGGATATCTGTTCTTGGTTTTACAGGGGATAAATGAATACGAATGTCCAGAGTTGGACATAGTCAGATAGAGGGACAGCTTGGGACGGGAGGTTGGGGAGGAGCAGTTCATTTTGACTGGAATTATAAATGATGCTTTTTGGAGTTGCCACTTTGGAAACTTTTTGGAAAAAAAGTTGCAGTTAATCAGCACTTACAGTCATAGAGAGCTGACTAGGTGAGAGAGCTCAAGTGATTGGCTCATGGACCACCCAGCTGGTAATGTCAGTAGCCAGACATGAACCCAGGACTTCTGGTGTCCAGTAACCTCTAGGCCACATTATCTCTCAAGGCTTTACCTTTATCAATCTCTTCTTATTCAACCTACATTAAGTAGTATTACAGAACTCCACTTGATCCAGTAGTGTTCTTTTTACTAAGTTGTACTGGGTGTACAAAAACGGGAGAAAGCTGCAAGTTTGGGGAAAGTCCACTCATCAAGTTTTCTAATATCAAATTAATTTTGATTAATATAATTAATTAAGAATTAATGCTGGAAGCAATCTTAAGAGAGACTGTAACTTGAAGGTTGATTTTTACAGTGATTGATGATTTAACATCCCTATGTTAAATCTCTTTCCTACTTTTTTTTTGTGGGGGATTTGGTGCAAGGAACTCCCCAGGAGTAAATTCCCTCTCACAATAGAGACCAGCTACTATTCTGCAATTCATTGCCTGGGGAATCAAGAGATCAAGTGACTTGTCCAGCATAGGTAAATGATAGCCAGGTAGTCTTAGTGATTCTAAGACCTGTTAGGCAGGTAACAATCATTTATTTACTATTTTGTGTGCCAGGCACTAATTAGTGCTTGAGATACAAAGACAAAACAACTCTTGTCCTCCAGCAGTTCCCATTCTCATGGCAGATATAGCATACAAACAACTATATATATACAAGTTCCAGAGCTCTCTAGCTATACCAATCTGCCCCTTATACCTGCCTTCGTTCATCACTTAAAGCATATATGCTTTTCATTTTCTAACATGGTATTTTCCTTTTTTAATTTAATTTTTCTTCTGATATTTTATCAAATGGAAAAAAGTCCTTACGCCAACCTTCAAAAGAAAACCAATATGGTATTCTTTTATGGAGATATGCTTAATTATTTTTTTGTTCCAAGCTTTTCCCCTCCTTCCCCCCACCCCCACCCCAGATGACAGGTAATCTAATACATGCTAAATATGCTAAATTATATGACAAATCCAATATATGTATACATATCTATACAGTTATCTTACTGCACAAACATCAGATCTAGAAGAGATATGCTTAATTAATTAATATGTGGTAACATAGATGGTATAGTGGACAGGCAATTGATTATTGCCAGGAGAGTCATAAGAAAAAGACCCGAGGAGCCCACAGAACTCCTTAGTTTGCAAACCTCTGACTTACTTGCCAGATAGAGATGGCTGCCAAAAGCAACACTAGGTTAGCCTATAAACTTGTTTTTATGAGAGGTATCATCTCATAAAAGAGAGAAAAGCAGTGGATGGTAAAACCAGCTTAAAGGAAGCTTGGCAAGTTAGACAACTACACAAAATCATCCTAAGGGCATTTAAGAATGAAAATGAAAGGAGAAATATGGAAAAGATTTGCAAAAAAACATTTCAACAAATTGTTTTCTCCAAGGATATCAAAGAAATACCACATTTAGATACTAATTTTACAGTTTTAAAAGTGCTTATAGAGGTGTTAGAAATGACACTAAATTAAGGGTTCTTAACCTGGGGCCCATGCACTGGTTTGTGGATAAATTTTTTGAAGGGGGGGGTTAACTTGGTTGGGAAAATGGGGGAAAAACTTCAATTTTTATGTCAATGTAATTGGGTTTCTATTTGGGCTGCTGAGTTGTGCAATGGATTGAGTGCTGGGCTGGAGTTAGGAAGAATCACTTCCATAAATTCAAATCCAACCTCTGATAATTCCTGGCCTGTGATGCTGGGTAAGTCATTTAACCCTGTTTGCTCAGCTCCTCATCTATAAAATGACCTGGAGAAGGAAATGGCAAATCAGTCCAGTATCTTTGTCAAAAAACCCAAATGGCACCCTAAACAGTGAGACGTGACTGAAAAATGACTGAATAACAACAGCAAGTCTATGGATTTTATGAGGAGGGTCCATAGCCTTCACCAGACAGAGCCATACTTGAGCTTATTCCTGTGGTTAGTGAGGGTCTCCAAATGCAGCTGTTTACAGATGACGTGGAGTGATTGTAGAGTTCCAAGAAATAATAGATCCTCCTGAAAAAAAAATACCTACTCCCTCAGAGGAGGTTAGCCTGTCTATCACACAGAAAAGCCAAATGGATGAAGTATTGTTCAGATTTCAGCTGCATTTAGATGGATACCCTATAGAGCTTGCTTAACAGTATTTATATCTGGAACAGACAATACAGACGGATAATGAATGGGGCTCGGAGTTAAAAAGGAAGGGCTTACTAGGCTTGATTCCTTTTGGAAATTTGCAACCGACTGTACCAGCTCCAAGCTTCCTATATAAAAGCCAAGGCCATCTTTTGAATTGCTAACATTTTAGCAGAATTGCAGCACGGCAACAACAATACTTGGGAATAGTACTGCTTCATAAGAACTAAAAAAGATTATCCTCCCAGAGAGAGGGCAATAGAAAGGCGGTGGTGGGTGTGAGCAGCTGCAACAGGTAACCAGTGAGGAACTTAGAAAACGTCCTCAATGAGCAGTTAAGAGAGGAAGGCCGTGAGAGAAGGTGCTTAAAGTATACTTATGTAGTTCTTAATGCATTATATAAATATCAGCTCCTATTATTTTGTGAAGGGAAATGAACAGCCATGTGGGAAGTACCTACATGTGCCAGACACTGCTAAGCACGTTACAAATATTCTCATTTGGTACTCAGAAAATCCCTGTGAGGTAGGTGCTGTTGCTATCCCATTTTACAGCTGAGGAGCTTGAGTCAGGTTTCCCCATGGTCATAGAGCTATGATCCTTGGTCTTCTTGACTCCAGGCCCAGTGCTCTATCCACTGCCACCTAGCAAACTAATATGAAGGTAAAATTTTTCTTGTTGTTGTTAACTAAAGCATATTTTAAATATACCAGGGGAACTCTTAGGAAATCTTTAGAGTCTTTTTCATAAACAAACAATTAACTCCTACCGTATGCATGTATGTATGTTTATATGAACATACACACAAATGTGTATATATAAATATACACATGTGCATTTCAGGCCATCCACATCCTTGCTTCCTCTTCCATTTCCCCTCAGCTCACTCTGTGGTCTGCCCATTGTGTCCCAAATCTGTACATTTGAGCAGGCCATTTTCCATCTTTTCCTTCTTTAAAGGCCTAACTTAGTCACTTAATCCTAATTGCCTCCAAGGGAAAGATAAAAGGGGCCTAGCTTAGACTTTTTTTTGTAGCCTTCCATGATTCTCCCTGAGTTGTTAATATCCTTTTCCCAGTGAAGGCCTCCAGTGATAGAATTTTGAGTGGGGACAGAGCAGTATCACATACGAGGCTCAGGCCGCTGGGAATCTGGGCCATTCCATCTAAGACCCAGGAGGAGATAGGGTCAGGCAGCAACTGGGAAGTCTGCATAATTAACAGTATCCAAGTGGGGCCTCTTTCCTCTTCCTCACAAGATCCTCCCATCTTCCGACTTTGAGCATTTTACTGCCTGTTGCCCAACACTGAAACTCTCACCTTTCTTAGCTTCATATCCTGGCTTCCTTGGCTTTCTTCAAATCTCAATGAAAATTCCACCTTTTTAATAACACTAGTGCCTTCTCTCTGTGACCATCTCCAATTCATCTTGCATAGATAGGTTTTTCTGTTGATAGTTTTTACATTTTTTTATGTTGCCTCCTTCATTAGACTGTGAGTTCCTGAAGAGAAGAGACTATTTTTTGCCTTTCTATTATTATTATTTATTATTATTAAACTTCCACCAAGAGGTTGCTCCCAAACTCAGTAATTCCAAGTGGGGCCTGATCTTACCCACTGCATCCAGGATCAGCAGAGCCTGCCCATGTTAACCAAGTATAATTGATGGGTAAAAAGTCTGGCTGAAATAAAGTCTCAATCCAGAAACTTAGGTAGAAATTCAAGAGAAGAGAACGGGAAAAAATACCTTGGATTAAGGGATGCCCAAGAGGTAAACCCAGAAGAAAAGAAGTTCAACTTTTAGTCTTTCAGAAAAGATTGCTCAGATCCCAAAGGGCAGAAGAGGCAGTTAGATGGCACGTTGGATGGAGCCTGAGCCTATAGTCAGGAATAAGTCTGAGTTTAGCCCTGACTTCAGTCACTTTAATTCTGTCTGCCTCAGATTCCTTAACTGCAACATGGTGGAGTATAATACTATCTACCTCACAGGGTTGTTGTAAATTTTAAATAAGATAAATATTTGTAGAGTGCTTACCAACTCACTGTCTGACATATAGTACATTTAAGTGTGTTCTTCCCCACAAAAAAGACTACAAGAAAACCTGGAAAGAGTGAAAAAAGAGCTACAAAATAAAATGATAAAAGAAGTAATGGTTAGAGTGGAAAAAGGAGAAATTAATAGTAGAGAATGGATAGTGGCAAACCTTACATAATAAGAATTGAACTTAAAAATTAGAATAGGTCAAACAGAAAGTCTTGATTCTATGAGACAGTAGAACATTAAAACAAAATCACAGAAAATAATAGATGAAAAACTCATCGGGAAAACAGGCTAAAGAGAGATAATCTAAAAATTTCTAACTACTTGGAAATCATGACTCCTTCCTTTTCCCTTCCTCCCCAAAGTCTGTACATTATAGAAAACATAAATGAAAACTGGTAAGATCATATTTATAGTTAGGTTCTCCTGACTCCAGGGCTGGTGTTCTATCCATTGCTCTCCCCAGCTGTTCCTTTTTCATTTATTTTTACCATAATGGGTAAAGAGAGGAAGGAGGGGAATTTTGTGTTGGGGAGTGGAGATTATATTTTCATCCAGTCTAGAACCAGAGGGCAAAGTGAAAATAGAATCTGGCTGTCATTTCATGAAAGAAACTCCAAATTAAAATACCCAGAAATGCCAGAGCCACAAGCCAGAGATAACAGAGAATAGAGAGTTGCCAGGGACTAGGGGATGTGTGGTGTGAGGTGGGGTAGCAATAAGTGACTTGTCCAGGATCACAGGGTCAGTATGTGTCAGAGGCATTACTTGAACCTGGGTCATCCTGGCCTTGAGGCTGACTCTATCCATCATGCAATACATACATGTGTGTGTGTGTATATGTATATATATATATAAAATATTATATTATTTATATCAATTTACTAAAGCTTTAGTATTTTCCTTTCTACTGTCTCTCCCATTTTCTTACCATCATACTAATTTTAGAGAATTATATGATTATTTTTCTCCAGATAATTGTTCTTTCTTTTTAGATACAATTGACCCCTAGAAAATCTGTAAAATTTTTTTTGTAAAAGTGTCTTAAGTTCACTTTTTTTCATTTGCTTTTTTTCCCCAAGGTAGTTTAACCCCAAGGGTTAAGTGACTTGCCCATGTTCACACTGCTAGTGTCAGGTGACTGAGGTCACATTTGAATTTTAGGTTCTCCTGACTACAGGGCTGGTATTCTATCCATTGCTCTCCCCAGCTGTTCCTTTTTCAATTACTTTCACCTTAATGGATAAAGAGAGAAAGGAGGGGAATCTTGTGTTGGGGGAGTAGAAATTAGGTTTTCATCCAGTCTATAACTACATCTGTGTTAAATCTCCTAGCTTTATTTATGAAGGTAGGATGAAGTGAGGACAAAATGCTGATGTGCCTCATTATTTTAGCATTAAATTATCTGCTACTCTGGGAAAATCTATGCAAATGCACGTGATTCTTCCAAAATGCTTTGTTTCCTGTATAGTGAGTAATTTTTGGAAAACTACTTTTGACGTCCATTAGGAGTTTTTTCTCATGTTTCTTTTTGCTTTACAAATCTTTCTTGTCAAGTTAAACTAAAATTGATTGCAATAACAAAAACAATAATAATAGCTAGCATTTATATAAGATTTAAGCTTTACCAGATGATATTACATATATAATTGATATCATATTGCTTGTTTTCTCAAAGAGTAGGGCAGAATAGATGGAGGGAATTTGGGACTTAAATTTTTAAAAAAGAATGTTAAAAATGTTTATATATAATTGGGAAATACCTAACAAAATAAATAAATTGCATGTATATATATATATGTACACACACACACACATATATATATACCTAGACATGTGTATATATGTTATATTTATATATATATACTTACACATACATTTGTGTATATACACATACATTTGTGTATATACACATACATATGTGCATCTATACACATATATTCATAACACACATGTATATGTGTATATCTGGGTATGTGTACATGTACACATTCATATTATATATACACACACACACACATTATGAATGAAAGGTTTACCAGACACTTGACAAATATTATCTCATTTTATCTTCATAGCGACCTGGGAGGGAGATGCTATTATTATCCCCATTTTACAGTTGAGAAAACTGAGGCAGACAGGGATTACGTGGCTTGCCCAGGATCACACAGCTAGTATATGTCTGAGGCTGATTTGAACTCAGGTCTTCCTGACTCCAAGCCCAGTGCCCTTTCCATTGGGAGACCAGCTGCACTTACTGAGGACCCACTTTGGCAAGGAGATGTTCGAGGTGACATCCTCTTGATAGTCAGTTATCCCTATATGAAAAGGAAACAATTGTAAAATGTCTCTTAGGCAAGAGAAGTATGTCAGCGTCCAACATTTTCATCTGTAATCAGGATGATATCTTTCAGAAGGAATGAATGCACATTGCTAATTGATTTAATAAAGAAACTAATCAGAAAAAATCCTGTTGTTGGCAGGAAGCACCTAGTTTTGTTGGGAGAGAATTGCTGGTATATTTTTTTAGAGTTGCATTGATTAACCATTGGCACCTGCAAAGAGGGAAAAGTTACCCAAGGGGAAAAGGAGAGTTTGATGCCAAAAAAAAAATGAGAACAAACTATGGAGATATTGGAGATGCCAGAAGGCACTAGGCCCTCAGAACTGAAGGTTTTGTGGGTGCCAAGTGACTTGAGTGAATTCTGGTAACCAGACAGTTTGGAATCCAGCTAGATCCTGATTATTGCAAATAACAATTCTTCTAAAGTGGTCGCATGATTTGAATTTGTACACAATATTTCAATTTGAGCTGGAGCCAGTGACCATGTTTTTCATGATTATAACTTAAAATAATTGGAATTCAAGTCCATGTGATTCTTTTTAGAAAATTTATTATTTACACGACTCAGGACCTATTACTAGAATACTATTTTTATTCCTATCCTTACCTGACAGCCTTTCCCTTTTGAGTAACTTTTCTCCCTTTTTTGAATGTAGCTTTTTGAGTTTGCAGCTAGTCCAGAGAACCATCAGACAGCATTGGACCACTCATGCTGTTTGCATTCAGAGAATGGGAACATAGCAAGGGAACCTTATTTGGTTTTCTGATACCTAATCAGGTTGGCACTCGGTATCACAAACTAGACTGTACTTGACTGATTTCTTGATAAAGAAATTGTACCAGATAGAATTTTTAAAAACTTCTTTTTTCTGAGCAAAGTGTATTTCATGTTCTAGACTTCTGCAACAGAAATCTTTGAGGAGCTGGATTTTCTTATTTTGATGATCTTAAGTTAAAACAGTTCCATCAATATGCCTGTTTAAGGTGAAATTTAGCACTAATTGTAATTTTCTTTTGTGGAATTTTCTCCACATATGTTTGTAGACATATGTAACATCAGTTAATTTTCTCCAGTTGTACAAGAAAGTGTATGATTTTGCTTGCTTCTTGGATTTATGGTGAAGATTAAGGAATAAATGAGTGTTTGGGGCTCTACCCAAACTAATTAGAATGCTAATTAGAATTAGTTACTGTTTTTTGTACCATCACAAAGTAATATCAACTTACTTAATGCTTTATACCTGAAATTTATGAGAAAGATTTTTGTCATTTATTTTTGGAAACAGAATGTTCTAAGATGCCTGCTGTCTCTTTAATCCAAATATTGAGACTACTGAGTAGTGCAGTGTGGAGAGAGCATCGGTCCTAGATTCAGCTACGGATAGTTATGTGAGCCTGAACATGTTACTTAACTGCTTTCTGCCTCAATTTCCTCAGATATAAAATGGAAATAATAATACTAACACTTACCTTCCAAGGTTTTTGTAAGGATAAAATGAGATATTTGTAAAGCATTTTGCAGACCATAAAACACTTTATACATTCTAACTGCTATTATTGTTATTATCATTATTATATTCATCTCAGAAACTGAGGGAGGAAAGCACCTAAGGCCTGTTAGTATCATTTGTTTTTAATGTGCATGTTTTTCTCTTGGAAGAAAATCTGTTTTCATTTTCAGGTTTCCCTATCTGTAGTCAAGAGACCACATCCATTTGTAAAACCAAGTGGTTGTTGAATCATTCTAAGGTAGCATTTTAATATACTCAGAAATGAATAATCTTTCTTGCACATTCTGGTGGTGTTCTCTTTCATATTTGGTAGTAAACAACCCACTTTTATTGTTTAAACCAATAAGAAACAAGGGTGAATTTAAGGGTCCAGATGTTAATTTTCTACTGAGTTCAGACTAGGCTTTAGGGTTTAGTTTTTCAGCTTGCAGTGTGATGCTTTGCTTCTGTCAAGTAATATAATTCATTCATTTAGGATGATAGAATTAGGTCACATAAATATTCTTAAGGCCTTACTATATTCAGAGAAAGTAATATTAGTATAGATTTGTCTTATATAATAATTTATATTTGTTTATCCTCTTTTAATTATATGTTATACATGACCAGAAAGTAAACTTAAACCTGTTTTGTTTTTTAATAATAGTTTTTTATTTTCAAAATACATGCTAAGGTAGTTTTTAACATTCACTCTTGCAAAATCTTGTATTCCAAATTTTTCTCCCCACTGCTTTCCCTAGATGGGAAGTAATCTAATATGTTAGACATGTGCATTTCTTCTATCCATATTTCCACAATAATCATGCTGCACAAGAAAAATCAGATCAAAAAGGAAAAAAAATGAGAGAAAGAAAAAAGCAAATAAACAACAGCAAAAAAGGTGAAAATGCTATGTTATGATCTACATTCAGTTCCCATAGTTCTCTCTCTGGGTGCAGTTGGCTCTTTTCATCACAAGATATTGGAACTGGCCTCAATCATCTCATTATTGAAAAGCGTCATGCCATCAGAATCGATCATCATATAGGATTGTTGTTGCCATGTATAACATTCTCCTGGTTCTGTTCATTTCCACTCAGCATCAGTTCATGCAAGTCTCTCCAGGCCTCTCTGAAATCCTCCTGTTGGTCGTTTCTCACAGAACAATAATATTCCATAACGTTCATTTACTATAATTTATTCAGCCATTCTCCAATTGATGGGGATCCATTCAGTTTCCAGTTCCTTGCTACAAACATTTTTGCACATGTAAGTCCTTCCCCCTTCCCTTTTTTTTTCAATGATTTCTTTGGGATGCAGATCCAGTAGAGACACTGCTGGGTCAAAGGGTATGCACAGCCAAACCTTCTCTTTTCTCCCTGAATTAGTTAATATTTCTCTGAATTTTTTATTCCATTGCATTTGTATACCACAGTGTTTTCTCTAGTAAATGGGCATCCCCTATGTGAAGCAGGGAAGAATGTTTCCATGAATATTTTGATAAATGTTGGACATTGGTTTATCTTTGTCTTGGAAGTATGTGGTAGTGGAGGAAACTGGATTAAAGCTTATGTACAGTCTAGTCACTTTTTTGCATAAATATAAATTAAATCAGAATAGTGAGGATACTTCAAAGTTTAACCAATAAATAGTTAATAATAAAACAACATCGACTCTTCATATATATAATATTCATACAAATGATATTTTATTCATATAATTAGATTTTATGTAACTATGTAATCACTTATATGTAATGTGTATTTGTGTATGTATACACATACACACATATAAATCTATATCCATATTACCTATATCCAGATAAATCTATATCCAGTTATCCAATTGGAAAATTGTCCTAAAGGTATTGTTTTTCTAAAATATTTTTTTAATTAAAAAATCTCCCTTCCCCATCCCTCATTAAAAGAAAAAAACCTCACTTGTAATAAATATGCAAAACAAATTCTCACATTGGCTATGTTAAAAAATATTTATCTCATTCTGTAATTTGAGTCCATCATCTTTTTATCAGAAGATGGGGAACATTCTTTGTCTAATCGATGTTCATTGAGTTTTTAAAGTATCTAATAGTTCTTTGTCTTTACCGTGTTGTTATTGTATAAATTGTTTGCCAGGTTTTGCCCATTGTTTATGATTGGATTAATTCTAAAAACAAGATATACAGTAATGTCATGAAAAGCAATGACCTTGCAGTCAAGAACCTAAGTTTAAACTTGTTTTTGAGACATATCATTGACCCCTGGGCTAGTCAAGGATCCCAAAGGAACTCTTGGATTCAAGTTGAAAATGTACATTAGTGGAGGAAGTTCTCACACCAGGAGTTTTGAGTAATCAAAATCACACCAAAAAAACTAACAAGCAAATAAACCAAAAATAAATTATCCTTTTTAATATAATCTTCATTTAGAATTTTATTTTTTCTAATATAGATTTGAAATGGGTACCTAAAACCAGTTTTATAATTCTAGAAGAAACAGCTTTTGAGAAATGAAATAATTTAGGCCCAAACTTCAATGGGACAAGAAGTTATTATTTCAGATATTTCCTTATTTTTCTCATCATTTGATGGTGACTATTTTCTTTTTAGGAACTGGGAATCTCTCTGAATATCACTGTCTAGTTAATGTTTATTTTGGTAGTGGATAGAGTCTTATTTGTTTTTGCCCTAATCTCTTGGGCTTTCTAGGGATATTTTGAAGTGGTATCCAACTGCTTGCCATGAAACAATGGAATCTTGTTAGGAGTCCATTGAGATGTCTGCTCAAAAGTCTATTGAGTCCATTGAGATGTTTCCTCCAAAGGTTTTGGATCCAATGCCTGCAGATTTGGGGTGTTTTCCTTTAAAACTATTTTGATAATTTGTATTTTAATATCATTGGTTAGTGTAGCTTGATCAAGACTAAGGAGAATAAAGCCATTTCTAGAGATAAATGAAACATTAAAAAAAATTTTAAAGGAGGCAGTTAAGTGACAGTGGAGAGAACTCTGAACTTTTCATCAGGCTGGCCTGAATTCAAATCTAACTTCAGACATTTTTCTAGCTGTGTGACCAGAGGCAAGCCATTTAACTGTTTAACTATTTAGCCTGTTTCTTGATCTGCAAAATGGAGATAATAATAGCATCTACCTCAGAGGGTTGTTTTAGGTATAGTCTATATTTTGTAATATTTGTAAATATTTATAATATTTGGAAAATATTTTGCAAACTTTATTGTTATTATTAATGATGATGATGGTTATTTCTTTTTTGTAAAATGGTGCATCAGGTTTTATGCTCTCCCATACCTATTATTTTGACTTGATAACTCTATCCCCTCTCCATACCTCTTCTTCTTATTATTTTGTTCTGTATACAGTTTTTTTTTTTGGCTAGGTCTTGTTTATCACTTTATTATAGAGTAATTAAAAAGGATTGAGGATAATTGACTGTCAGAATTGCAGGCATCTAATAGAGCATTACAATTGCAAAGAATGAAAGCAATAAATAATGTCATTCATATACTGCAAAGCATTTTACACATATTATCTCATTTAATCCTGTCAATTCTGTGAGGTTGGTGTTACTATTAACCCCATTTTACAGATGAGAAAATCGAGGCTAATAGGTTCAGTGACTTGTTGGAGAAAGAGGGAAAGCAATTATTAAGCACCTACTGTATGCCAGGCAAGTACAGGGCCTGGAATTGTCTCAGACACTTACTGTTTGATTTCAGGCAAGTCACTTCACTGTGTTTACATCAGTTTCCTAATCTCTAAAATGAACTGGAGAAGTATTTCTGGCAAGAAAACTCCAAATGGGGTCATGAAGAATCGGACACGATTGAAATAAACAAACAATAACTTCCCAATTCCACATTCAACACACTATCGTCTTAGTCCAAAGGTTTTTTTCTCTTTTTTTCCTCCCAAGGTTTTGGATCCAAGGCCTATGGATTTGGGGGGTTTTCCCTTTAAAACTATTTTGATAATTTGTATTTTAACATCATTGGTTTTCTTTGCATTGCTATGTATTTTCTGAATTTAGGAATAATATTCTGAGAAGGGGCCAATAGATTATGTTTTCCAGTCCTGGGATTTTTCAGATGAGCACCTCAAGCTCTGGAAACATGAGGATATTGGCCCACTTATACCCAGTATAAAAGGAGAATTTGCAGTTGACATTCCTATGGTCAGATCTCCAGGGCCACCACATCAGTTTTTCCTTCCTTCTGATGCTGACAATTTAGCCTGTTAATCAATGACAAGATGGTAATGATGGCATAGAAGTAGTATTATGAATACGTATTAGCAATTAGAGCTTTTGTCTTTCTTTGTATCCCTAGCAATTAACACAGTGCCTGGTAAATTGATTCATGCTTGTTGGACTTGACAGTATAAGTCAAGTTCCTGACAAAAAACAGCAACCACAAAAAACCCCAGGGGAAGTGATTGATTTTTATCCCCTAAAAAAAGAAATTGATGAACATCTTCTTTGGTTTTCTGGGCAGGAGACATTATATCTACAGACTATGAACATTTTCCCATGAGTAGAACTGCCTCCTTTCTCATCTTCAACAGGATTTCTTGCTTTCCTTGTGTTTCAGCTAAAGTTCTACTTTCTTGAAAAAAAAATCTTTTGCTATCTCCTTTATCTGAGTGCCTTCCCAATGAGATTTTCCCTAGTTTGTCCTGTCTATATCTTGTTTGAAAGTAGTTGTACGTATGTTGTCTTAGGCAGTGGGCTCCTTGGGATCAAGGAGCCTTTTTTGTTAGCATTTACATAGTGCCTTCCATAGTATATAAGTAACAACAATGATAGTTATCCTTTCTACATTTCAGGGACTAGTGACATGGTGCTTCAGCAATCTGGAAAATCTGAGTCAAATTTTCTGGCCTTCCCTTCACACAGAGAAGATATCTGAATTATTGATAAAATATGTTGATATTATAAAATACTATACACATATTTTATGCATTTCTGAATTTCTAAACTTTTCCGTGTCATCTGTTGGCCTTTGCATGTTGCTAAAATCCCCATTTAATTTCTTACACTGATCCACCAAAACTGGAGAAAGTTATGATGTGGAAAGGGTAACTGTTAGCATTTATGTTGAGCTTTAAGGTTTGCAAAGCACTTAATAAATACTATCTTATTGGAACTGCAGCACAGCCTTGGAATGTAGGTGTTATTGTCTCCTTTTTACAGATGAAGCAAACATATTTTAGGGGCTTGTCCAGAGTGGTACACCTAGTAAATATTTATGGCCAAATTTGAAGTCAGGGCTTCACAACTTCCAACACTTTACTATTCTACCTCCTAGTTACTTTTGCAGTCGGCTGATGCTGACTTG
Source organism: Myrmecobius fasciatus (assembly GCA_023553655.1). NCBI lineage: Eukaryota > Metazoa > Chordata > Mammalia > Dasyuromorphia > Myrmecobiidae > Myrmecobius > Myrmecobius fasciatus. The sequence goes on from JAJPUD010000496.1 coordinate 136,716, forward strand.
CATTAAGGATTATAATTATTATTAATTAATTAATCACTACTATTGTTAACTATTACTACTGCTAACTTAAGGGAAGTCATGTTTCTATTGCTTTAAAATTTTAAAACTTAACAAAATATACCACAATAGAATTGTTTACTGAATTCCCACGAGAAGAGAACCGAGATTATATTTTAAAGGTTGTGCTTTTAGAATAGGTTAAGAGAAAGCAGCAATTGATAGACTTTTTTATTTTTTTTATTTCTTTCTACCTATTCTGTGATTTTAACATTGATGATGCTCATCTGTCTCTTCATGTAACATTTAAAATGGAAATATTTTCTTCTTTTCTGCCTCCAATAAAACACAAACACAGACACAGAACCTCCCCCCATACAAATTCAGGGCTAGAGGAGACAAACATATAACCTTGCCAGGGATGTAATTCACTTGAGCCCTCTGGCTTGTGCACAGCTGCTCTGACATCTGTATTACAGCCATGTCAGATGAGTGCCAACTTTTCTTCCTTCCGTGTAAATTTCCAGGGCAGTTTTTATGCTGAAACCACTTGATGTGCAGGTGGTTTCAGTTCATGAAATTAAAATTCATTTTCAGTTTATTTTTTGTTTCTACACAAAAGATGCAGATGTAGCTCGTTTGAGGGTTTTTTTATATATGTATATGTGTATATATACATACATACACACACACACACACACACACACACACACACACAAAACACAATTGGAGGATGGTCTGTGCTGTGCTTCTTCTGGATTGTGTCAGCTCAGAAGCCTGTCTGTAATACTGCTACTTCCTGATTTCAGAATGCTGATCCTGCTTTTCTCCGTAGAATCTGGGTGATTGGGCTTGAAAAGTGCCTATTGTAGAATCTAAGAATAGACATAACAAGGAGAAAGCAGGTCTCTAATTTTGTAAAAAAAAAAAAAAGAAAAAAGAAAAAACATGCTTTTTTCCCCCATAAAGATAGTAGACAGTTATAATTAATGTGAGGATACCACGTGGATCTTGTTTTTTAAAAGGGGTAACAAATTTTGTCAGGTAAATAATGTGTATTTTGGTAGTAGTTGGTGGTGTAGTTTTTCAAGTGCTGGACTCAGAATTAAGACCTCAGTTCAAATGCAGCCTTAGACACTAACTTAGCTGTGTGACCCTGGGCAAGACCCTTTACTTCTGTGTACCTAATAGTATCAGCTTCACAGGGTAAAAAGGATAAAAATGAGCTAATATTTATTACAAGTGCTTAGCACAGTGAATGCCTGGCACATAGTAGGTGCTATAAAAATGATTATTCCCTGCAAAATTTTTAAAAATATATATATATTGTGGATCACTTGCAAATTGGTAAAGTCTTCTGGACTTTACCAGGAACTCTTCTGAGAATGTTTATTTCCTCCTAAAAGCATAATTGAACAAAATGCTAAATTTTAGTTAGAGGTCAGTGAAGGTAAAGATTTTTTTTCCATCCAAATTCCAGGTCTTCCTAAAAGCGTAGGGACTTCAGGTTAAGAACTCCTTTTCTAAAGATGCACCCAAGGTATTAAGGGGGTCTCAGTTTAAGAGGCCTTTGCTGGTCCTGATCATTGTGATCATAAAAGGTGACTAGGGAGGGTCAACAGCTGTTGGAGAACATAGTTTGTGATGGGGCGAATCCAAGGACAGATGGTTTCTCTGCTATTTGGGATCTGTCCAGCTTGAGGCTTTGAAAATAATGGCCAAAAACTTGAACTGGCTTTGAGACAACACGAGTAGCCAGAGCAGGAAGCAGAATCCTGGGGATGATGTCTTTTGGGCAGCTGCTACTTCTCAGTTGATAGGTTGGTACATTCCACATTAGCTTTCCCATGGCTTTGTGTAGAAATCTCACTTAGTTCCATTAACTAAAGGGTATTTACTAGAAAATTATAATGGCATCAATGAAACATTTAAATTTTGCATATTGCCCTGATTATGATGATCCAGCTGTATGGTTAGCCCCTTGCATTAATTTAGCAATACATAGATTTTTTTTGGGTAGGTGCCACAAATAAAGCAGATGAACTGGGCACAGAATTGGGGGGTAGGGGAAGAAGAGGTGAAGTTAGATCACATTTGGGAAACTGAACAGTGTTTTCACAAAAACCCATCTTTTTAACATTAGTATTCTACCCATGATGTCTTGTGGCTGAAGGCTGTAGAATGTCAGAATCTTCAATGGAGCAAAATGATAAGGACTCAGGTGGGCTGTGGAAAGCTACGTGCTAAACATTAATGATGGTCTGCATGCGATGGTATAAATGTATCATTAAACATTTATTTAATTGAAAAGGCAGCTGTGACATTTGGACAAAGAGCTGGCTTTGAAGCCAGGAAGACTGGAATTCAAGTCCTGACTGGACACACATTGTGAGCCTCTTTAAGCTTCTGGGAAGGTACTAACTCATAAAACAGAGGGAGTTCCCTAGACCATTGAAATTACAGCACCAGTTTTGATCTCATCTGAATAGAAATGTAGCAGGATGTGGCAGGAGAGGAGAGAAGGTAATTATATAGCTCTACTATTACCCTGGTTTGGGAAAATGTGGATGAAAATTGCATAATACAAGTATAGCAAAGGTTGTTTTCTAAATCCAAATGTCACCCATGTCATCAATTTATTGAAGGAACTAGTCCCATGTAAGGAAATTAGAGAAGAGAGAGAATGGAGGCAAAAAAAAATAGGGAATGAAGAAATTTTTAGTAGGAAGCAGATTTTTTTTACCCATATAACACATGTATAAAAAGGCAGATATTTTTATGGAAAAGAGAAATGAAGGGAAGAAGACTGTCTACTAAAGAGTAATTTGACTGAATACTGAATACTTCTAAGGTTTACCTCTTTCTTGACAGTGATAGCCTGGATTGTCCCTCTAGAGTTTCCCTTATAGTCATCTGGTTGAGAAGTGCCCCTTTGAGATAGAATAATCACCTTTATTTTCCCCTCAGTTTGAATGAGGATACTTCATATTTTGTAGCATCCAATACCCAACCTTTGAAACTTTCCATAGAAAAGATAGTGGTTGCTGTTGTAGAAGCCATATAGATTTAAAGGTCACCATATCCAACCTTCTCCTTTTACAGATGTGGAAACTGAGGCACAGAATATCTAGGTAACTTGCTTAGGGTCATATAATTAGTGTGTAGTAAAAATGTTTCAAACTCATGAATTCTTTTTTAAAATATTTGTTTATTTTAGACATTCTTTACTTTTACATTTTTGAGTTTCAAATTCTCTTCTGTGATACATGAGCAATAGAGTTGCTATCAGCACTAACAGTACCCAGGGTGAGCAAAGGGTCCTCTGTAATTTCTTTCTAACCAGTTGTCCAACTCCATTACTGTCTCTGGGCTGAGAGCTCTGAAAAGCTTCTGCTATAGTGGTTGCCTGTGTGGAGCCTCCATAGCCTCCATAGAGGCTTTCCTGCCAATCTCTTAAGTTTTTGTAGGGTAAAAAAATGTCTCATCATGACCTTTTATTAGCTCTGCTGCTCCAAAATTTGATTTGAGGTATTATTTTATAGTTGTTTGGAAGGGGATGTTGGGAGAGTTCAGCTGGATAGTTTCCCCTGATCTGCCATCTGGCTCCATCTCTCAAATCTTTCTAATATCTGTCAGTGTATATACAAGTGAACAGAAAAAAAAGAAATCAATAAAGAATGAGTCCATAAAATCCTCATTATATCCAGAACCTTAAGAGTTGGAAGTGAATGTGAGAGGGGATCACATCCTTAGCAATCTGGATTTTTCATGCCTGGAAATCCAGTAATGACTACCAAACTCATATCCATACCCTATCCATAAGAACTGGCTGCATCTGTAAAGAACTCAAACAGAAACAAGAATTCATGCTGGAAACCCAGTTCCTTAGATGAGGATTATTTTTTTTAATGTTCAGAGACTGACCAAGGTCATCCAAGTAGTAAGTAACAGAATTAAAATTCCAATTTCATCTTCTCTGTCTCTTTAACAAGAAAATTCCTTACAATATCAGTCTGTAAGCAGTAATTATGTGCTTGCTGTAAGTTTCCTTGATGATAGCTAATAGCTTGTATTGATACAGTACTTTAAAGTTTTTTTTCCCCTATGGTATTTGATTTTTCCAATTACATGTAGTTTTTAGCATTCATTTTTGTAAGAGTTTGAGATCCAAATTTTTTCTCCTCCCTTCCCTTTCCTCCCTCCCCCTTCCTCAAGACTGCAAGCAATTTGATAGAGGTTATATAGCTACCATCATTTTAAATATATTTCTATATTAGTCATTCTGTGAAAGAAAAATCAGACCAAAAGAGAAAAAAACAAGATAAAGAACAAGCAAGCAGGGAAAAAAGTGAAAATGATATGTTCCAATCCACATTCAGTCTCCATAGTTCTCTCTCTGGATGGGGATGGCATTTTCCATCTCAGGTGTTCTGTCCCCAGTCCTGGGGATGATGTCTTTTGGGAAGCTGCTATTCCTCAGTTGATAGATTGTCACATTCCACATTAACTTTCCAATGGCTCTCTGTAGAAATCCCACCTATTTCCATTAGCTAAATGAGATTTAGTAGAAAATTATAATGGTTTGAAAGGCTTCAGTGTAACATTTAAATTTGCATTATTGCCCTGATTATAGTCAGCCCCTTAAATCATTGAATTGCTGAGAAGAGCTAAGTCTATCATAGTTGATCATCATACAGTATTAATGTTACTGTATACCATGTTCTCCTGGTTCTGCTCACTTCACTCAGCATCAGTTCAGCTAAGTCTTTCTAGACTTTCTGAAATCACCCTGCTCATCATTTCTTGTAGGATAATAATATTCCATTACATTAATATACCATAATTTATTCAGCCATTCCCCAGTTGATGGGCATCTACTCAGTTTCCGCTTCCTTACCACCACAAAAAAAGAGCTGCTATAAACAATTTTGTACATGTAGGTTCTTTCCCTCTTTTATGATCTCTTTGGGATTACAGACCTGGTAGAAGCACTTTAAAGTTTGCAAAGCACTATACAAATATTATATCATTTGATCCTCTTCATAGCTCTGGGTGGTAGATATTATAAAGGCTTCTAAGTGAGACTAAGAAAGGTAACTGACTTCCGTAGCATGTAAGCGTTTGAGACGATCTAAACTTCAGGCTTCCTAGCTTCAAAGCTAGTTCTCTATCATAAATTAAGTTAAATGCTTATAATTTGAATTGAATTTTTATTAAACTGATAAAAGAATAAGGCAAATCAAATGCATAGTAAATTTACAAGATGTATGGAGAATTTATGCTAATGAATAATTACAACTTTAGAGTTAATTAACTTCCTTGACTTTCTTTCTTATGGAGATTTTTATTTGACCAGTAATTCATCTTTGAAAGAAAGCTGCTGGATGGATCCTTTTGTAGGGTGCTTTTGGAAGGACATGATTGAGAGTCACATAGTCATGGATAGATTGGGAAGGAAACCTCCAAACTAGTAGACTTACACATCTAATAAAGTCTCACCTGGCTCTTGAGAAAGCCTTCTGGATGGTTATCAGTCTCTGTCTCTGGACATTTTTAGAATGCTTGGAAGAACTGTGTTTATAAATGAAGATTTGAAGGCTGGTGGGATGACTTGTTATTGGTATTAAGCTTATCTTTTGATGTTGTTTTGCCTTCTATAAATTATTTAACATAATTGAATGCTTTGTTTAAACACACAGAAGTGAGTTCCTCTTGGAATCCACTTGGCAATATTGCCACCAGAACCACTTATTGGAAAAATGGTTCTTTGGAGCTCTCTTGTGCTGCGTGGTCTCAGTATGGTAACTCGTTTCAGCATTCTCATTTCACTGTGCACTCCCTCTCCTTCCCCTCCAAGAAAAGAGAAAGCAAATGGGAAGTTGCACTCAAAATAATCACCTGACTCTTAGGAATGCATTTAAGCCCTAGGAAGATTGGCATGGTATTTCTGATTTGAAATCTCTGATGAATATTTTCCATGCAGACATATTGTGGAGTTTACATAACACGCAAAGCCAGTTTGTTGAACATTTTCTCACAGTGGGATATGTAAGCAGTAAGAAGTCCCTCAAATCTAACATCAAGTATAAGTTCAGAGCACAAAAGTAAAATCAAAACTATTATTGGTACTGGTTTATACCCCCAAATTGCTAAAAATCTGACCAAGTTTCAGTCAAAAGAAATATGAAAACTTTCAGTAAACTCAATGTTCAATTGATATTCATTTTCAGTCTGCCATTGTGAATGAATCAGAGTACTACTGTAATTGGTTTCTCTATCATCCAGAGAAAATAAGCAATATCTACTGCTTGTATGACTGCTCAGGTTTATTGCCATATTGTCCCTTGTTCTCTGAAGGTGATGTTTTCTAACAAAAGGATAAAGATCACAATATGACTTCTGTAGAAGAATGACTGGTTTTTCATTTTCCATTAAGAATCAGAATGAAGAAAAGAACTAGCTGTGTTTAAAAAAAAAAGCAGTTGAAAATCCTTGTCTTGTGGACTGGAAATACACTAAATATAAAGATCTTGCTCTATTGTTGGTTATCCTTGATTGAAAAAGCACAGGCAAATGTAACAAGTAAGAGCTTTTCTTCATTACAGGATTACAGAATAGCTATGACAGTCAACAACTTTTTCCACAATAGTTTCAAGAATACTTTAGAAAACTTTTTCCACTTTTAATTTAATTTTAGAACAAGTGGTAAATTTGGGGGCTTGACTAATTCCTATGCATATTTGAAAATGAGTTGAATAGTTAGGGATGAATGAGAATGCTAGCTGTAGTTTTTATTGATGTTCCATGGAATGTACAAGACAAAAACCCAAGCCCACAACTATATTACTTGCCGGAAGAACTACAGATTAGAGAATAAAAAAGTAATCATTGTGTGCCTGATTATATAACCTCATCTGTAGGTGCAGGTGGAAATTATGTTTCTGGCAACAGTTTGCCCAAGATTGCTTATTTTAAAACACTGTTCTTGATGGGTTTATAATCCTTGTAGACAGAGCTTTTGTTATATTCATGCTTTTGGATTGTAAGTGCATTTTACTTTTGTGACAAGAAGGGAAAGATTGATACATACAGAATATTTCAGTAAAATGTGCCTTACTGTTTTTGCAAATCCGTTTGGGTTAGATATTCTCCATTCTTGTAATTCATTCATTGTCAAATGTCAAAATTCACTCAAACTTGGAGTACTTATGTCTTATCAGCCTTCCTTTTTGGATCTTTCTATTCCTTGAGGGCATAGGAAGAATATTATTGCTAGATGAGATTATGAAGGTAACCTTCTTGGAATAAAATATGGGCAAAGAGAGAACTGAGCCCATCTAGGTAGTGTGCACTCACTGGCTTATGTTGTATTGGACTAATGCCTACCAGAAGTTGATCCCAGAAAGGAGTTATTGATATAAAAACTTTGGTATCTAAGGAGTCTGTCTCTTCCCTTAATCCTTTCATACATTTGGTTACTTCTTTGTTTTGGACTTTTTTTTCAAGTCATTATCTTCATTAAATGGAAGCATGCATAAGGGTGCTTATTTATAAATGCTCAAATTAGCATTTGAGTATGAAAAACTATATTTCTGTAGTTGAAAATGTTAATGTCCCAATGATCAAGTGACCAATATCTGTGAACCTTTGCTTCACTGAGATTTCTAATACACTTGAGATGATACCTTTTAATGAAATATTTTTCTTTTTTTTATAGTATACTAGAAATAAGTTAAATCTGTTATGTAAATGGACGACTTATGATGACTGTGAAATGCTGACTGGGTCTTGGGTAGAAGTTGGGCTAATGATTATGTAAAATTGTATAATCTTGTTTGTATTAAATGCAGTGAAATCCTCCTTGTTAAATGAAGCTCATGAGTTCATCTCACTCAGGGTCTGGTTTCTTCCTAACCCCCTCCTCTCCAATCCTCATTTATAACATTGGATTCTAAATTCTCTTTGCTTTTTCCATTCCTTGCTTTTCACTCAGACCACCTGGAGTTTATATTTATTTCCTTAGTGACCCAATAGCTTCATTTTTATAAAAGTTGGAATCTTTTTGAATTTCTTAAACCAAGATATACATTGTGTATGCCCTGGATGTTTAGCAATAGGATGTGGGAACATCAATTTCTCTCTCTCTCTCTCTCTCTCTCTCTCTCTCTCTCTCTCTCTCTCTCTAATAGTATTTTATTTTTTCCAATTACATGTAAATATAGTTTTCAACATTTCTTTTTTATGAAGATTTTGAGTTCCAAACTTTTCCTCTATCCTTCCCTTTTCCCCCTTCCCAGGATGGAAACAGTCTCAATCTACATATATACACGTACAATCATATTAAATACATTTCCACATTAGTCATGTTGTAAAAGAAGAAACAGAACCAAAAGGAAAAACCACAAAAAACAAGAAACAAACTGAAAGCAGTATGCTTCTATTTGCATTCAGACTATATAATTCATTTTCTGGATGTGGTCAGCATTTTCCATCACAAGTCCCTTGGAATTGTTCTGAATTATTGTGTTGCTGAGATGAGCTGAGTCTGTCGTAGTTGGTTGTTGCACAATGTTGCTGTTACTGTGTACAATGTGGAACATAATTTTTCAAAACAGAATGATGGAGTTGAGAAGCAGTGTGATGGAAGCTGGAATGCTACATCTGGAGAATCTCACTGTCAGGGAGGCAGGTTGTTTGAGAGGAGCTTTAAGGAGAGGGGCATTTCATTACGAACAATTTCATGCTTTTCGTTTTGGGGGGGACAGCTGGGGAGGAGAAATTTGACTTGGTCATCAGGCGGAATGCAAATTCTTTTGATTTAGTAGGGGCTGTTTATAGATAAGTCTCTTTAGTTATCCCACTGCATGTATCATTTCTAAGTCCAGATTTTGCCGTAGGATTATTTTAAATTGTCCTCCTGAGACATAGAGAAATAAAATTCTAAAAGAAAGATACTCTTGCTTTACACAGTTTTCACTTTTGCTATCTTTGGACCAGACAATTGTGGAGGAAGAGAGGTGGTTCAGAGAGAAACTATTATGAGCCAGAAAAATTGCTTTGGGAAACCTTATCCAAAAATATATTCATTCTCCATGACTTCAGAAATGCAGGGTATTTATCTAATTCATTTTATTTACTCTTAATTTATTGATGTTTCTTATTTTGACATGAAAGCCATTTCAGGATATCATATCTCCTTCCTCCACCATCTCCCCACATTCCATTATAACAAAACAGGAAGAAAAAAATTAATTGGCTACAGTGGCCACATCTGACAGTACATGGAACATTTCATGCACACAGTCCATCTTAACAAAAATAGTAGGGACATCTTTCATTTCTAAGGTGGAGTGAGATTGGTGGCTATATCGTATCATAGACATTATGTCTGGAAAATTAATGAAACAATAGAAAAAGAAAAAGTTTGTCATAAAAAAGTTTGTTATTAAAAAATATTGATTTGGGATTTAAGAGCTTGGTTTTCCTCCGATAATCTATAACTAGAGTGTTGGGCAAATCATTTTTTTGAACTCAGTTTTGATGCAGTTGTGTATCATCCATGAGCAGCCAAGTAGAACAGTGGAAGTCTCATCTTCCCAAACTCAAATCTGGCACTTAATGCTTATTTGCCTCAGTTCCTCAGCTGTAAAAAATGGGAACGCATTGGAGAAGGAAATGGCAACCCATTCCACTATTTTTGCTAATAAAACCCTATGGATAAGTCCATGGAATCATGAAGAGTTGGACAGCTGAACAACAACAATCTAATGCACAAGATTGCTCTGAATGCATTGCTTTGAAAGTCTTAAAAGGCTATAGAAATGTTAGTTTCATTACTATTTTCTAGGTTCAATAGATTTAATACTTATAGAGATCAGAGGAACATAGATGAGGAGATGGAAGAGGAAATTGAGGTTCAGAGAAATTAAAAGACTTGTCCCAGTGTCATAGAGCTGGTGAGTGTCAGAGTCAGGATTTGAACCCAGGTCTAAGTATTCCTGGTTGGAAGGTCTTTAGAAGTCAAAATGGCTTTCCCAAGGTCATAAAGCCTATGAATAACCAAACAGAGCTTCCTGCCCAGGTCCGCTGGTGCCAAATCCACTGTACCATGTTGCTGCAGGATTAAGTAAAATGGTTTGCTGGACTAGATGAACCTAAGATGGTCCCAAGGGGAATTGGAGGTGTCATTGGGATTCAAACTGATTATATTATAATGCTTTTACCCGGTAAGATTTTCATGTCTAATGTCGCCAGCATATTAAGCACCTGATAAATACTTGTAGAACCAAATGAGATAATGAATATAATATGAATCATATACATGAAATATAGTATGAAAATAACAAATATAATAAATGATAATGAAATAATATGTTCTATAAAAAGGTGCTACCAACAAAGTTAGCCTGGTTGGATCATGCATTGATTCGTGTGTTGAACTGAAAAAGAGATGTTCTAGAAATGTACCATTATTCTATTATTATAAAGTAATTGTGCATTTACATAGCACTTCAAGGTTATCAAAATGCTTTTCTTAAAACAACTCTGTGGGATAGATAGGGATAAGGACTTTTGTCCCCATTTTATATTGTAAGAAAATAGAAAGGTGGATGAATTGACTTTGTCAAAATAACACAGATAGTAAGCATCTGAACTGAGATTCATTTGTTTTGCCAAACAAACTCTTGTGTATATGATGTCACATCACAAATCTATACATGTTCCTTCATATTTTTGAGGAAAGGAGAGGTTTACTCTTCATCAGTTTTGTGGGGCAAAATTGGTCATCCATAGAATTCATTTCTGATGACTATAAAATGTGATAAGTACCAGAAAAATTTCCAGTTTCTCCTGCAGGCATGTGGAGTATCTTGTCAGTTATATCTCTGTCTCTCCTGCATTTTCTCTGTACAAGATATCTCCATAACCTTTATTTTAAGACCCATTGCTTGTTGCTTCCTGTACATAGGTTAAAGGGTTAATTAGACTTGGGGTTCTACCAGTCAGTTGAATTTTCTCCTTGTGACTCTGGTGGGAAAACTGTGGTGAATAGGGTCCCAAAGATATCCTGAAGGATGTTTCAATACTGGCAGTGTTATCTTGAGTTAATACTCTGCAGAGTACTCTCTTCCTTAAAATACTGGTTTATTTCTAGGCATTTCTAAGTATACAAGTGACCAGCTGGGTACTGTAGTAGATATTCCATAAAATTTTTTGAACTCAATGTTTTAGAATTTTCTAGTGTTTCATTTCTTACTTTTGAGTGACTTAAGTACTTAGTACTTTTATTATTCAATGATTCATTTATTTACACTTGATAGAATTTAGAACTAGCAGTGACTAGTAGTTTGATTTTATCTTACAGATGAGGAAACATAGGTCCAGTGAGCTGGAGTGATTGCCTAGTCATGTGGACAATAGATAATACTTTCAGAATTAGAACCCGGATCTTCTGATGCCCAAACCACTGCTTTTCCCATGACACCGTGCCCTTTCTCAGTCACTGCCAATAAGCATTAACTCACAACACAGAAGTTTCTCAGTTGATTTAAATAGCCTTAAGGATTTTTCAGCATTCAGCTCTTTTCTCTGGCAATAAAAAGGGACTATAAATAATTCATTTAATTTTCTTCCATCTTTTATAGTAAGTTATTGTAGTTTAGTTATGTAAGTTCCTTAAAACATGCTGTCACTCAGGCGAAGTTTTACTTTGGGGCAGACAATGAAAAATAAGCATCCTAACTTAGAAAGCATTTAACTCCAAACATTTTTTCTTTTCTTTTAAAAAAATTTTTTTTGAGAAATATTATTTTATTTTTCTAATTGCATGTAAAGATAGTATTTAATATTCATTTTTTATAAATTTTTGTCTCAATTTTTTCCCTCCCTTTCATTCCCTCTCCCCAAATTGGCAAACAGTCTGATATATGTTATACATATGTAATCAATCATGCAAACATATTTCCACATTATTTGTGGAATTCAAACATAATCCACATTAGTTATGTTGTGAAAGAAGAAACAAAACAAAAAGAAAACCTTTGAAAAACAAAAAAAACCCTGAAAATAATATGTTTTTATTTTCGATTCACACTATATGAATAGCATTTTCTATCATGAATCTTGTGAAATCTTCATGGATCACTGTTTTGCTAAGAAGAACTAAGTCAAACATAGTTGATCATCACACCAAGTTGCTGTTACTGTGTATAATGTTCTCCTGATCCTGCTCACTTCACACAATATCAATTCATGTAAGTCTTTCCAGAACATCTTTTTCTTGCATCGTTTATTTGTAATTGTTTTGGGGATACAGAACATTAAGGAAAAGACACTAAGTTGCCTTTCTGCCTTTGGGATAAGTTTTCTATGAAAATAGTCATCCAGAAATGAGAGTAACTAGAGAAGGATTTTCATTTAATTTGTTTGAGGAATTTGAGAAGCATAATTAAAGTTATTAATTTTGCTCTTGCTATTTTACATGTTTTATAATGTCCTTGGGAAAAGATGAGTACCAATATTTAAGACTGATATGGATAAAAAATTATCTTGGTGAGAGTTACATAGGAAAAAATTAATGACAAGCATTTATCAGGTGCTTCCTATGTGCCAAATTTTGAGCTTTGGAGATAGAAATACAAAAGGGAGATATCACTGCTCTCATAGAACCTATATTCTAATAGTCTTGGGAAGGGAATTATGAATTGGAAAATCACAAAGATGGCAAGTGAAACCAAGAGAGAATCTGCTGACATGGTCTCTCTAGAAGCAAGAGTAGTGTGGTTTAATTATAGAGTTCTCAGAGAGAAAAAATTGGATAGGTTACAAGGACGACTGAAGAGCCAGGGTAAAAGTGACAGCTCCTTCCAGTTATAGTGTCCGGTGTTTGACTTTGAAGGGTGGAGCAGCAGCAGTGGAACCCATAGGAAAGAATATATTTAGAAATTAAGATATTTTATATTGGGGCAGCTAGGATTGAAGTAAATAGAAGGTCAGACGTGGAATTAAGAGAACCTGAATTCAAATCTAGCTTCACACACTTACTAGTTGTGTGTTCCTAAGCAAATTACTTAACCCTGATTGCCTCAGAGGAGAAAAAAAAAAGATATTTTATATTATTTTGAGAAAGAGGATAATAGGCGATGGATGACAAAGCTATCAAGTAAGGTTTAAGTAACCATAAATAACCCTTCTGATTTGGAAGTTATTAGTTGTTAGACTCCTTAGAGCAGGGATGGTTTGTTTCTTTTTTTTCCTTTTTTTTTGTGTGTACTTATTGCTCTATGCCTGATAAACAGCAGAAGCTTAATAAATGCTACTTGACTGTCATTAGAAATAGATCTTCATGACTTGAACAAATTGATTCTAAACTCTGCAATCTGAGTTATTTACTTTTCCCCAATGGGGAAAAATCTTTTGATGGACAGGATTTCTTGGCTTTTCTTATTTTCTGAACAGAATATAAAATCTCCCACTTTCTGAAGGGCTTTTGTTAGATCACAGGGTGGAAAAAGGCTTTAAGAGATCATTTGATTGGTAGACTGGGTGAAGGACTTCCCCAGAAACCAGGAAATTGAGCTTTCATTTTTGTAATTCTTCACTCATTGTACAATCTTGGGCTATTGTTAAGATATTCCCATAACTCTGTGTGGAGGAGGTAATCATGTTTTTCTTCCTTAAGCCATCAATAAACATTTATTAGCTACCTCTCATGCTCTAGACGATAGGGAAACGAAATGAAACAGTCTTTCCTGAAATAGGAAAAGAGTATACATCAAAGTTATAATAATAATATGAGTGAAACCAATACTAAAAAGGAACTCAAGTCAAATTAATTCCAGTGATCACTCTTTCTTATTATTCTTGGTCCTTGAAAACAAATTATAGGATCATATACTCAGAGCTAGACCACTGAAGTCACTGGGTCCAATTCCATAATTTTATAGCTGATGGTACTCAGGCTCAAAGAGGTCAGTTGATTTGTCCAAAACCACACACCTAATAAATGTCTGAGGTACTATTTGAACCCAGGTCTGGTCTCACTCCTGTATTGTACAAATGAGGAAACTGAAACTTAGAGAGGTTAAATGATGTTCCCAAGTTTGCCCAGGTAATAAAAGTAGCCCTATGACCTGTGACTCCCAATTAAGTGCTTTTTTGGGGAAGTGACTCTTATTAGAAATTTAGTTTTTAAGTTTACCAAGTATTCCACTAAGTCAGCTTTGTAACTGACAAATATTATTCAGGCCCTGTTAAAACTCATTACTGATCTACTTTTCCCCTCAAAAATAGTAAAAATTAAAAAATAAAAAAATAAAAAAAACATAAAAACTTCCCAAACAAAACAAAGCAACAAAAAAACCACATGTAAACTCCCCCCCCCACTAAGTTAACAAAAATAAAAATAAGCAGAAACTTTTATTTCTTACTTTGGGGGAAAATAATTTTATTTTAAAAAAATTAATCAATGATTGATGCTTACTATAGTGATGCAGGAGATATTGTACCAGGCCTTTTATCAGACAAACTCATCTTCCTGAGTTCAGATCTGCTCTCAGACACCTAGTAACTATATAATCCTGGGCAAATCATTTAATCCTGTTTGCCTCAGTTTCCTAATATGTAAATTGAGCTGAAGAAGGAAATGGTCAACTGCTTTGTCAAAAAAAAAAAAAAAAAACCTCAACTGGGGATATAATGAGTTGTGCAGGACTGAGATGACTGAACAGCAGCACTGTGTGCCAACCATTGGGAACAGAAAAAAAATCAAAATGGTATGTTTTCAAGGAATTTACATTCTATAGGAGGAAACAAGATGTAGAAATATAAAATATACACATAATAAATACAAAGTAATTCCAGGTGGATTGACCATTGGGAGGACAGGAAAAAGTTTGTCCTATAGGACATTTAAAGGGAGATGGGGATTGGAGGAGGAGAAGGTGAAATCAGGCTGATTTAAAAAGTCAGTGTTCCATAATTTTATTGCTAGAGCTGACCATTCTGTTCCTGAAAAAGGATCCCTTCTACAACATATCTGACAAATGGTCATCCAGTCTTTGGAGGACTCCTGGCAGAAACTTTACACAACATTTTGTCGATGAATTATTTGGCGACCCATTTTTTGGCACATTATCCAAGTTGTCTGTTAGTATTTGACACCTCCTGTTTTTGACAACACTGAGTTTCTGCCTGAAGGTAGCTGTGCAAGTATTGGTGTGAGGGCTTCTTTTAAACAACATGCTAACAATACTGTCAAAAGACCTTTCTGAAATTGTTGAATTTGCCTGATGTTTTGGAAAAGGCATTTCAAGCAACCCTGTGCCTGTCTAGGCTCTGGGATTTGAGTTATTAACTTTTCCCCAAGGCGGGAAAAATCATTAATGGATAGGATTTCTTAGCTTTTCTTATTTTCTGAACAGAGTATAGAATCTCCCACTTTCTGAAGGTATTTATTAAATCACAGGATGGAAAAAGGCTTCAAGAGGTCATTTGATTGGTAGAATGGGTGAAGGACTCTCCCAGAAACCAGGAAATTGAGCTTTCATTTTGGTAGCTCTTCACTCATTGTACAGTCTTGTTAAGATCTTCCCGTATTTCTCTGAGGAAGAGGAGGTAATCATATTTTTCTTCCTTAAGCCATCAAAAAGCATTTGTTAGCCACCTCTTATGTTCCAGGCAATAGGGAAACAGAAATGAGATAATCTTTCAAAGATTTTGCTGTCTATTAAAGGAAAACACATATTCAAGTGTATGTACAAATATGTGCAGAATAAATCCAAGTGTAAGTTTTAAAACTAGTCACGAGCAGTTCAGAGGAGCAGGAAAAGCATTTAGCTGATGAGCTAGGAGGTGATAGTGCAAAAGCATGGAAATTAGAAGTAGTGCCTCATGCAAGAAGCATTTTATGGTGATATTTTGAGGGCAACCAGGAGATGGATGCAAGAGAGTACCTTGCACATTTAAGTCAGAAAGGCACTCTGTAAAACCAAATTATTTTAATAGCTCTATCTTGGACTTGCTCCAGCTCACTTATCCCTTTTTTAGGAGAGGGAGTCCCAAACCAGACATCTTATTCCAAATAAGATCTTTACTTGCTGCCAAAATTAGATATGAAGGATTCCTTCAGCATATTTGCATGTCTTATTCCTGTGAATATACTTCGGGATGACATAAGCCATTTTTATAATTGTTCTTATTACTGATTCATGGTCAGCCCACAGTCAACCCATACTCAAGTTCTTGAATATCACTGACAGAAATAAGGGGAGAGTACTTCAAGTCATTTGGTTGATGGGTTGTTAGTTTCCAGTCAGAATCCAGTCAGGAACAGAATGTAGCAAAGTATTTATTTTTGAAAAGAGAAAGAATATTTTCTTTGAGGAGAGAAAGGATAGGAATTATAGGATGGTAGATTTAGAGCTGCAATGTATCTCAGAGGCCATCTAGTCCAACATTTTACAGATGAGGAAACTGCATCACAGGAAGATTTTAAGTAATTTTTTTTTACCAAAAAAATCAAAATTATCCCTATTGCATTCAATAACATACTCGATGCATTCAGTAATGTACTCAGCCAAAAATATCAAGTAGCAGAACTGAGATTTTGAATCAGAGTCACATATCTTTCAGGGTAATCTCTGGAATGACTTAGAGATTAAGTAACACATAGGAAACACTGGTATAAGTATTAGATTTAAGATTACTTGGAAGAACTAAACTCCAGTTGTACCTCTTTTGATAGCTATCCCAAGGCAAGAGATGGAGGATCTGGCTCCCAGCAGTTGAATGTATCCTATTTGCATGGAAAGGAAGTCAAAGACCTAAATTTCAAGGTGTTGCTATTAATAAGATTTCATCTGTATTATGGGTCACATAGAAAGTATAAGGAATAATGAAAGATTAGCCTTTATGGTTCCAAAGCTAGACAGCATAAAATGGCTCTAAGACTTTTGGGACACCCTATCTTATTGATATCCATGCCATGTCAAAAAAACTCTAGCACATTGTAGACACTCCCTGTGGAGGAGGTATGAGATATGCAATTTTAAGTATTGCATAGGATAAGAAGATGTGGACTGCTTGTGCTTTTCTGGGCAACCTTGGGAATCCAACCAACATTTATAACATTGTTTCTCTAGGAAATTACTTTGTGATTTCTAAACAACCATTTTGCAAATGATATTTTTAACCATTATTAAATTTTGGATATGACACTTTTTTTGGCCCATGTTGTATGGGTACTTTATATTCTGAGTCTTTTAAAAGGTTTTACATAAAGTCGCTTTAAATTTAAAATTTAATTTAAAAAATCTTATTAAAAAAACTTGAATTTTT
Source organism: Myrmecobius fasciatus (assembly GCA_023553655.1). Classification (NCBI taxonomy): domain Eukaryota; kingdom Metazoa; phylum Chordata; class Mammalia; order Dasyuromorphia; family Myrmecobiidae; genus Myrmecobius; species Myrmecobius fasciatus. The sequence continues at coordinate 154,050 of JAJPUD010000496.1, forward strand.
TTTTTAGAAGTTCTTCTTTTAACAGGATTTCCCCAGCAGAACTTTGGTATGCTGAGCACTAAGTATAAAAAAGTAAGATAAATTATGTGCTGGAATTCTTTCCCTTCTGCTCCTTTTATGTTAAGTAGTTTTTCTTGATGATTCCTTCTGTTTTTCTGAATTCATAGTTAAAGGCTTTTTTTTTCTGTGCTAGAAATTAAGGGAAAATACTCAACCCAGAATATCTAAGAAGATAATATGACCAACCTCCCACTTATAAGGGATGTCCTAAAAGTCTCAGTGCAGCTTTAGTAGCCTAAAATTCCACTAAGACTTTTGGAATGCCCAATATAGTCCTTTATCATTTTTTTTTTTTTGCTTTTTCTGAGGCAATTGGGGTTAAGTGACTTGCCTAGGGTCACACAGCTAGGACGTGTCTGAGACCAGATTTGAACTCAGGTCCTCCTGACTTCAGGGCTGGTGCTCTAACCACTGAGCCACCTAGCTGCCCCGTCCTTTATCATTTTCAAAGTAATTTCTTTACAATAATCCTGAGGGTGTCAATAGAATTAGTATTTTCCTTCTTTTAGAGATGAAAAACAAATCTTAATCTCAGAGAAGTAAGTGACTTAAAATGATTATACCTCCTAATAAGTGCCAGAATTGTGATTCAGAATTAAGATTCTTGATTTTGAGAGTCATTGAAAAGAGCCTAGCATAGCTTCATCGAGAATAGGTCATGAGTATTATATTTGTACACCTCTATCTCAGAAAGGTGTTTTATATTACCCTTGTGGACAAGATGATTTTGGAGCTAGCTAGAGCGTAGTAGAAGTGAAATTGGTTCAAGGTACTATGATTAATGGATTGGCATCAGACTGGATGGAGGTCTCTAGAAGTATGTCTGTGTCACTGTTCTGGCTATTATTTTAATTTTATTTGAATGAAAATATAAGTTGTGTGTGTATGTGTATTTTATATACCTATATGTATTTTATATACCTATAACATATAAAATATATGTATATATAAAACATAGCTGCATGTTATATATGTAACATATAATATGCCTATGAAATGGAAATACACCTTACATATTATAGCAGATATAATATATACAAACATATTGTATATAATATGCATATATTTATGTATGTATACACACAAATATATGTATATGTGGATATGTGGATATTATGTGGATATTATATGCACATGTATATATGATATATAAACACATATAACATGTATACATAAAATATATACATATAAATATATGTATACATAAAATATATGCATGTATAATATATATAATACACATCATATATAAAATATATACTGTACACAACATATAATATGTACATATATGTACATATTATATATAACATATAATATGCATATGTGTGTATATTTATAAGTATATTTAAAAATATATATATATAAAACTTGCAGTACTGTAATAGCATCAGACTGAGAGTCAGGAAGACTCCTCCTGAATTCAAATTTGGCTTCAGATTCTTACTAGATATATTACTTTGGGTAAGTCACATAACCCTATTTCCATTAATTTATTCATCTGTAAAATGAGCTGGAGAAGAAAATGGCAAACCACTCCAATGTCTCTGCCAAGAAAACCCCAAATGAGGTCACAAGATTTACACACAAATGAACAATGATAACATCAAATATAAAATTTTCAGATGGTACAACATCTCCCAGAAGGACAGTCAATATGTAGGTTGAGAAAATATGGATTCCCTTTTCCCTAACAACAAAAAAAGTGATCTTAATCTTTTTAATTAAGGCTAGAATTGATGGAGTAAATTGATGAAAATTATTAAGGACAAATAGGAAATCTTGTACTTGGGATCAAAAAATCAACTGCACAGATAGAAGAAGGGAGAAGTATATGGTCAGATGGCATGAGGTTTTAGACTTTAGATCTAGAAAGGATCTTAAGAATGGAGTCCTAGGATGTGTAACTGACTTCAGAATGTCACACAACTAATATGTGCTACAGTTGGGATTTGAACTGCTGTCTTCTGGCTTTAAGCCCAATATTTCTTTTTTAAAAGCACCACCACTACCATAAAACTGGAATTTTTAAGGTTCTACAATCTCAAAGGCAGTCAACAAGTGATGTGACAGTCAAAGGAGGCTTTTTATGAAGAGTAGTGTCCAGAACAAACAAGTTGACAACTTATTCCTGTTGCATTACATTCAGTTCTGGATGTCATTTCAGGAAAGGCAGCCTCCCTTAGAACAATGTTGTATATTTTAAATAGCAGTTCCAATTATACTTTATAGTTGTGAGTCATGGACTTGTAAGCATTAATATTAAGGGTCAACCAAAAGGCAACAAAGAGGCACATGGTAGATGTGAATATTCCAAAATGCATTACTAACAAAGTGTTTGGGGAGGATGGTATAATGGTCTTCATCAAAGAGATATAAAATAAGCTGGTGATGTTGTGGGAGTACAGATAATCAATGGATAGCCTGTATGCTGTATTGGTAACTTTGCTATTCCGAGAGATGGAGGATCTGACCTCCAGCAGCTGGATATATCTTATTTATATGGAAGGGAAGTCAAGGATGATTTAAAATGCATTTCAATGTAAGGAATAGTCACATTAATTAAATCCCATATCCACTGAAGCATCCAATCATAAACAGACTGTATATTCAGAGAGGAGAGACCGGGATAGCAAGATGCCTGGAAACTTTGCTATTGGTAGAAATAAATGAAAGAACTAAGCATTATTAGATTAGAAATGTGGAGACGTAGGTGGGGTACATGAAAATTGTTTTAAGGTATTTGAAGGGCCATCAAGTGGAAGAGGACTAAGTTATCATGCTTGGACCTGAATAATTCATGCTGCCCCAAAGTGAATTGACTTCGGACATCTGGAGTTAGCTGTCTCTGAAAAGTGTTTTCAAATGGGGGGAGACCTGATGAAATCTTTTTGAGAAGAAATTCCTCTTCAGGTGTGGATTGAACTGGAAGACTGCTGATTTTCCTTTTGTTTCTCCTTAGTTTAGTTTGGGTGTGGAGTATCTGAATACTGTGTTAGTCATTCGTCTTTCTTTTCTAACTCATTAGTCCAAAAAGAGCAGTAAACCTTGGAGTCATAAGAGATTCCCAAATTTTGTTCTGACAGACTAAACTACAGACCACATTGCTAGTTATGTGATAATAGGCAAGCATCTCTGAACCTCATTTAAAAATATAGTTCTATTTTCTCAATGAACAAAAATCTTTCTTTGGGGGGAAGAGAAAAGAAAACTCTTGCAAATAAACATGCAAAACAAATTCCTGTGGCCTTTGTCCAAATAAATAAATAAATGTCTTATTCTGTACATTTTTATTAAGAGGTAGGTGGTATGCTTCATCAATCAAATATAGAATTTTGGCTGATCAGAGTTTTGAAGTCTTTCAGAGCTATTTATTTTGACAGTGCTGTTATCAGTCCTCAGTTCTCTATTCTTTACCATGGAAATGTTTCTGCTTTTCCTATCTACTGCCTCAGAGCAGCTATTGTAAAGAAGGGGATTTGTTCATTTCAGAGTGCTATAAGAACTGGGAACTATTGGAGAGAGAATTATAGGTTTTTATGAATTTAGGGCAGAAAAATAATTTGCAGGCCATATAATACAACTCTTTCATTTTACAGAATAGGAAACTGACATCCAGAGACCTAACAAGATTTGCCAGAGGTCACAAAACTGAACTTTAAAACTTCTGCTTTCATTATCCATGTAGAACTTTCCTTAGTGCCTGATGTTGAATCTTGGTTCTAAGCTCTAGCCTTCTTAAGGGACCAGAGTTCCCATCACTTAGTTGCCCTGCGTGACTAGCACAGCCCACTCTAGAATATGCTTCAAGCATATACAATTTTTTTAATTAAAGCATTTTATTTTCAAAATATATACATGGACAATTTTCAACATTCACCCTTACAAAATCTCATATTCTAAAATTTTCCCCTCCTATTCCCCCACTCCCTCTCTTAGATGACAAGTAATCCAATGAAGCATATACAATTTTGACCTAATCATATCATGGAGAGCTCAATGCTTGGAATATCAGACTTGGATTTAGAAAGAACTTAGTTCAAATCCTGCCTCCTACTTAGCTCTGTAATCCTGGCAAGTGACTTAACCTCCTCCTCCCCCATCCCCTTTAGCCTCAGTTTCCTTGTCTGTAAAATGAGAATAGCACCTATTTTGCAGCATTATTGTGAAAATCACATGAGAATATATGTAAAGAGCTTTGTAAACCCTAAAACCTTCTGTAAATATTAGCTATTTTTATTATTATAGCACAGGGTCATTGTCCTTGGGATCACTCTAAATTAGACCCTAGTCCCCTCATTCCTACTTCCCTGCTATGGTTTCCTACTTTGCTCCCTGCTCTCCTTTAGTCCAGAGACCTCAGGCTAATCACTTAACCTCTAGACCTCAATTTTCTCCTCTGTAAAATAAGCCTTTTGAACTAAATGATCCCAGTGGTTCCTTCCACCTCTTAATTCTATGATTGCTATATGAGGACTGGCTTTGACTTATTAGCAGTGTGACTATGATGTGTTTGACCTCTTTCGGATTCATTTTCTTTATATGTAGAGCAGAATAATGATGACTGTATTTTAGGGCTGCTCTGAGAAAAGCATCTGGTGAACCCTAAAGCAATATATAAATATGAACTGCTATTATTATTGTGTAGCTCTCAGACTAATCTTCCTAAAGGAACCCTTTATTTATACTCTTAGCCTACTTAAGAATCTGTAATAGCTCCCTGCTGCCCATTTTGTCAGGTTCAAAGGCTTCTGTCCACTTTTCAAGAATTCCTGAAACCTAGCTCCAACCTCCCTAAGTGACCTTATTTATTCATTACATTCTCCACTCCAGTCAAGCTATTTCTGGGCTCTTAGAAAGGGATAAATTGGGAATATTATTCCTTCCCAATATTAGAAACTACCAATATATTGGAATACATTCCAGCTATTAGAGCTGGAACTTTGAAGCCTTCTAATCTTCCTCTGCTTCTACTCCCTTCCCTCCCCCCCACTCCCCAAATTTTATAGAGAAGGAAACTGGCCCAATAAGCATCTTGTTCACAGTCACCAGATTTTAAGGAAAACAGATTTGGAATTTGAACATATATTCTTGGACTATAACATTCTTTATACCAGAGGTATCAAATGGCCCCCAACCCCTAGTCTGAATCAAATTAAAATATAACATATTATATAAAATATTGAGCAAAATAAATAAAAACATAGTAGAATATTGATATGTTAATGTCATTTTCTAAATCAAAATGCAGCAGCAGGGATCTTCATGTATGAATGGCCCCCATTTCTGTTTTGAGTTTAACACCCATTTTATTTCATCACTGTGCTACAGAATACTGAAGTCTTTATATTCTCTCCATTATACCATGAGACTTCTGTAGGTAACAGTACTGCTACTCATCCCTTAATCCCATTTTTCTTAACTTTTCCTATGACTTTAAGCATTTTTTAACATACCAGGATCCCTCTGTCCTTCCTAGATTGAAAGAATGTGGGTGGCCTGGGCCAGTTTAAATTACATTTAGGAATAAATATACCTGTTGTGATCTAGGATTGACTTGTGACTTGATGACTAGGATATAAATAAAACTATAGTTTTGAGAGTAGGCAGTTTCTGGGGATGATCTTAGGAGTCATTATTTTCTGCTTTGGCCAGACAAAATCTGAATTCAGTATTTCTTCATAATTAGGTCTCCATTCACACCTCAGTGAAAATAATGCATATTTACATATTCAGTAGCCAGACATTGTGGATAAATTGTATGCCATGTAAAATTTAGGTCAGTCTGTCTAAATCTTCAGAGATGACATGTAAATGTAAATTTTATATTAGAAATGGACTCATTTGTGAACTAACCCCCTTTATTTCCTTTCCTGCCTTGTCTTTCCTCTAGAAATGGTGTAACTGGAATGGGATGTGAAAGCTAATAATGAATTGGTCAGTGGATTTTAATGCCCGATCAGGAGAAGAGGGGAAGGAAGTGGAACAATGTAAATATGCCATTGAAATAACACAAATATTTCTTTTATCCTTTGAAAACACATTCAAACCAAACCCTTCTGGAGACATTTTTGTGATACATTGTTGTGTCTGTAATATTAGGCATAAGATTTACTTTATTTTGTTTGAACATTTGGTGAAACTATAAAGTAATCTGATAAAATACCTTTTATTATTTTTTTCTTCAGAAGATTGACATTGTGATATAAAAAATCTTATTACTGTTTTAGTTTTGAGGCTACAGGCAACAGGAATGTTCAGTTTCTTGGTATTATCAAATAGTTTTAGCAAGCTGTATGTGGGCTATGTACCAGAGCCAGGACTGGAGAAAACTAAGTTAATTAGGCAGTTGAAGTACTTTTCTGGTTAATTTCTATAAAGATGTCGTCTTTTGTCCAAATTCACCCAAATAGATCTTTAAAGATAATTAAATTCTTTGGTAATAGCTCAGCTTTCCACTTTATCGTTATTATTATTATTTTTGTGTGTGATTTAAATGACCATTAGAGACTTTAAGTGGAAGTCATTAGCCTATATGCTAGTAATCTTTCCTATTAAATAAAACACGTATTTTAATGCAGGTTAAAATGAGAAATTACTTCTAATTCTAGTGGATTTTGAAGTCTTGGTCCCAAATTGCTGGCTTTAATCCATTCCATTTTAGATAATTCATTTTGTGCTGTAAAGGCCTAGAGACTAATGGAGTTTTTAAAGGCAATGTGGATAAGAACTGATCACTTATTTTTTACCTGCTTTCCATCTAATATTGGAGACCCAGAATCGCTGAATCTGCAAGTTTGAAAGCGACCTCAGAAGCCTTATCTGAATGGGAGCCCCCTCATGCAAGAATCTCTGACATGGTCATGGAGCTCCTGCTTTCAATCTTAATGGGGGGTGGGGGGGAGAATCCCCCTCCTTCAGATGCAGCTTATTCCTTTTTTGAAAGCTCTCATTGTTTGGAGATTTTTCCTTAATTCCAGCCAAAATCTGTTTCTCTTTGACCCCCCACTTTTTTCCCTCTTAGAATCACCCAGCTTTGCATCAAAGCCAAGATTAAAAAGCACCACTGCTGTGTGAAGCCTTTGCTGATCTCCCTCACTGCTAGTGTTTCCTTCTTCCCGTCCCCCCACCCCCAGTTATCTTGTATTTAACTATTTTGTACATCGATAGAATGTTGGTTCCTTGAGATCTGGAGCTGTTTCATTTTTATCTTTGTATTCACAGTGCTTGGTACGTAATAGGCTTTTAATAAAATACTTATTGATTAATTAAATCCTCCTTCTGCCTTCTGGGCCCCAAAAGTATACATCTAATCCCTATTCCCCCTCTTAGTCCTTTAAATTCAAGACATGTACAGTAAAATGAAGGTGAACTAACAACAAAAAGCAGACTTGTTGAACTCTTCCTGTCTTAGGAAAGTAAAACCAAATATATCATCCAGTAGCTTGTTCTGAGGTTTTAGATGAGAACTTTATTAAGTGTGACAAGAAAAATGATAAGGAGGCTCTCACAGAAAAATGCTTAGAACTTGTTTTCGTAAATGCCAATATTTGTTTCTCTCATAAAGAGAAAGTGACAAGGTGTCTTAAATAACTTGCACTGCTTCGTTGGCTTAAAACAGACTCTTGTCCAAAAATGGATCTTTCACTAAGCTAATGTGGCTATTTAGTTATGTCTCACTCTTTATAACCTATTTTGGGGTTTTCTTGGCAGAGACACTGGAATGGTTTGTTGTTTCCTTGTCCAGTTTATTTTACAGATGAGGAAACTGAGGCAAAAAAGTTAGGTAATTTTCCCAGCATCCCACAGTGAGTAAAAGTGTCTGAAGTAAATTTAAATCTGAGTTACTGATTTTAAGCTCAGCGAGGTACTGGCTGATTCTTGCTGATATCAGTGTAAAATATTTGAACATCTTTTTCTTCAGTTCTCTCTACTGATTGGCAAACAATAGGTCTCAGCCCACTATTGTTTGGACCTTGATTGCTCAGACTGACTAGAAACTCAAGAGGGTCTTCCTCTTACAGTTTGATTTTTTTTTGGACTAGGTTAAAAAAAAAGCCATTCTTTGCCTCATTTCTTACTTTGCCTTAATCCCTGGTTTCATCAGTTAAACTGAGACCCTGGGAAGGACCTTAACTTAAAAAGGCCAAGGTCTCCCACTATAGTTGTTCTGATCTGTAGCTTGACTCTGGACCCAGATGGCTCCAGAAAATGAAGGTCCTTACTTTGCACAGCCCTCCCTCAGTTAAATACAATTCAATTGCAAGTCATAGCATCATCTTCCTGAAATCTTGGTCCTTGGACAAACAATAACAACTTGAAATAATCATTATGTCTAAGTCACACCCAAAACATTTCATCCTATAGAGCAAAGATAACATCATAGACTTTGTGAAAGTTCATTCCTAGTTGAGAGAAAATTTTAGGCTTTCTGGCAGCATATAAAGAGTTGGGTCCTTTATTGAATTATGAGGGACAAGCATGGTCCAGTACAAAGAAACCCCTTTAAGTTATGTTATGTAACTGAAATTAATTGCTTCTTAAATATCAGTGTTTCTTCAAATAGTTCTAGTCAGCCAATCAATAAACTTACGGCCTGGACCATACTAGGTATATACCTACTATGTGCCGGCATTGTGTTAAATCCTGAATATACAAAGAAAAACAAAAAAATAGTTCCTACCTCCTAGGAACTCACAGTTTATTAAAGAGGAATAGAAAACATATAAACAATTATCTACCAAAAAAAATTAAATACAAGATAAATCTGAGATAATCAACAGAAGGAAGAAACGGCTTTCCAGGGGCTTGGGAAAGGTTACTGGTATAAAATGGGATTTTAGTTGGGATTTAAAGGAAGCCAGCAGAGTATATCATCAGAAATGTCAGGCTGGAAAAATCAAAAGTCTGAAGTAAGGTTGCCAGGAGAAATACCAGCCATCTCAGATATGCAGACAATTCCAGTCTGATGGCAGAAAGTAAAGAGGAAATAAGAATTCTCTTAATGAGGATGAAAGATGAGAGTATAAAATCTGATTTGAAGTTCAAGGTAAAAAAAAAAAGCTTAAGATCTTGATAACTAGTCCCATCTAGAGAAGGAATGGAAGCAACATCAGATTTAGTATTCTTAAACTCAAAGATCACTGTAGACAGTGACTGCAACCTTGAAATGAAAAGACTCTTGCTCTTTGGAAGGAAAACTATGGCAAATCTGGAGAGCATTCTAAAAAGGTCTGTATAATCAAAGTAGTGGTTTTTATTAGTAGCAATGCATGGCTATGAGAGTTGGATTGTAAGGAAAGCTGAGTGCCACAGAATCAAGGCTTTAGAATTGTGGTTCTGGAGAAGACATCTGAGAGTCCCTTGGACAAGAAGGAGATCAAATCAGCCAATACTTAAAGAAATTAATTAAATACTGAAGCTGAAATACTTTGGCCACATGAGAAGAAGACAGGACTCAATGGAAAAGATCTTGATGTTGGGAAAGATTGAAGGTAAAGAGAGAAGGGGATGGGAGAGGATGAAAAAGGGAGAGTGTCCTGGAAACAACAAACATGAACTTGGACAGACTTCAAGATTAACATGGAGAACAGAAAAGCTAACCTACTATGGTCCACAAAGTCATTAGGACAGGACAGAAGGACTGAATAACAAAGGGAAGTCATGAGGTGGCTGTCCTTCATTCAGCTGGGCATTTGTATACTGAGAGGGAATAAACAAGATTTATGGAGTTGCTATGAGCACATGAAGAAACTGTAGGTAGATGGATCAAAAAACCTGTGGGAAAAGAGAAATCTGGAAACCATAGCTTTAAGTTATAAAAGGAGGGTTTTCCAAAGAGAAAAGAAAGAAGAGAGAACAAGCCATTAAAAAAAAAAACTCAGTGGTGTTTTTCAAAAGCTACAGAATCAGGAAAAAAGAAAAGTTGAAAAGCAGAGTCAGTGAATTATTTAAATGGAAATTCATCCTCAATGCTAGTCTTTTAACTTTGAAGGGGGGGGGAGGATGTTGGAAACAGATCTCAGCAGTTTTGCATATTTTTTTATTAATGGCAATCACCTTGTTTTATGCCAAGTTGGCGCAATTGGGTTTTTAAAAGGCTCAGTGATCTGTTGGAAGCCCTAATGCCTCTTTATTAGAATGTTTTCATCCCTCAGGCCACGATGAAATTAATTCCTTTTTAGCTTTCTGAAACACAATCACTTTTACAAATAGGAAAATGAAAGGGAGACCTCCGTCCAGATTATTTGGTTTGTACACAGTCAAAGGCCTGTGTTTCTTCATAAGCCAGGGTGGGAGCCCTGGGAGTTAAAATTTATTTTATGTTTGGTTTAAGGCATCAAAGTAAAAGGATAAAGGGAAAAATGCTAATTAGACTTGTCATTATTAGAAAATGTAGACTCTGAGAAGACTAATAGATTGTGGGCAAGTTACATCTTTTTTTTCCTGGCCTCATGGGATCCATGGGTTTCTCAATTGTAAATGTGAGAGCAATACACTCATTGACATCCAAGGTCACAGATATTCTCTCTGCCTGATGTGGTTCCAAATATTGCCATCTCCTGTGGTCCTGACTTGGTCACTGTGCCTTGTTGAAGGCTGAACAGAAAGAATTTATATTTCTGGGATTTCTGCATGTTAGGTACCAGAGTCTGACAAAAACAATTTCTATTAAGTTAGTTTCCTTCTAAATGCAAGCATTTCTAACTTAAAACATTGTCCAAACTGACATTTATGCCCTTAGATGTTTGGGGATCGATACTCTAGAACCTAGTTGGCAAATTAAGGCTGTAGGCTAAGAATGGTTTTTACATTTTTCACTTAAAAAAGTTTTATTATATTGAAAAATGTAAAAACTATTCACTAAACAAATACTGGAAGGGAGTTGGATTTGACTCTTAGGCCATAGTTACCTCCAGTTCTAGAGCATTAAAATAGACTAATCATCTAGAAAAACTAGATCTATCCTTTTTTACCTCATCTCTTCTCTGTGATCAATATTCTAATTCCTTCAGAATAGAAAATGGTCACTGCTCTTAAGATGGGTCATAGCCCTACAGGGAAGGAGAGGCAAAGATCTTAGACAAGAATTACTTTTTCTTGTACATTTAGTCCCCACTCTCCCTATTTTCACAAAGTTTAACTTTCTTGTTCTTGGCCTTCAATCCTCCCACACAGTCCAAAAGGGAGAAACTTGGAAAGGATTTTAAGTTGGAGTAATATTTCTTTTATTTTCTCTTGAACTAAAAAAAGGGTTTTAGTCAAAATATATTTTTATTTTATACTAATTAAAATGTATATTTTACAATAAATTTCATAACTATCAAAAAAGACAATAAGTTAACAAACATTTATTAAGTACCTAATGCGCTATCTTGATAAGTAAACACAATGGTGGGAGTGTGTATGGGGGAATCTTACCTCAAAAATCTTATTTTTTTTCAATGAGACAAAACTAACAAGTTAAAACAATCCTTTTGTTCAGGATTCCCCTTTCAGGTTTGCCCCAAGTTGTTTTTGCCAGGCCAATTTTTAAAGATAGTGTTAAATATATACTTAAATACATAGTTAATATTGTGTCTGGTTTTGAAGAAGGGAAATAGTCCAAGGAGAATGGGAGAGACTAATAATTAGGTAGCTTTGTATCCGGTAAGCAGTATTGGCAGGATAAATGCCCATGGAAAGACAATGGGGCTTTATTTTCAGCTAAGAAAGCTAGAAATCATTGTGTCTCATTATTCCAGCATTCCAGAGTTGTCAGGGTGCTTGTTGTGCCCATATACAAGTAGTTTTCTAATTGGAAATGAACACACAAGAGATGCTTCTTCCTTATCCCTTTCTCAGCTCCCAAATGTACATGTTCTTTTTTATAATAATGAAAATTGGGAATTGACCCGCTCCCTTTGTCTTGGCTCCTGTCCACTTTTCTTGAAGCCTGGGAAGCAGTTGCCAGCATTTTGGGTACTAGGGCTACCTTCTGATTACTGGTAGGTTACATTATGAAAGTGATAATGTGGCTCTCCCTTAGCCTCCCACTGCTGGCCATTGTTCTTCTGCCTTCCAATGGCAGATACACCATATCCTTTTTCATTGTTCTGAAATGCTAGGATCGTATTAGTCCTGCTTTACTTGGCTTCCATTGGCTCTACAAAGCCCAAATCTCTTCTGTGCCATGTACCTTGAGTTTCATATGTATATCACTGGCTTAGTGGGAGGAGAAATGGGAATTTCAGCTGTTTGTTTTCCTAAGAGTTGGCAAGGGTGGGTGTGCTGGGCTATTCTTGGTGCAGATAGTAGCTGCAGAAATATTGCCTAGCAGGATTTCTTAGCCTTTTTTTTTTGGTGGGGGGGTGTGTGTCACAAATCCCTTTGGCAGGTCAATGATGCCAAAAACCTCTTTCTCAGAAAAATGTTTTTAAACACATAAAATAAAATACAGAGGAAACCAATTATATTGAAATAGTAATCAAATATTTATTTTTTAAAAACCCCAAATTTATGGACTATAGTTTAGGAAGCTCTACTGTATAGGGTTACATTTAGGGCTTGTTCGTCTTTCTTCATTTTAACCTTTTCTATGTAAACTGATCTTTCACTTCATTAACTGTACCAAACTTTCTTTTGGAATTTCTTATTTTGGTAACCATGTTGCCATAGAAGAACCATTTCATGGCTTATAATAGCTCCAAATCAAATTCTACCTATTAACTACATGAAGAGAAATAGAAGGTTTTACAGGCTTTCTCTCCTGTTAGTGAAATATGACTGGTGTGACCTAATTCATTTACATATTAAATGTGCTAGACATATCTGTGCTTTTTTTACTTGTAACCTAGGAAACCCATACCCTAGTATATGGAAAAGCAATTGTATAAGGGCCACTATGTGTCTGGTATATTGTTCTTTTGTGCTTAAGAAAACAGTAAAAAGAAAGAGTTGTAGTTTTCCAAAATGTCTCCATTGATTATCAGAGAGAGGAGAAAAACAATTTCTTGTAAAATGTTGAGAGTTTTGCTTGAAAAATATAATATAAAACTGTCTTTGTCTAAATTTCTCTGGTAATTATGGCAGATGTTTGTGAAGCTTTTTAACTTTCAGAACAGCTTGGACATTTTTTAAAAAATTGAGTTAAGTAACTTCTGCATTGTTAAAAAAAATTAAAGAAACCCTAATGTTTAACTTTAAACCAAATTTATTGACATTGAAATAAAACCATTAAAGTAGATTATCAGTGTCCACCATTCACCTGGACGAAAAGAATTTTGGTCTCATAAGGGGATAGTTTTTGATAGGACATTCTTTCTGTATGATCTAGTAGTAATTTGGAAAATTGAGCTTTATTGGCCATAGCTTTCTTTCAAGTTGCATTTGTGGTATGTCTTTCTTTTGTGAGGTTCGTAGATAGGCAAAGTGCCTCCAATAGACTCTAGATTTTAGAGGAAGAGAGCCTCTAAAGAGAAGCTCTAAAAAGAAAATTTATTTGTTCTACCACAGGAATATGCTAGATGGTGAGTGTGTATCCATAGAAAAGTAAGACTATCCCTGTCTTTAAGAAGCTTTTATTCTATTAGAGTAGTGTCTTATCTTTTTGTTTTTTGTCATGGAAACACTTGGTAGTTTAGTATATCCCAAGCACCCCTTCTCTGAATAATGTTTTAAGTGCATATGATGAAATAATTAGAATTGCCAAGGAAATCACTTCTATAGAAATAGCTATCAAAATGTTTTTTTTCCCCCTATAGAGTACACCCTACCTGACTACCAAAAATAAAGCATAGCTTACTTTTTTTATCCTCAGCCTAAAAAACCTAAACCAAAAAACAAAACAAAACAAAACAAAAAACCCCAACCAAACCCAGTTCTGTTAGTCTTTCAAAACCTATTTAGTTTAAGAAGCAAAGAAAGAACAAAAAGCAGATCTCATGGGATTCATTTTTAAGTACTGGACACATACATAGCTATCAGTTTTATATTATTTAATTTCCAGGTCAATGTCCTCAGTTACATATTTCCTTGAGATAGTTTTAGCAGGTCAAGTCAAGACAACAAACATTTATTAAGGTTCTGCTAGGTACCTAACACTGTTAAGCACGTGGGAAACACATAAACATGGTACATAAAAACCCAGTGAATTTGTAGGGAGAAGATGTGCAGAGAGGAGAAGAAAGAACACATTAGTTGAAGGAAATAAGTTCATTTTGGAATTTGACCAAGATTAGGGTTTTATTTTTTCTCCTTTTACGTTAAGATAGAACATGCAGTAATTTTAATGACTTTAATTTTCATTCTTATTCTGAATATTGGTTTAAGGATATGTATATGAATTCATTTTACTCCACAGTCAAAAGAAGGCTAAAATGGATTATATTTTCTAGAGCTTTGCGACAAGAATGCATAATTCTGGCTGTCTATTAGCAAAACGAATTAGAAAGCCAAATCAACTGTATAAAGAACTTTGTTTTTTTAGTTATCTGGATATTTAAGGTGAAGGGTTCTAAACTGGTAGGGTTGGGGTCTGATTGAATTATCTAGCTTCATGAAAGATAACATCCTTTTACTTTAATTTAGAGTTTTTTGCCCTAATGTATTTTTTAAAAGCATATTGAACTCCTTTCCCAGTTGAAGTATCTAAAGGTATTTGTAATGGTGGGTCTTTTATGGATAGTAGGTAAAGAACATAGCTTAATTTAATATTGGAACTCACTAAATATTAAAAAACAATGTAAAAATAGACTTTATTTTCTCTTTGGCCCAAGGAATTCCTCAGAAAATTCTGCATTGTAAAACTGTTTACCCAGGTATTTTTTGGCCACTAATACAATGGCTTCCATCATTAGGAGACCCTGATGGGACTCTTATATTCATGACTATTTAAGAGTAAAATACTTTGCTATAAAGAGGGAGATAGATTTCAAAGAAAAAATTCTTCCATCTTTTTCATTCCTTTTAAACTTAGTAGTATATATTGTACTTTTGTTTCTGTTCCAGATTTTTATGAATTCAATTCTAGGCAACATTTTTTTAATACAAATTCTGAATCAGCAGCAAGGATGGGAATTTCTGTCTGTATATGAGCTTACTCCCCAAGGGGTCTCTAAAGTGACATCACCTTCTTGTGAAATCAACCATAATCTGGTTTGTTTGCAATGTGCCCCTTAAACCATACTCCCATTTTTTTTATAAGCCCATTCCTTCATTGCCCAAGTTCCTTTGAAAAAATATGTTGTTTCTCCCCTCTCCCTCCCTCCACTTTTTTTTTTTTTGAATCAGGATGTCAGTTAAGCTGAGAACAAAAAGAAAGAATCCTATTCTTTGCTGAGCGAAGGCCAATACAAAATGTACAGCAGTCTCAATACCGTTTACTGTGTATCAAGTTGTTAATGCAACAAATGAGGAGTTAATCCGTGTTGGTCTTCCTTGTTATATGGAGTTGGGTCTTGTTTGTAGTGTGATGCAATTTTGACTGGGTAATTATCCCTTCCAAGGGATTAGCAGGAAAAATAGAGATATGAAAGAGTAAGGCTGAAGGAGGAGAATTGCTGAGAAAGGGGATTTAAGAAAAAGCTACCCTGGGAGAATTTCCCTCAGGGAGATTTTCTTTTTTAAAAGTTTTTTTTTTTGGGGGGTGGGAGGGCTGTGAGTTTGCTCATTTTTTTCAATAGTGATCAGTAATTCATTAATTTAGATACTGCAAGAATATTTATTTAAAGACACTACTTCTGAAGTGTAAGCCCTAGTAAAAAGTACAATATTTGGAAGCTCTGATAATGGTTCTGCAATGGACCATTATTAGGCATCCAGGTAGAGCACTAGGCATGGAGTCAGGAATTTCAATTATTTAGTCATTTTTCCGTCCCATCTGACTCTTTGTGACCCCATTTGGGGTTTCTTGGCAAAGGCTAAGGGTGAGTTTCCATTTTTTTTCCTTCCAATTCCTTTTACAGATGAGGAAACTGAAGTAACTAGGGTTACACAGCTAGTGTGGATTAAAATTTAGGAAGATGTCTTTTTCCTGATTCCAGGCCTTGACACTGTTCACTCTATTCACCTGCCTGTTGGAGTCAGGAATACATGAATTTCAATACAGTCTCAGACTTTTATATACATGTATATATATAATGCTATATATTTTATACAGCATGATAGATAGATAGATATAGATATAACTGAGATACCCTGATCAAGTCACTTAACCTCCTCCTGCCTCAATTTCCTTAACTATAAAATGGGGATAATAATAGTATTTGCCTTCCAAGGTTGTTATGAGATTCAAATGATATAATATTTGTGAACATGCTCAGCATTAATGCATAACCCATTGACACATGAATATTTGTTCCCTTCCTTCCAAAAGCTGCTATATAAAGAGTTGTATTTTGCCAAGGCCACAGAAAAATAATATCCTTTTCTAATCCCAATCCATTTACATGGTTTCTAAGGCTTTTTTGCATGCATCTTTATGGTTAAGAGTTTAAACACAGTGTACACTAGAAATAGTCAAGCTAAGAATATTTTTTTAAAAGAACATTTCAAGTTAATTCATGGCACTCAGATTCACAATGAAATATTTCCATTTTGTATATAAAACAGACTTTACAAAATATTTCATAGCTTTAAAAATAATTTGTCCTATTTTTTTTCTTTTTCTTTCCCTGTGGTTTAAAAAATATATTGAGTTTTCTTGTAATCAGAGTTCTGTGTCCCTCTTTATAAGACTCCCACCCTTCCTAAATTTTTTTCTCAAGTTCAGGTCACTATCAGATTGGGTATAGCAAGAAACTCAGTATATCATGAAAGAAATAGCTGGAATTGCCTCCTAACTAAAGGGATGAATGTCTATGGAATGTTTTTGCTGAATTTAATTTGCTGGGTTTTATAGTCAAGAGAATAGCTATCAGAACCTTGAGGGGATATCTACAGTTCCTAAGTGTGATAGATGGGTGTTAATGTGGCAAAGGACACTAAATAGGAGGAGAAGTAGGAGTTGTGCGATGAAAATCCAGGGATCTTAGAGGATCCAGGTGATGAGATGATGAAGGTAATCCCTTGGCTCCCTAACCCCTGGGTACTCCCAGACCATTCCAAGACCATTTCCAAGCATGTATCCACCAGCTTTCCAACTCTTGCTTTTAATTCAGCAGTTCAGTGAAGAAGTCAGAAAGGAGAAAGGACTAAGAAAAGATCTTCTGATATGGCAATAAAAATCATTTTGATAGCTTTGGATAGAGTAATATCAGTAGTATTCTATTAGAAGTTGGATTGCAAATAGATTGCAAACGTAAGAGGAATGAAATTAGAGGGAAGAGTCATATGAGTAAGGTACTTACCTTGATTTTGAGGTAATAACAATGGAGTAAGACATTTCTGTCATGAGTAATTGGGGTCTGTCATGGGTATTGGGTCAAGGGTATGACACTTCTGGAGTATAAACTCCTTGAAAGAAGAGGGAGAAATAACTAGAGTTCAGATTACAGGAACAAGGAGTTGGACAAGAGTGTTAAAGATGGATCAAAGGAGGCAAGATTGTTTAGTGATGAACATACAGAGAAAGTCTGCAGGAGGCACTGAGGAGCCAGGAGGATGCCTGTTAGTGCTCCTAGCTCAGTGCTTTAGGGGAATGAGAACACGGAGGGACAGGCTGGGCAGGTGGTGCTGGATAGGATGCCTAGGACAGACTCTATTTTATTTTATTTTTTAGGGAGAGCTATTCTGTTAATAAGAAAATATAAAAAGCGTTTATAGTGAGATCTGGGATAAATGAAAATTTCTTAACAACTGAGGGAAGATACCAGAGGGCTAAGGAAGACATAAACTGAGTTACAGATAGGGTCTAGGTGATTAAAAATAATGATCATGGAGTAAGGTGGTACAGTGGAAAGAGTTAGAAAGGAGAACCTGAGTCAGAAATACCTCCGTTCAAATGTAGATACATAGCTAGTGAATCTGTATTTCAAGTTCCTTAGTTTCTCACCTATTAACTGGGGATAATAAGAGCCCCTTTCTGGGTTGCAGACAGGATATAATGAGATAATATTTGTAAAGTACATAGTAAGCCTTAAAGTGCTGTATACATGTTAGTTATTATTATAATTACATGATCATCACAATTACAATATTATAAATATATGTTAATTAGATATATCATTATATTGTGACAGCATATTTTAAGTAATATATATAACAGAATATAGAACATGGGATATATAAATAGCATATACTTTATAACTGTGTTGTGATAATTTTTTGATAAATATGGTATTATATAATTGTCATAACAATTATAACAGTATTATCTTATTAAATGTTATAACTATATTAAGTGCTACAATGTAATTATTATAATAAACATTATCATGATAATAATTAGCATTTAGATGTGCTTTAAGGCTTACAAGGTTTACAATATTATCTCATTTTATCCTTACACCAATCTTGGGAGTCAGAAGGATACACATGAGAGAATGGGAACAGAGACATTGCTGGAGATAAAAGAACAAAGCTAGAATTTTTTCTGGAGCGGGGATTAACTTTGAATCATAAGGATAAAGGCAGTGGCCTTAATCCTTCCTTGGAAGGAGGATTAGGAAAAGTTGTGTTTATCCTGAATTCTACCCAACTCTGCCTAGTTGACAAAGTGAATTTATTGTACTATATTTCATTTCTGGAATTCTCTGTGATTGACAAAGTGCCAGATGATAGTCTAGCCATATCTTGTGACCTGGTATGACCAATGGCATTTAACAATTAACAATTAAAAGTTGTCATTGGAATCCTGAGTCTTGTTTTCCTTTTCTGCCCTGGAATTTGTTCATTCAAAAAAAAAATTCATCCTGAGTTTTGAGCAGGCATTATGGTGCCTGTGTTTGATGCTATCTTTCCTAAATATGCCATTTATATTATCTTTCATCCCAATCTTTTATATAATCCTTCTTTTTGGTCTCATAAAAATGAGCTTTTGTGAAATAAATGGATGAACTGTGTAAAATAATATTGTGGTGTTCTCATTAAATGATTAGCATTGCAGATGAGAAATTATATTCTTTTCATTAACAGAACTTTGCTTTCAGATGGCGAGTAGAGATGTTGTTGGATATTTCTTTTGCTTAGACTTAGTGCAGTGTCCCAAGTGGAGACCTCAAGAGGTGGGTGGCCAACCAATCAGAGGGTGATCTTCAGCTTATTTCCAATGACCTCCCTTCATGTACTATAGTTGAAAGTATCAGACACTCACCCAAAGAACATATAAAATCCTCAGCCTACCTTAAACCCATTCATGACTACTGAGGCACCTGTAGGTGAGGGAATTCTGGGTTTGGGGGAAAAGGAAGTTCTTACCTCCCCTCCACACTTAATGTTCATGCATGTTCATGCATCCACTTTTTGATGCACAAGAGGAATAGACATAGATGAATTGGGAGCTATATTACACATCTAATCACATTATCTTTTCCCAAGAAACTGCTCTTCTGAATTTTCTTATCTCCTTTGAGAGCTCTACCATCTTTGTAATTACCCAGATTCTCACTATCCCCTTGACTTTTCACTCAATTGAAACTGCTCTCTCCAAAGTTGCCAGTGATATTAATTGTATTTATCAAATCTGATGACTTTTTGAATCCTGGTCTTCCAGGACCTTTCCTAAGTCTGGACCTTTAACACAGTTTGCTATCCTCTTCTCCTAGATTTGGTCTCTCTTCTCTGGGTTGCTAAAAAATGATGCAGATTTATCAGGTATAAAACTCTTCTGTCTGTACATTTAAAGAAAAAAAATTGAGTAGAATTGTCTAACATGTTTAAAAATCTTGCAAATGAAAGATTTTAGTATCATTTTGAATCCATTTGGTAGAAATATTAAAATGCAACCCTTCCTGATAAATTTGTAAGAACAACTTATCAACATGAAGGAAAATGCATACTTGCTAGTTAACTTTCAACAAGACTTACATAATTGGTGGAAAGAATGGACCAGAAAAACCCAGCTCCCAAACCAAAGAAATCCAAAGTATCTGTTTCTTCTTCTGTTCCTCCCTTCCATTAAAATCAAATATCAAAATAAACTGAATTTAAAGTAATTCTGAAGCTTGGTTCTATCTAACACAAAGTGTTAAACCAAGATTATAAGAAGTAATAAAGCATATTTTATCTTAGTACTTTTGCTTAAAAATGTCATTAACATTTTTTTTTCTACTAACCTACATTAGATTGCTTGCTGTCTTGGGAGAGAGGGAACAATATTGGAATATAAAATCTTACAGAAATGAATGTTGAAAACTATCTTTACCATGTATTCGAAAAAATAAAATATTTTTGAGGAAAAAACTTTTTTTATACTGTTGAAATATTTCAGTCATCTCTGAGGTACCACTACACACCTGGCAGATTGGCTAAAATGACAGGAAAAGATAACGATGAATGTTGGAGGGGATGTGGGAAAACTGGGACACTGATGCATTGTTGGTGGAACTGAGAACAGATCCAACCATTCTGGAGAGCAATTTGGAGCTATGCTCAAAAAGTTATCAAACTGTGCATACCTTTTGACCCAGCAGTGTTTCTATTGGGCCTATATCCCAAAGAGATCTTAGAGGAGGGAAAGGGACCCACATGTGCAAGAATGTTTGTGGCAGCCCTTTTTGTAGTGGCTAGAAACTGGAAACTGAAGGGATGCCCATCAATTGGAGAGTGGCTGAATAAATTATGGTATATGAATGTTATGGAATATTATTGCTCTGTAAGAAATGACCAGCAGGACGATTTCAGAGAGGCCTGGAGAGACTTGCATGAACTGATGCTGAGTGAAACGAGCAGAACCAGGAGATCATTATACACGGCAACAACAATATTACATGATGATCAATTCTGATGGACATGGCTCTCTGCAACAAAGAATTGTCTCAAACCAGTTCCAATTGTTCACTGAAGAAGACCATGTACACCCAGAGAGAGGGATATGAAATATGGACCACAACATAACATTTTCATGCTCTCTATTGAGGTTTGCTTGCATTGTGTTTCCTTTCTCTGATTTTCTTTTTTATTTTCTTATAGATAGGATTTTTCTTGCACAACTTGTCAAGTATTTCAACATTATTAATATGTAGTGGACTTCCTGCCATCTAGGGGAGGGGAGGGGACTGGGGGTAAAATTTGTAATGGAAAGCTTTGTAAAGATCAATACTAGGGAACTAACCATACATATGTTATACAAATAAAAAGCTTTAATAAAAAAAGAAATATTTCAATCATTTTATTTGTACTTTATTTAAATTGCTATTTTTGCAAAGTTTTAGAATATATGTAAAATTAGTATAGTAAATATATATAATTTATGAAAAGTAAATATACATCTATTGAGGGTGTGTGCTCAGAAATTTCTTACTGGGAGTTATATAACAAAAATAAATTAGAGACTACTGTCTTACTTCCGTCACTTCCACTTAACTTTTTCTATTTCTAAATTTCTCTGTGATGCATACAAAATTCTGGGTCATTGAAATATAATTATTTAAAGATTTGGGTTTTCATGGTAGAGATTTTGCTGGACATTGCATTGACTTCCTTACTTCTAATCATGTAATGACCTATTTCAGCTTAACCTTAAATAAGCTTCATATAGCTTCATGTCCATGGCAATTCAGCAGAAAGTTTATTTTAAAATTTCATTGTGGTGAATTGGTTCTCCAAATTGCCCTAGAAACAACCATCAAGTTAGCCAAAGTGTCTCTGATATGGGATTGATCATTTTATCTTCCCCTTTTCCATGATTTCTATTAGTTGATGGCCATAGGATTGTTGTCCATTATTATTGTTATTTATTTTTGAAAAGTACCAGTGACATCATGAGGTGCTGTCTTAAAGCTCATGAGTGAATTGGGTTTAAGTGAGTCAGAGTTGCCCATAGTTATCAAAATTATCAAAGTCCAGTGAAAACACAAAAGTTAAGACGATTCCTGATGGCCTGGGAAATAGTGGAGAAGTTTTCAGCATCTAACCAAACGCTAAGAATCCCACAGTGACTACTTCATCCAATTCAGCACAAATTCATGCCATTTGTGACCATTGGAACAAATTGTTCTCATCTGCTTTTTCCACAAGTGGAAAACATGTTTTGGGTAAACATTTCCCTAATTCACCAACATGTTTGAGGTTTGTCATTTACTCTCAACCTGGTTTAGCTCATCTGCCAAGCTGGCTAATGCTTTTTGGAGCCACAGGTAAGAGCTGAGTGCTAGGTAGACCAAAGGTGGATGGGCATCTCAGAAAAGGGTTTGTCAAGGGCTCACACCTGAGCCTGAACAGCTCATACATGAAATTAGATCTCTCTGGGATCACTTACATTGTCATGGCAGAGGGACTTGTTCCCCTCTTGTGCCTAAAGCTTGAGCCATATACCATGTGGGATTACCCCAGATGGAGAAGTCACTGGGAAGAGTTCTGCAGAATTCCAAAGAAAATTAAGGAAAGATAAGAAGGTTTACTTAAATGCGTAATACAAAAAATATCTGCTAAATTAGTATATCTAAAATGCAGATCTGTCCATGTCTGCTTATGAAGTTTCAGAGTCTTTCCATATTAAGACAGAATACAATAACACCTATTTTGGAACTGAAAGCCCTTCTCAAGCTACCTCTAGCCTGCCTTTCCTGGCACATTTCTCCTCATCAAGTAGTTTGTGTTCCAGTCAAATAGGTCTGACTGTTCTCCATATATAGTGTTCTGTTTGCCATCTCCATGCCTTTGCATAAGTTGGAATATCCTCTCTTCTCAATTCTGCCTCTTGAAACTCCCTATCTTATTTCAAATCTCAGCTCAAAGGCTATACTCCCTTTAAGAAGCTTTTACTCTAAAAAGCCTGCCCCTTCTCCCTACTCCATTCCCATTATCACTTCCTTCCCTAAGCATCAATCACTGTTCTATTTTGAACAATATATAACCTACTGCTGGAAGGCAGAGAGTGGTCTTAGAGGAGCTAATAACCCTCTGGCTTTTGGAAATCCTGTGACAATGAGTCCTGCTCTTTTCCCCAGTCATTTCTCACTTTGTCTACCAATAAACTGTCCCTACTACCCTTCTACCCCTTTATCTTCTTCCACCTCTTGATCTAGGAACTGTAATCAAATTAACACAGCTTTGCTTTTGGAGGACAACTGACTGACCTGTTGTGCTACCCAAGATCTTTGTCTTTGTAGTTCATAACTCCCTTAGCTGCCTACCACCCATCAGGAGCCATCTCCATTTTTATATGTATTATATTTTTATATTTGTGTCTCCAACTCTTACAATAATGTTTGACACATAGTAAAAACTTAGTCAATGCTTCTGAGACATTCATTTACTGTGAACATGTATTCTCCCAGTAGAATGTAAATTTTGGAGGACGGGATTTTGGTTTTGATATATTTGTGTGTGTGTGTATGTTTATAGGGTGTGTGTGTGTGTGTGTGTGTGTGTGTGTGTGTGTGTGTGTGTGTTTATATAGATTGTTCCAGGTCTCTATTATCTCATTTTATCCTCACAATCCCTTTGTGAGTTTGGTGCTTTTATTTCCATCATTTTACAGATAAGGACATTAAATCACAGAAAAGTGTAAATGGATTGTTTAGGGCCACACAGTTAGAAAATGTTTGAGGCTGCATTTGAACTCGTGTTTTCCTGACTCCAGCTCAAGTCATATGTTCTCTATCTCTTGTGCCTGGCTTAAAGGCAATACCTGTTTTCTCTTCAATTCTGCTTGTGAAATCTTGGCCATTATTATTGGTCCTTATAAGTTGTGAGTCTAGGAATGGAGAACATGGTAAGAGAGATACTGCCACTGTGTTTATCTCAATATTTCTGTTTTTACTGTTTAGCTGATTTTCTGTAAATCATAGAGGAAGATTCTGAGACCATCCAATCTCTCTTCCCTGACTCTCTGCAGACTACTCAATTCATTTGGGACAGATGGCTATCTTTCTTGTTCTTAGAAATCCATCTTTACGACCTGTTTACTCCCTTTATCCTAGAGAGGATTCTCACTGTGACTAACTCCAAATCTTTTCCATTGCAATTTAGCCCATTTCCTCTGTCTTGCTGTTGATTTTTGTTGATAGAAAAAAGGAGATTACAGAATCTCAGAGTAGATAACAACTGATAAACTAATTCAAATTGCACTGAGATAAGAATTCTTTTTACAATATGTCTTACTCTGGTGACTGCAGCTTTGACTGGCATATAAATACCATCAATGAAATGAAATGTACTAACTCCCAAGGCAGTCATTTTGGATAACTCTAATTTTTTTGGAGGGGAAGTCTTTATTTACATGGAACCAAAAGCTGTCTCTCTATGATATCTACCCTTCTCTTCCTCTCTCTCCCCCCAGCTCTGCCCTCTAAGATCAAGAGGAACAGTCTTCAACATTTGTGGCTCTTCCAGTATTTGGAGAGATGGGTAATCACATTTGGTGAATGTGCTGAATTCCTTGAATTCATCTTTGCTTGCATGGAACATTTTATAGCCTTTAATGAGGAATACCTTCTTCTAGAAATGCTCATTTTGTCAATGTGCTTCCTAAAATGTAATAACCACTACAGATATGATCTGTTCAGGGTAGAAGAGAAGAGGATTAAGGGAGCTCTCTTCTTCTGCACACCTGTTTTTTTTTTAAATTTACTAATATTTTATTTTTCCAAATACATGCAAAGAAAGTTTTAAACATTAACCTTTGTAAAACCTTGTGTTTCAATTTTATCTGCCTTTCCCCCTCTTCCTTAAGACACCAAGCAATTTCATGTAGATTAAATGTATGCAATTCCTCTAAACATAGTTCCATATTCGTCATGCTGAGCAAAAAAAAAAAATCAGTTCAAAAGGGAAAATAACAAGCAAAAAAAACCCCACAAAAGGTTAAAATACTATTCTTTGATTCACATTCAGTCTTCATAGTTCTCTCT
Source organism: Myrmecobius fasciatus (assembly GCA_023553655.1). Taxonomy (NCBI): domain Eukaryota; kingdom Metazoa; phylum Chordata; class Mammalia; order Dasyuromorphia; family Myrmecobiidae; genus Myrmecobius; species Myrmecobius fasciatus. The sequence goes on from JAJPUD010000496.1 coordinate 179,036, forward strand.
CTGGATGTGAATAGCATTTTCTATTAGGATGATATTCTACAGGCAACTTATTTCTCCTGCACTATTACCTTTCTTCCTAAGAACCTCATTGAATGTGTGTGTACACACACACACACACACACACACACACACACACACACATATATTTACATATATGTACATAATTTTAAATACCTGAATTTCATCTTGGAAATTGATACCTGTTTATAGGCCTTGTCATGTTTTTTGTTTTGTTTTGTTTTGTTTTTTTTTCTGAAACCATCCCCCTCTCATTTCTTAAGAGCATAATAATATTCCATCACAATCAAATACCACAAATTGTTTGGCCATTCTGCAATTAATGAGCATTATGTCAATATCCAAATTCTTTGACATCACAAAAGGTCTACTATAAATATTTTTATACATATGGGTCCTTTTCCTTTTCCTTTTTCTTTGATCTTTTTGGGTTATTGTTGGGTCAAAGGAATTTTATAGCCCTTTGGATAGGGTTCTAGTTTGTTAACTAGAATGGTCTGAACAGTTCACAAGTCCACCAATAGTTTATTAGTATGCCTATTTTTCCTTATCCTCTCGATAATACCTTGTCATGAGGTATTACCTTAAAGTTGTTTAAATTTGCATTTCTCCAATCAAGAGTGATGTAGGCAATTTTAAAAATATAATTATAGATTTGATTTCTTTAAATTACTTTAAAAGTACCTGTTCTCTCCTTTGATCATTTGTCATTTGAACAGTGAATCTTATGTGTATAAATTTGACTCAGTTCTCTATATATTTGAGAAATAAGTCCTTTATCAGTTAAACTTTTTGGTTATTTGCTCATTTTTCCTAGACTATTTCTTGATTTTGAACTTTATGTTAAGTTGGGTTTTGCTCACGGGGAGTGGGAAGGCGCTGTTTCGAGCTTTAGGCCTTTTCATAATGCTCTTTTTTAGAGTTAGTTCTGGGTTGGGGTGGGGGTGGTTCCTGCAAGTTTGTGGTGCTTCCAAGGGGGTGTGATCCAGGGAAAGATGCAGTCACTGCTGTCCTGGTCCTTATCTAAGAATGGCCCCTGTTCTAGGTAAGGACTCGAACTAGCCCATCACCCTGATGACACAAATTTCTGCCAACCTCTTCTGAATTAGATTTGAAAAATGTTCCATTCAATATGTATAGAGGAATTGTACGTGTTTAACATATATTGGATCACTTGCTGACTGGGGGAGGGTGGCAGAAGGGAGAGAAAAAAATTAGAATACAGGATTTTGTAGGGATGAATGTCAAAAATTATCCATTTTGAATATTTTGAAATATTCAAATTTGTATATCTTGAAAATAAAAGGCTTTTTTAAAAAAAAAAAAAGTTCCACTCTGACTTTTATTGACTCTCCTGCTCCAACATTTGATTTAAAGAGTGATTTTAAAGTTGTTTAGAAGAGAAACTCATTGACCTTTGAAAACAATTTTTGGATTGTTGTAGGCATTGAAGATGAATTTGGGGATTGATTAATAATATTAAATTCAGAGTTGATTACCATATGATTATCTTTCTAGGTTTTTCAAGGAGCCCATCTTCTGACATGAGGTGGGAGATGTTATCTGTATTTGGGAAAAGTGTGTCCAAATGATTAAAGTATCAGTCATCCAAGTAATGAAACTGAGCAACCAAATGTTTAAAAACCCACCCCTTCACCTCTGGGATTTCCATTATGGGAGTCCAGTGGCTGGAATGGTGAATGTCTCAGCTGGTCCTCTGTTTCACTCTGATTGCACCAGCTATGATTCATTTTACTCCCTAATCCCTTAGCCATCTTTCATGTGCATATCCTTTTTACTGTAACTTTTCCAGTTCTAGAACCAGGATTTAATCAACTTTCCCCATTGTTTCTCGAAAGCATATGTCTGTCTACCCCTTATTGTCCCATTCAACCTCTGGAAATCACCAGACCAAAATCCCCCTCCCTTATGTGAAATGTCTCCCTCATTAGAATGTAAATTACTCTGTGCTTTTGTGCTTGTATCTCTATTACTTACCACAGTTCAGGTCACATAGTAAGTAGTTTATAATAAATAAATACCTTTTTCATTTATTCTTTCTTGTCATTTGGATCTTCATTTAGAGCTAGAAGGGACTGAAGTGATCCAATGACCTCATTTCATGGATGAGTAAACCAAAGTCTTAGGAAAGTTAAGTTATTAGCCAAAGGTCATTATAGCTAGTAAATATGTAAGACAGGATTTTGATCACAAATCTTCCTGACTTTACATTTAGTGCTCTAGTTCAAGCTGCTTCAACTGTGGGTCAAAACCCCTTATGGGATTGCATAACTGAATGTGGAAGTCATGAAAAATTTGGTCATAAAAAGTATCAAATATTCTGCCAAGATTTAATTCTTTATGTAGAAATAAACAAGCACATATATCTCATTAGCATACAGATTTGCTTTCATCTTTAATAAACAGTAAAATTGAATGTATATTAAAGAATTGCTTTAAAGTAAACATCATTATGATTTACTAACAGTAAGTAGCTGATTTGTGTACCTGGTTTATATGCCTATAGCTGAGCTTCCATAAGAATTTCTTTTTTTTTTAAATTTTTAATTTTTTTCCATAAGAATTTCTTGGTCGAAAATACATACACTGACTGGCCTTTAGCCCGAGGGAGTTTGAAGTCATGTTTAGATTCAAGAATAGTCTAATGCTTGGATTGCCAGAATCTAGTAAGTTACATGATCCTGCTCACTGATTTTACCAACTCTCTGGCTCCCTTAGAAAATCAATAAAAATAGCAATTTCATAAGCAGATGTAGAATGGGACAGAAAATACCAAAGATAAACCCATGTATAACCCATCAATGAGATGGGACAGATTGAAAATCAAAGGTTTCTTATAGGAGGTGAATAAAATAGGTGTCACATCCTCAATGGGATTTGTTGATGGTTTTAAGTAATTAGGTTTATAAAGTCCTTTGGGGTATTCTCAGAAATTCTAGGTGAGTTTAAATTGGCAAGAAAGAAGTTTAATTTGGCTAAGCACAAGATGTAATCCATTGGCCATAATAATTTTCTTTTATATTTATTTATTCAGCGCTAGATTGTCAGGGATTACTTCATTTTGAGAAAATAGATTCCAAGCTAAATTTACAGAAACAATTCAAAATAGAGGCATATTTTAATAATAGGATCTTGCCACAAAATGTGTACAAGATATGGACCTCAAATAAGAGAGTCTCTGGGAAGATAATGGAGATAACTGAGATTTGTCTGTCATATAAACAAGAATTTTTGCTATTTAACCTCCAAATGAGAAAAGTTCAGGGAAAAAAATCCACTCAGAGCAAAGAGGATATTAATCTATCTTCATAGAAGTCTCCATCAGGTGAGCTCAGAACATTCTTATCATTAGCAAACCCCCCTCCCAAAAAAGGCAACATCTTACATTTAGTAATCATTGAACCCCACAGTGTCCTTAGAGCATTAAAAGTTAATGAATTATTGTCCAGGTGTTAATGACCTGCTTCTATTATGAGTCTATAATGTCTTATGTTATTTAGTTGTCTCTTTTCTTCATACCTAAAAACTTTAAACTCTAGACACATTTCAAAGATCACTTTTTATTGTTTTGTCTTTTGGTTAAAAAAAAAAACTAGAACATTTTGTTCTTCTGTTTCTTATTCAGATTGTTTAGTCATTCTTGGGAACAATGTTTTTCTAAGAGAGAGAGAACACAATTGGCATTTTAGAACTATCGCTCTTAAAAGTCAAAAATGCCATTTCATGTCCATTTTTCCCAGTTTTTACATGTTTATACAAAGAAGATTGATGTACTCAATTCTAACTGTTACTCATTTTATAATGTGATTTCTTTGAGATCATGGTGATGAGTGCTATGATAGGCTCACAGATGTTCTAGAGTTCTAGAGAATTTGTGTAAAATATATAGAGAAATCTTATATTGTTCAGTTTGACAAGTTAAATATTAGCAAACATAGAGAATTGTAAAATGTGGCTCCTATCTTCAAAGAGATTTAATTTTGGGGTGGGAGAGTTGTGATACGATTTCAGTATCGTAAAGTTGGAGGGAATTTGAGAGGTCATATAGTTCAATGAACTCCTAAACAAATAGTTTTCTCCTGTTTACCCTGCAAATAAGTGATCATACTGAGGTGTTAAAGTCAAAGGGAATGGTATTTTTGCACTACATATTGACTTAGAGACACCACAAATTAACATTGTGTTTCATTGAATTCATTTTGGTAAGCTTTTCCCAGTTACATTTTAATTTGGCTCAGTCTGCTCTCAGGTTTAAGACTTGGATTTAACACTGTCTAAACCAATGTTAATGGAGAACCTTCTAAAATTTGACTTCACTCTTTTCACTTTTTGAGAGTTCTGATTCATATGATCTTTTCCTGCTTCCTGGGGACAAACAAAGCAAATTTAATTTTAAGTCTTTTCTCCACACTGTGAAGAAGACTGGGGCTCCCCAAGAGCAGGGACAATTTTTGCCTTTGTCTCCAGCATTTAGCACAGTGCCTGGCACAGAGTAGGTCCTTAAGAAAAATACTTATCAATTGACTGAGTAAACACTGCCAGTATCTTTAACTGATCCTCATATAGCATGTTCTCTGTTCCTTTGATTAATCTGTTCTTATTAATATCTTCTGGGTATCCTTTGGTGTCATGATTCTTCACTTATACTATGTGCCTGACACATAGTAGGTGCTATAAAAATGTGAGCTGTTGTTGTTGTGATAATGCAGTCCACAGAACCTCTCAGGAACTTATAAACTGAACTGTTATTTAACCACATCATAAGGGAGATAGAGTGACTCAGAGGTCAGGACTTAAGCTCTTTTCCATGGAAAAAGTCAATTAACATCTCTGGAGCTGTTCTTCATCTGTAAAATGGAAATAATATTGGTTGAATCTCAGATCAGGTAATAACATGTCAGCTCTTTTTTGTACTGTTGAATTTTTGTGTCTAATTATAGGACTGTAGTTTTATCCTTATTAAAATTGATTTTACTCAATTTGACTCATTGTTCTAGCTTGTTGAAATATTTTTAGATCTTACTATCATTGAGTATACTTGTAATCCTTCCCAGATTTTTGTAATCTGAAAATTTTCTAGCCACCCCAACTATATCTTCATTTGAGACATCATTAAGAATGTTGAAGAGCACAAGACCAGAATAGAGTTCCCTTAAGCCCTCTACTAGAAACCATCCATGTTGACACTGACCCATTTAATGATTGTTCTCTAGGTAATTTAGTTCATTCAGCCAGTTTCAAATTCACTTAATTCAGCTATCATTTAGCCCACCTCCCTCTACTGGGTGCCCCAAAAGACTTAGTGTAATTTTAAGTTATTATTATTCATAAGCATTGCATAAGAGACTTGTCAGATGCTTTATTAAAGTCTAGTTATATTAAGCATGTAGCATTTCCCTTGGTCTAGTAAATTTATCAATAGAGGAAATGAGTTTAGTCTGGTATGATTTGTTCTTGATGAAGTCATATTGGTTCTTACTGTTCTCTTATATTTTCTTAAAATGCTTGACAAACTATACATAAATAACTCTATTACAAAATAGACCCAATTTAGAAGTACTAGGTGAGATGTGAGTAATGACAACTATAACAATAAGTAGCATTTAGGCTTTTAAACTTTAAGGTTTAAAAAGTGCTTTAAAAATATTATCTCATTTTATCTTCACAACAACCCTGGGAGTTAAGTGCTACTGTTATTTCCTTTATACAGATAAGGAAATTGAGAGTGAGAAAAGTTGACTTGGCCAGGATTACCCAGCAAGTAAATGTCTGAAGCTGGGATTGAACCCAGGTTTTTCTTACTTCCAGTCCAGAGTTCTATCTGCTGTGCCAACTTGCTGATTTAAAGGAAATATCATTTCTCACTGAGGTTCCCTGGAAGAATTTATTGATATGTAATGCTTTTGCATTGAGAGAAATGGGTAAAATTTCAATCAGTTAAAATGAGAATAGAGATGTGAAGGTCAGGAGAAGAGAGCAAATAGAAATACGGCAGCAGGAAATTCCATGTATTGGGAGAGTAGTTCAATTGAAGTAGAGCATAAAATAACTAGGGATGGCAGGGCACTATATGAATTAAGATTGTAGAAAAAAGAGAAGCCTTTGCATGTTAGATTTAGACTTTTGGCCGGGAAGAGAAGCTTTATTTTGCTACTATGAAATTTTCTTTGTAGTCTCAACTTGAAAATTTACCATGAACAAACTTCAAAAATAAATGGTATAAATAATATATTGGAATTTTTAAACAAAATATTAGTTACATTGCTATTCTCCTGTGTACTTTTCTGAATTATGACTGTGGTAGCAATGTCTAAGATATATATCTACTGCTAAGGATGGGACAAACTAAATCAGGACCTGATTAAAATTCTTTAGCAAGAAAAACAAGAACATTTGAACCTCCAAATGGGTTGGAAATGGAAACTACATGGCATTTATTTCCCTCTCTTGCCCTACTCTTCCCCCCTCACCATCTTGAGAAAATTTGGGGAACAAAATGTATGCATTTGTAGCATTTTGGTTGGACAAGGGGGAATGACTCCTATTCAGCAATCGTTGAAAACAACATATGGCTAGTTTTATGAGGACTTAGAAACAGATGGTGACCTCTAGCCTAATTATGCAGTGGGCAAGGTTCTTTAAACACATCTCTGGGGTTTTCAAGTGGCTCTTCTGCATGAATTAGATGCTTTCTATTTTTTACTGCCATGTTACATAAATATGTTCCAGGTGAATACTTAGAAGTACTAATCCTACGTGAGGATACCTTGTGCTAGGTACTCCAGGAAGCCTCCTCTTGATAATCATTATGAAGGGCCCAAGACAAGTGGAGTTGGGTAGCCAAACTAGTGATAATATACCCCTGACTATCTCAAACCCTATAGAAATGAATCTTTTTTGGGGGAAATAAGTTTTGCAGCTAAGGATTTCCTACTTTAAATACTGAAACTTTTTTTTAAATCTATGAGCATTAATTATTGTAAAATGCTGTGACATAGTGATGTCTTCAAGAGTTAAGGGCATGTTTAGTCTTATCTTAAATAGTGCTAGAGCTGTTTAACTGAGTCTTTATGTCTACATCTTATTTTTTTATTGGCTCCTCTCTTATTTTTGAATATTCTCTGAACCTGTGCTTGAATTCTCTTATCCATTGCATTTTCTATTTTGTTAATTTGTTACTTATCTGTTGAAGAGACAATGATGTTGATGTTGATGGTGGTGGTGGTAGCATTCATATATCACCCTACTAAGTGCCAAGTGTGGTGATAAATGCTTAAAATTATTATTCCCATTTGACCCTCACAATGACCCTGGGAGGTAAATGAAGTTATCTCCATTTTACAGGTGAGAAAATTGAGGAAAATAGAACTTAAATGATTTGCTTGGATTACACAGCTAGTCAGTGTCTGAGGTCAAATTTGAATTTGACTGCAGGTCTACCAATGGATAGCCACTTGGAAGCTACATTAATTAAATATCATGAAAGAGTCCATAGATTCTGAATTAATTGCCCAAAAAAGTTCATGAATTTCAGTGCATCTGTGTTTTGTCTAATTATTGACTGAACGACAGAATTTTTTCTCTTCTCTCTTTAAGCTATGTGTTCTGTGTTCCAGAGTCTTTACTGAACTCCTTTCTCCAGTTGATCCAGTTCTAGGTTAATTTATTAGTATGACAAATGTTTCTGGAACAAATGGAATAATAAGTATGATACCAAGTACTTAATGTAAGGAAGGAAACACACTTAATAAATACTTATTATGCTAAGGGATGGGGAATACAAATACTGTACAAGGAAAAAAGAAAAATAGTTTCTGTCCTTGGAGAGCTTCCATCAAATGGGAGAAGGCAACACACAAAAAATGTGAAAAGATATATGCAGGGGCAGGTGAGTAGCACAGTGGATAGAGCACCAGCCCTGAAGTCAGGAGAACCTGAGTTCAAATCTGGTCTCAGACACTTAACATCCCCTAGCTGTGTGACCCTGGGCAAGTCACTTAATCCCAATTGCCTCAGCAAAAAAAAAAATCTATATTCAAAAAAAAAAGAAAAGAAAAGATATTTGGAGATGTGAATGAAACTACTCAGCATGGGTGAGAGTAGGAGAAGAAAGAAGACCAGCTTGAACTCTATCCATGAGGACATTTCTGATGGGAAAGGAGAGGGAGAGCCTCATCCATAGAAAGATAATCCATGGCTTTCATAGAGTGTTCCAGACAAAGATGGAAATTCTAGGATGAGCCAGAAGTAAGAGGGTAGGAAAAGGAATAGTTTTGAAATCCAGTGGAATTAGGAAAGAGAGCCAAGAATCCAAGAGGTTCTTACCAATGAGAAAAGGGACAAGGCCTTTTGGAAAAATAGTCCATGCTAAGTGGGCTGAGGAGATAGTAGTCTGTTCTCCAGTAAGGAGGCCCCAGGAACAGAATGATTCTAGATTATCAACTTTAGTTTTTTTTCATCTGTAAAAGAAGGAGTTACAGTGGATAACAGATAAGATTCTTCCATCACTAACCCTAATAATTCTAAGAAATGTAGGGAGGAATAAGAGGAATGAGAATGCAGGAAGAATTATATATAGTGCACTGGCTATTTAGTCCAAGTGTGATGGATCCATTGTCATCATGAGAATCGACTGATAAGGAAGTAATGGCAATTTCTTGTTTCTTTCCATTTAAATCTTTTTTTTTTTGAAGTATTTACTGGCTGAAGCCTTCTTGTGGTTCTTTTAGCTTCTTAGTTATACAAATTTTTCATATCTGTTAAACTAATCTAAAAAAATTGTGACCAGAGCCAATGTTTTTATTTTCATCCATTTCCCACTGGCCAACAAATTTTTATGTAGCAGATATTGACATATAAGATACAATTAACTTCAGGGTGGTCTTTTCATGGACATTCAATGTGCACAAGAAGAAACTAACCCTGCCCATTCATTTATTTGCATTTTTGTATTTATATATACATATACTTATTCATACCATTTTCATAATAACTTATAAAATGTTTGAGAATCATTCATTTAGTTGCATTTTTGAGGAGAAGTTGAAAGTCAGCTTTCCATTCAGCACCAACTTCTTGATGTTTTTCCTAGTGAAATATCAGTATGGATGCTGTTCAAGTCTTGTCATAGTTTATCAATTCTTTGGTTTTTGGACAGATATTTCCCATTTAGAGTAACAGCATTTAAATTGTTTCTGGGTGGCCTGAAACCTTTGTGGGACTTCAGTCCTTTTCATGGTTTACCACAGTTGAATAATTTGTGATTAGCTTCCAACTTGTTGAGGCAGAGCTCTTCCTTTTATCCTTTGCTACACTGATCACCAAATTCCAAATAGAATCTTTAGTTCAAACCGTATTTTAAGCCTTCTGCCTTGGTAGAACCATAACCAGGCTATAGGTCTGTGAAAATCCAGTCACATAGGCTTCTAGGTGGTTCAGTGGATAGAGTGAAGATCTAAAAGTTTGGCCTCAGAAAATTAGGATGATAATAGCCACTGTCTCCCTATTGTGAGGATCAAATGAGATTACCTTTGCAAAGGGCCTAGCAGAGTCCCTGACACATCGTAAGCACTTAATGATTGTTAATTTAATATACTGTAGACTCAATCAGAGAGTGGGCTAGTCCTGATAAAATCTCTTCTATGTTCCCTTCGTATTTATACCTTTATACTTTTTATGTCTATCAGCGATGTCATTTAAGGTCATCAGCTGAACCACTGGTTTCAGAAGAGAGACCCTTTCTTCTTCAGAAGTTTTCCTAGTAAAGAGTCAAAGAGTATTTCCTTTGGCATGTATACTTGTGGGAAAGTCAGCTAGCAGCAAGATGGCAGACTCCTAAGATTTCTTGCTTTCTCTGCTTTCTATATCTCATTTTACTGTGCTTTGCAGAAAATGTATTTTTTACAAAGTGAAGGTTTATGTCAATCATGCATTGTCTTTTGGAGCCATTTTTCTAACAGCATGTGCTCACATCATGTCACATTTTGATAATTCTCACAAGATTCCAAACGTTTTCATTATTGTAATATGTGGTATAGTGGTCTGTGATCAGTGATCTTTGATGTTATTATTGTAATTATTTTTGGGCTCCACAAACTACTCCCATATGAGATTCAAACTTAATTGAAAAATGTTGTCTGTTGTGATTGCTTCTCCAACCAATGATTCCCTGTTTTTCTCCCTCTCTTTGGACTTCCCTATTCTCTGAAACATAACAGTATTGAAATTAGACCAAATAATAACCCTACAATGTTTTTTAAGTGTGAAAATGGAAGGAAGAGTTAATCAATGGGGCAAACTGCATTATTGTCTTATTTTAAGAATTTGCCACAACCATCCCAACCTTAAACACTAACCACCCTGATAAATCAGCAGCTATCAACATGGAGGCAAGACCCTCCATCAGCAAAAAGATTGCAACTTGATAAAGGCTCAGATGATGGTTAGCATTCTTTAATGTTTTAAAATTTAGGTATATGCAGTTTTTAAAGACATGATACTATTACATACTTAATAGGCCACAGAATAGTGTACACAGAATTTTTATATGCACTAGGAAAAACCAAAAAATTCTTGTGACTCCTATTGTGATATGAGTTATGTCTGTATTCTTAAACAGAGATTCAGTGATCTCTCTTAAGTATCCAAGAATTGAGCTGCAGGTAGGGGAGATCTGGTACCAGGTGATCAAGCCCTGTGAATATTTGGTCAAATCTTTCTAGAACTTTTGCTTTTAGAACATTCTTTTAGGTTTTTTGCAGTTTTAGTATCTTCTTGGACATTGTTATCAGGACCTACTGTTAAAACCTCCCAGTAAGAATCATGTTTTTAAAAATTTTCCTGATTTCTGGACAAAGGTAGTAAAATTGGAGGTGTTTTCTGATTTCTGATATGATAATGACACGTAAATAAAATTGACCTAATCATTTTCTGTATTTAAAACATTAAAAAAAAATTCAGTCTTTTGGCCGATCAGTTCTATTGCTAGGATATTATCTTAAAAAAGAAAATAGTGGAATTTACCAAAATATCCATCCCTATCCATTATGTTTTTAATATCAGAATATTGAATAGGTGTAGCAACCGGAGAAAGGCAGAATAAACTATGCAATATGAATGAAATGGAATATTATAATGTAATAAAAATGATATGATAATGGAAATAATGGAACAAGCTATGCAAAGAGGTATAAATGAGCAGACTAGAACCAGAATTGTAAATATTCTTTGGTTACAACCATTGGAAAAGACAAGGAAATCATAATCATATTTTTTTTAATCATAAGGACAGATATTTAAAGATAGAAGCCATGTAGTATATCCTCCTCCTCCTTTTAAAGATGAGTAACCTGAGGCCCAGAAAGGTTAAATGATGGAAGCCAGGTTTTCTTGACTCCTATTCAGCTCTCTGTCCACTATTTCCCCATTACTGCTAGTAGTAGATGGTAGTAGACTCCCCATTACTGACTAAAGATCTTTAAACAAAAACTGGATAACTATTTTTTAGGTATATTAGTATATTCTTTATGTGTGGGTTGGAAGGTTTCCATTCTAATAGAGGAGAAATAGGATCTGAGGTATACCTATAACTTAAGATCTAGAAGAGGACAGAAGCATTTTATGTACTTGGATTTTTTTGTTTGTTTTACAGTCAATCATTTGACAAATATTTAGAATCCCCTATGGACCAGGTACAGTTCTAAGTGTTGGGGATAACTTCCTGCCCTCATGGAGACAGCATGTATTATATTTAGGAAAGATCTCCTATAGAAGGTATCCTGTAAGCAAAATTTTGAAAGAGATTGATTAGGAAGTCTAAAAAGTAGAGATGAGGAGGAGGGAGTACATTTAAGGCATGGAAGGCACAGAAATGGGAATAAATAGGAAGAAGTCTGGTTTGACTGAATTGTAGATAGGAGTATTAGGGTTTTGTTGTCATTGTCTTAAATATTATTTTATTTCAATTATATGTAAAGATAATTTTCAATTTTTTTTCCTGAAGCAACTGGGGTTAAGTGACTTGTCCAGAGTCACACAGCCAGGAAGTGTTAAGTGTCTGAGACCAGATTTGAACTCAGGTCCTCCTGACTTCAGGGCTGGTGCTGTATCTGCATTTGCACCATCTAAATATTCATTTTTATAAAATTCTGAGTTTCAAATTTTTCTCCTTCCCTTCCTCCTTTCCTGTTAGAAATATGCTTCAAAGATAAAAATAACTCAAGAATGTATGAAGTAAGTTAGTTTATTTATGGTTATTGCAAGAAATGGGCTATCTTGGGCCAATCCTTGCATAGAGAACAAGCCTTTTATTTCCTATCCTAAAGCACAAGGTCCCTCCCTCATTACCTCGATTGGCTGTGATGACAAAAAAAATAGACTTTTTGCATGTTCCTCCTTGACATGTTCCAAAATAGCTGAAAACTACTCCTTTGGGGAGAAGTTACTGTTAATTAGCTCATTAAACACATGCATACTCAAATGTATATTTCACTCACTTCTTATTTTGGGGTGATCTTTATCAGTGTATCAGTTCAGTGGCTCAATATATTGTTTTGTACAGCTAACTTAGTCAGCTGATGAGTCTGCCTCTAAGTCTTTGCAAAACTATTAGAAACATAACTCCATAGGTTGCTCACACCAAAAATGGTAATTTGATATGGATTATATATGTGCAATCATATAAAACATTTTCATATTAGTCATGTTGTAAAAAAAAGAAATAGAAAAAAAAAACCTTAAGAGATCCAGCAAGACTTGGCAGTAAATTGAGTATGTAGATTAAGGGAGAGTGAGTCTATGTGTTGAATTGGAATGATTGGAAGGATGATATGTCTTTGACAGAAAGAGAGAAGTTAGGAAGGGGGTTTGTTGGGAGCAAGGGAAAGAAAACATCGAGCTCCATTTTGGTAAATGAAACTAACTTATTTCGACTAAAGATTATACTTTTTTGTAAGTAAGATCATTAAATATGATGCTCATTTTAACACCTTTTCATAGATAAAAAAATAAAGCTTAAATATTTTAAGTGTTTGCCAAAGTATACACAGTTATTATAAAATAGAACTAGAAGCAGCTAGGTGGCTTAGTGGATAGAGCACCCTTCCTGAAGTCAGGAATATGAGAGTTCAAATCTGGCTTCAGACATTTACTAGCTGTATGACCCTGGGCAAGTTACTTAAACCTACTTGCCTCAATAGAAAGAAAGAAAAGAAATATAGAAAAGGGGAGAGTGGGAGAAAAGAATTAAGACTAAAACTAAAACTAGATCCTAAGAATTTGGATTCCTGAACTGAATGGATGCCCATCAATTGGAGAATGGCTGAATAAATTATGGTATATAAATGTTATGGAATATTATTGCTCTGTAAGAAACGACCAGCAGGACGATTTCAGAGAGACCTGGAGAGACTTGCAAGAACTGATGCTCAGTGAAGTGAGCAGAACCAGGAGATTAATATACATGGCAACAACAGTATTACATGATGATCAATTCTGAGGGACATGGCTCTCTGCAACAATGAAATGTTTCAAACCAGTTCAATTGTACAGTGAAGAAAGCCATATACACCCAGAGAGAGGGATGTGAAATGTGGACCACAACATAACATTTTCATGCTCTCTATTAATGTTTTCTTGCATTGTGTTTCCTTTCTCTGATTTTTCTTTCTTGTAGATACAATTTTTCTTGCACAACAATGATGGTTGTGGAAATATGTATACATACATTCGATTTGTCAAGTATTTTAACATAGTTAACATGTAGTGGATATCCTGCCATGTAGGGGAGGGGTGGGGAGTAGGGAGGAAAAATTTGTAGTGGAGAGCTTTGTAGGGGTTAATGTTGGGGAATTGCCCATACATGTGTTTTGCAAATTAAAAAAAAAAAGAATTTGGATTCCTGGCCCCGAGTTATTGCAGTATACTATAATGAATAATGACAAATGAGATTGGAGCAGATGCGGGTGGGGCAAATATAAGAAGAAGCATTTAGATTTCATTTAGGAAAAGATCAAGAGACAGTCACTGAAGGTTTCTGAGAAGAGAATGATTTTTTTTAAGTGATGTGATGTGGAAAGATTAGCATGAGCTTAACTTACTATTCAGAACTAATTCTGGTAAAGTCAGGAAGCTAAGAAAGGGGCTAACATACAGGCTTGGGCATGTGGAGTAAAGTAGTGGAAAAAATGGAAAAAGAAGGATATAATAAATGAATCATTTCAGAGGAAGAAGTCAATAGGATTTTGCCTGGGTGTGGAGCAAAATAAAGGGATGACTTCAAAGGTTCAAACCTCGGTCAAAGCAGAGGGAAACACTTGACAGAAATGGAGAAGAATTCAAAAAGAGAGAAGACATTAGGAAATATGATGAGTATAGTTTTATCTTGGATATGTTGAGATGTAGGTGAAAACAAAACATCCAGTGGAAAAGTTCAGCAATCAGTGAACTCTGGAAAGATACTAATTATTTTTTTCTCTCATTGCCAATAATTGAAGTTAAAACACCCATGAAAAGTCATCCAAAAGGCCCTTTTAAGTAGGACTCTTAGTAAACTAATAATAGAAATTCTAATGGGAAATGTAAAATGGGAGCTACACTTAAATAACATAGCATTCTTATACCATTCTGAATTGTGAAGAATTGTTATTGTATTCTAAGTAGAATCAGGAGAATAGGCTTTTTTTTTGGTAGATATCAAATGATATTTTTCTTTGAGGAATGTATTATATTAAAAACAAGCTTATAGCTGAATAAAAAAGATCATGCACATGAAAAGAAGAGTCTCTTTCTATGTAATAGTGGAGAATTTCAGAGAACTATAAGGACAGCTTCTTTGATCAAGCTGTGACCCACATCAGGGGAAATTTCGTAGTAGTTTTTTTATAGAACGCCAAATTACTCCCATTATTTTGCTTAGAACAGTTGATCTACCCATCTAAAGGTCCTCATATATATCTAGTATTTATTAATAAAAAACTCACCTTCAATTAAGATTAAATTTAGTTTTAATAACAATGAAGTTAATACTATTTTAATAATTCATCAATAAAAATTGAATACAAATACAAAGTAAGGGATTACTATACAACAAGCATTTAAGCTATCTTGTGCCAGACATATGCTAAACTCTTCTGTTTGAGGTATGTAAGGACCACAAAACTTGGATTCTGTAATATCTGGTGTAATTTCTATGATGACTTTTTATTATCTGTATAAAGTTATGGTTTTGTTTTTTTAGAATTTAATGGGATAAACTGAGTGAAGACCTCTCCTAAGAATGTGGCCTTGACCTATGCCCTAATTGTGACTTGAGACTTTGCAATGACAAGTTGAGTTATAGCTAAAAGCTGGTGATAAACATTTCCTTCCTGTTCCTCCCCCCACCTTTTTACTAGCATTTAAGTACCTAATAGGTAAAGTGTGTTCTGGGTTCAATATTTAGTTTCCAGGTAAATTAGAATTCGCCAGCCAATGGGAGAAAAGATCAGAAGGGGGAATGGGGTCTTCTGGTTAGGGTTTATATAATCTTGTGTTTTGCAGTTTGTACTTTGCATTCCTCTACTGACACCTTGTCTGTTGGGAGTTGCCCTTTCTCATGAGATGGTAATAAACCCCTTTTTGCTTTTTACCTTGAGAGTCTCTGATTTTAATTTTGTGTAAGGGTCACTGTCCCACACAGAGTTTTGTAACAGCAAATGCTGTCCTTCATCATGCCTAAAGGCTTATAATCTGAGGTGTATGAACTTTGTTTTTAAAAAATATTTTAAAATTTTGTTATTAAAATATTTTTAAAAATATAATTGGTTCCCTTTTTAATCACGGTTAGAAACACACCCTTGACACTGAAAATCAGATAGCAAGAAAAATTCATTAAAAAAGAATTTTAAGGAATTGTCTTAATGTTTCTGGAATGCTGAGCACAGAAGTGTGAGAAGCTTTATACTTGTTAGTTTGGTGCATTCCCTTCTTTCAGAGAATAGATTAGTCTTTTACCTTCCAGGTTGCAATCTTTCTGATAATTCCACTATATGTTTTCCCTAAATATGTGTAAACATATTCCCCCTTCCTCATCATACATCCCATGTTCAAAAATGGCAGAAAACTCCTATGGGGTGTGTTGTTTAATATTCAGTTAGCCTATTAAGCAGGCACAAAAGTGATTCGGTCAAGTCAGGTCTTCATCCTCAACTAGTTTGGGCTGGATTGGCTATTATCTTTATCTTAAATTTGTGGTTTTCTCAAAGCCACAAGATTCTTTCTGATTGGCTGACTCCACCTTTGCCTTTTTAGCTCCCCAATTCCTTGTTTGCTCAAAGCTTCCATTGATCCATTAATTGTTCCGTGAAATCTTAACTTCTTCAACTTCTCACATTCTGAAAACCTCTTGGTCGGGGGTACCCACTATCCTACAGTACCGCAAAGCTTTCAACATTGTGGAAATCCAGCTTTTCAGCATTTCTCATATCACTATGTATTTTATACACACACACACACACATACACACAAGTATATATAGAGAGACATGTATATATTTAAAGATATTCTAAGAAAGAATTTATAGATTTCACCAGATTGTCAAGGGTATCCACCAAACAAGAGCCCTTTCTCAAAGAAATGTACCAATTCATATTTCGTGTGTGTGTGTGTGTGTGTATTACAGTTTCATGCATACCTACATTTATTAAGTAAGGCCTTAATTTCCTAAATAGGATCATTGTAGATGAGAATCCTCTATGGTATTTGAGTAAGTATAGTACATGTGAAATCTCAAAGAGGGAAAATCATACTCCTACTGAACTTCTTTGAGACCTTTCATTTCTTGTTTGAGAGAATAACTTAAGGTCTAATATTTTCCAGGTATCTTATTAAGTAATATATGGTAAGTACCTTGCCATATACTTACCATGTATTCTATACCATGTATACTAATTGTCTCTTGC
Organism: Myrmecobius fasciatus; assembly: GCA_023553655.1. Taxonomy (NCBI): domain Eukaryota; kingdom Metazoa; phylum Chordata; class Mammalia; order Dasyuromorphia; family Myrmecobiidae; genus Myrmecobius; species Myrmecobius fasciatus. Next base: position 196,012 of record JAJPUD010000496.1, read on the forward strand.
TTTTTACATAAACAAACCATGAAAATCTCCTCTTTGCAAAATAATAATTTCATAATTTATATGGACCTGATGGACTCCATAGCATTTGACATTAGACAGAATACTCTCCATACCCCACCTTGTTTGTCAATCTTGAGTAAAGCAAGAAACATGAACCTTCATACCCTCATCCCTCTTGATCAGTTATTATACAAAAAGATCCAAAAATACAGTTCCAGTTAGCACCTTGCTTCCCCACCATCAGCAATCCTTGAATCCCTGAAGTGGAGGAAGCTTCTTTAACACATTAGAGATGGGATTTTTTTCTGCATAAAAAGAAAACCTTGGAAGCCATTTTTGGAGCTGAAGAAATGACACTCCATTACCTCAGAGTGAATGCAGATTTGGAGGCCTATAGTATTCTACTTCCATCCCCGGGTGATTATAAAGAGTATTCTCTATAATACTCTATAATACATCTCTTTGGGACACAAAAATCTTATTATAGGTTTTCTTTTCCCCTCCCTTGTGTGGATACTTAGATTACCACATAATTACTTATTTAGAGAGATATTTATTACCAACTGAAGAAATTAAAATGGATGTCTTCCCATTTTTGAACTTCTTGAACTCAAGGAGACCTCCTTGTACTTGCTATATAATGAGGCCCTCAGTTACCAGTAAGAACCTATTATCCCTAGGATCTAGTTAAACTTCTTTGTTTAGAATTTAAAGCTTTTCACAGTCTGGCCTTAAACTCACTTTTTAAAATATAATATTTTATGTTTTCCCAATTACACGTTGAAACAATTAAAAAAAGCTTTGTGTTCCATATTCTCTCCCAGTCCCCCTCCCTTCCCTGCCTCCTTGAGATCTGATATGTGGGCAATCATGTGAAATATTTCCACATTAGCTATTTTTTTTTGTACAAGAAAACTAAAAATGTGGACAAAAGTGAAAAATGCTACAGTCTGTATTCAGAATGTATCATTCTTTCTCTGGGACGGGTAATATGCTTTATCATTGGTCTTTTAGGATTGTTTTGGATCATGGTATTGCTGAGAAGAGCCAAGTCATTCAGAGTTATTCATCAGACAGTGGTGCTGTTATTATATACAATGTTCTCCTGTTTCTGCTCACTTCACTTTGCATCAATTGATGTCTTTTCAGATTCTTCTGAAATCATCTCCTAGACTCATTTTTAAAGAATCATTCATTATACATCATTCCACTTGTAATATTCTGGTCTGTATGATGTTCCTCACATGAGACATGCCATATTCTATCTCATTCCCTTAGCTGTATTCCATACCTGGTTTCCTTGAAGACTCAGTTTAATTAAGTTATTTCTGAATTGTAATGGAATGTTATTTCTCCAGCTCCAAAAATGGCTTCCAAGGTTTCATCTCTAATGTGTTAAAAATGCTTCCTCCATTTCAGGTATTCAAGGATTGCTGATGGTGAGGAAACAAGCTGCTAATTGGAATTGTACTTTTGGATCTTTTTGCATAATAACTGATTAAGAGGGATGAGAATATGCTATGGAGTCCATCAGGCCCATATAAATTATGAAATTATTATTTAGCAAAGAGGAGATTTTCATGGTTCATTCAATAAAAAGCAAGAGACAATATGGTAATATTCTGTCACAACCATATGCTTCACCTTGTTCAGTTTTTCCCCAATTTACAGACATCCCTTCAATTAACTAAGGTAATGGTAAATTAAAGGTACCTTACTGGTAAATTTTTCTTGGTCCCCTTACCTTCACAGCTTCCTTCCCCTCTCCCATCCTTGGTTACCTTGTATCTATTTTGTAAGTATGGATGCATGCTTCACTTGCATTAAAACATAAGTTCCCTGAGGGCAGGAGCTGATTGAATTTTGTATCTGCATGGCCTGTGCCTAACATGGGTGCTTAATGAATTCTTGTTTGTTGATTGTTTCTTTCCCTTTGCAGCATTTCCTATGTCTGTTTATCATTTTTGCTTCTTACAGCACAGTAATACTCCATTTCATTCATATAGCACGATTTGTTTAGCTATTTACCAATCACTAGTCATCTACTTTGTTTCTAGTTCTTTGGTGTTACAAATATCCATGTCAATATTCCTGGAACATAGGTCTGGTCTTGTTATTATCGCTCTTTTGCTCAGTGAGATTCAGTAGAATCTTCCTTTTTTTTTTTTTCACTAAAAAACCTGTCACAGTCTGGTTCCAATTTAGCCGTCTAACCTGGTTTCTTATTTATAGTCAGAGCGCTTGGTTTCGAATTTTTAATTTTCCTACTTACCACATATTGAGGATCTCAGGTTTCTCATCTGTAAAATAAGGAACTTGAATTAGATAATAGTTAAGATCTCTTTCACCTCCAAATCTTGTAACTAAAACCATACCTTCTCTGAGCTTATTTCCTAACTCCTCTTGCACTTTTGCCAGCTAGATGTCAAGCTCCTCCAAGACCTTTCCCCTGCCTTCCTTTTGTCTTCCCCTCTCCCCAACACTCATAATAAAGACATAGTAAGAACTGGACAAAATGCTTTTTGATTGATTTCCAAAGGTTTGTGGTTGAATGTCCCAGCACTTGTAGTCTTAGTTCTTCAGTGTCTCTTTGTATGAGTACTTGTTTAAGCCTGAGGCTACTCATTTTCAGAAGCTGTCCTGGAAAGGGTAGTCCTGCTGCTGCCTTCTTGAAAAACATCTGAAGGTTAATTCCCACATGTGTCCATAAAGACTTAGAAAACCATTTCTCAAACAACCTGACCATTTGATTTCTAGCCTTTAGCAGATACAGGCACATTTCTTGTCTGGAGGGAAATGTACTGCCCTGGTGGCTGATTTTTATCCACTCTGTTCTATGATTCTGATCCATTTTCCTCAGTAGGTCTAGGATTTCAGTTTTTCCTGTGTTTCCATCAGCATTAAAACAGCTTTAGTTTTTCAAATAAAACCCAGCTCTTCCCTAAACTCCTGCTTGCTTCACCAGCTCCTAAATGCCTCCTTACATTTTCCTGCTGCTGAAACAAGCCCGCCGCTTGTGGTGTCTTAGCACTAATTTGTCACCCACTTCAGTCGGGGCTCTGTTCCTCAGCTTCTCTGCTGTATGCTATCTTTCTTTGCTTTCTTTAGTCCAGCTGGTCTCTGGCCCATCTCTAGCATCACATGTTTTGGCTGTAGCTGGATTGGTCTTTGGCATCCCTCTCTAGGTTGTCAGAGTACATCTCCACTGCCTTCCCTTTCTGATGCAAAGGCCCTTCCATTAATTACTAGGGGCACCCCTCCCCACCTCCACCTCCCTTGAGGCTGATGCTTTTTTTTTCTTCCAGGGTTTTTTTTTGCATGCTGAGTTGATGTCCAATTCTTCCCAATTGCAGTGATGCTGGAGGCCTAGTTTACCCTAAGCTCAGTGAACACATATAACTCTTGTTCTCTTTGGTTATACCATTTGCCAATTCGTTTCCCTCTGCCTGAGAATCCATTTAGAATTATAAGCACTCTCACTTATTCCAAGAACAGAAGTTGGAATATCTTTTTACCGAGCCTTTGAACAGCCACAGGAGATTGTTCTCCTTTCTTACCCCCTCTCCTTCCTTTCTAAACGTGTTTGGCTTTTAATTGTTCACTTGGCATCTCACCCAGTCTTGTATTAAATTACCTCATAATTTTGTGCCAGGAGATGCCTTGACATGATTGCATAACAGACACAGAGACATTGTTCCTCATCCACGCAGTACTTCAGGGGACCTGTGCATATCACAGTCCAAAGCTCAGAGCTCTGCTGAACAGTGCATTCATTACTAGAACAGGACCATAGTCCTAACATTTATATGGCACTTGAAGATTTGCAAAGTGCTTTACATTCATTGTCTTATTTGATATGACCCTGGGAGGTAGGTGTTAATATTTCTCCACCCAGCCTCCCCACCCCTATAATCTTTTATAAATTAGGAAATGAAGACAAATAGAGAGAAATCAAGTCACAAAGCTAATAAGTGATTGAGGCAGTATTTGAACTGGAGTCTATCAGATGCTGTGCTCTAGTCATTGTACCACCTACCCATCTTTTCTCGCTACCCCCTACCTTATATTTGCCATAGAAATAAAGTTATACTGTCATAGATTCTGGAGCTGAGGCCTTGCTATCCAGCTTCCTAATCTTACAGAAGAAGAAACTGGGAGCTCCGGTTATCAATAAATGTTTATCAAACAATTGTGTTAAGCCTAGCACTGTGCAAGGAAAGGGATTTTAACAATTAACAATGGAAAAGATGAGTTCCCTAGTGGGACTCACAGTTTCCCAGGAAAAAGGGAATACTCCATGAAGTGGGAGTATGTTGTAAACTGGCAGAATCTAAAAGGGAGTTAGCACCCTAAAAGAGTTAGGGTACTAAAATGACAAACAGCTAATTATAGAAAGGTCTGGAAAGATTTACATGAACTGATTCTGGGTGAAACAAGCAGAATCAGAAATACATTATACACCGTAATCTTTCCGTGCTAACTACATGCTCTCCCAAATCTATTTCCCATTTGCCACTCCAGGTATCTATTTTAGCTCTTCATTTTGTCTTCTCATAAATAAACCTACCTTTTGCCAGTGTGAATTTGTCACATGACCAAACTTCAATATTTGCTATTTTCTCCTAAATTTCATTTGGTCCCTATACCAATTGTGTCATTGTTGAATCTCAAAACTCATCATTAAAGGCTGAAAACAAAGGCAGAGCTTCTAATGTGTTGGGGAAGATACTATGTACATATATAAGTACATAGAGAATTAATATTTACAGAAAAGTCTACTGAAAAAAATGCAAGCTAGTTAATTAAGGATAGAGGGACTAAGAAAAAGCTTCTTTAAAAGTTATTTTTGTTTGATTTTGTTTGCCTTTTTAAAATAAAGAATAGTACTTTAGCTGCTTCTTGCAGATAGCTAGGTGAATTAGTGAAGAGTCCTGGGAAAATCAGGAAAACCTTGGTTCAAATGTGGCTCAGTCATTTAATAAGTTGTGAGCAAGTCATTTAAAAACAGAATTACTTTAAACTCTAAAATTGGGATAATAACAGCACCTACCTTACAGAATTGTTTCGAGGATCAAATGATATTTTGTTTTTGTTTTTGTTTTTTTATTAAAGCTTTTTATTTGCAAAACATATGTATGGGTAATTCTTCAACATTAACCCTTACAAAGCTTTCTGTTACAAATTTTTTTCCCCTTAGTCCCCACCCCTCCTCTAGATGGCAGGATATCCACTACATGTTAATTATGTTAAAATACTTGACAAATCGAATATATGTATACATATTTCCACAGTTACCATTGTTGTGCAAGAAAAATCTATCTACCAAAAAAAAATCAGAGAAAGGAAACACAATGCAAGCAAATATCAATAGAGAACATGAAAGTGTTATGTTGTGGTCCACATTTCACATCCCTCTCTCTGGGTGTATATGGCTTTCCTTACTGAACAATTGGAAGTGGTTTGAAGCATTTCATTGTTGCAGAAAGCCACGTCCATCAGAATTGATCATCATATAGTCTTGTTGTTGCCGTGAATAATGATCGCCTGGTTCTGCTCATTTAACTCAGCATCAGTTCACGCAAGTCTCTCCAGGCCTCTCTGAAATCGTCCTGCTGGTCGTTTCTTACAGAACAATAATATTCCATGACATTCATATACCATAATTTATTCAGCCACTCTCCAATTGATGGGCATTCATTCAGTTTCCAGTTTCTAGCCACTACAAAAAGGGCTGCCACAAACATTTTTGCTCATGTGGGTCCCTTTCCTTCCTTTAAGATCTCTTTGGGATATAGGCCCATAGAAACACTGCTGGGTCAAAGGGTATGCACAGTTTGATAACTTTTTGAGCGTAGCTCCAAATTGCTCTCCAGAACGGCTGGATCCGTTCACAGTTCCACTAACAATGTATCAGTGTCCCAGTCTTCCCACATCCCCTCCAACATTCATCTTTATCTTTTCCTGTCATTTTAGCCAATCTGACAGGTGTGCAGTGGTATCTCAGAGTTGTCTTAATTTGCATCAAATGATATTTTGTAAAGCACTTAGCAAGTGCAGTGTCTGACACATAGTAGGCACTATGTAAATGTGTATTTTCCTTTCTCTTCTCCCTCTGCTTTTAGAGGAAGAGAAGAATTCTTTGAGCCAGAGATGAGGAAGGGCAAAAGAATAGAGGGAGGTGAGAGATGGATTATTGTATACAATAAGCAGCAGAACTAAACTCTGCATCCTTTCCCCACTTTTCTCTCCTTTCAGGAGGATGGAGGTTTTGAATAGCAAAACTTGGCTCTGCCTGAGATGGCAACATTTGCACTGCAACTATACTCAGCGGAAAGAAAAGCAAATTTAAGTACTTTTACGTAAAGCTGTCTAAATTAAATACCTATCCTTAAAAAAAAGTTTTTGTACCAGACCTATGATTTTATCAGTGTAAGTAATTTCCTTTTCCAAAGGAAATAGCCTTTTAATTTATTTTCAGAGTTTCCTGAGCTACTGAGACAGTAAGGGGTTTGCCCAGAGCCACAAAACTACTATGTATCAGAGGTAAGTCTTTCTGTTGGGCCATTGCAGAATTTAGTTTTGGTCTTTTGAGTTGCTACATTTGACGTCTATGTATCTTGGAATTTGCAGTGTACTTTTTTTTCCTTTAGGGGTTATTAGTGAATTCTTTCATCTGGTACTTTGGTTTTGGTATTTAGAAAATCTGGACAATTTACATTTTGGTATTGAGATTTGACTGTGTATTCTTTTGGAAGATCTGTAATCCTTACATTGTCTCTCTGCATCCTGATTTTAAGATTAGTATATTTTACTTATATAGAGGTCATGTTTATTTTAATGTGATTGTTTGCTTTTCTTGTTTCAAATTGTCTTTCACTTTTGTGAACCAATTGTTCTTTCTTTTGTTCTTAGTTGAGACTTGCCAATGTAGATACAAATTTTTCTTATTTTGCCAATTATTTCTGTGGTGTGGGTCATACATTTATTTGTTTTTGTGATTATTTCTTTCTTGAATCATTTCAGAACATCTTGCTGTGGTTTCATGATTCTTTAGAAGAAATGCACAGGGTTCTCTGCTTCACTGGGTGTTGATTAATTTCCCTTTATTTTACAATAATTATTCAGAGATATTTGGGGATTCATTTAGCTAGGTCATCTTCCCATCTGTAATTAGTATCTTCCCTGTTGCTTTTATCTGCTTTTGCTTAAGTTTTTTAAACTGAGTCTTCTTTCTCCTGGGTATTTTGATCATTTTAATCTTTTTTTTTTTTTTAAATTTGCTCCTATTGTTCACTTTCTGTCTCTTTTGATGGCAGATCCCTCCAGGCTTAACCTTAGAGCTATCTAAATATCTGTATGTAGGGGAATTCAATCTTCACCAGCCTCAGTCTCTGCCCTGGAGAGTTAAACAATACTGGCCTCTAATAGATATCTGTTCCTTTTCTTTCAAGCCTGGTGGAGCCTCTCACAATGCTTGAACCCTGTCCTGAGTACCATTTTTCCTTAATTCTTCAGCTGAGTATTGCTGCAGTACAAGTGTTGCTACTTCAGGCAGAGCTAGGTTCTGCTATTCTCTACCTCCATCCCTTTAGCTTGGGGGTGAGAGGTTGGGAAGGGGTGCAGAGTTTAATTCTGTTGCTTCTTGCAACATTTCCCACCCAGCTATATTCCTCTGACTCCATCATGCTCTCCCAGAATCTCAATCGCTCTGTAAGATTACATCAGTCCTGAAACTCATACCTCCTTGTTTCCCTTTATCTTTGAGACCATTCCCTCCCTCTGTTTGGAGAGAGCAGAGGATGGACATTGTAGAACGCTTTCCAGATCCTACATTTAAGGACTATTTCCAGGGCAGCTGCTGAATAATTTTCCACCTGGTTAGATTTCATCATACTCTCACATAGGACACTCTCCCCTCCTTTGCCTTTCTTTGTTTCCCTTGCAGTTAGCACATTGCCTGGTCCATGGTAGAAACTTAATAAATATCTGTTGACTAATTTTACCACAGGTGGGCTGAGACCAAGAGTAGGGCATTTTGATGTTAGATTACAGCAGCTGCAAGAGAATTGCTGAGTGCATCCCAGAGCACAAGCCTATGGTCACCTTTGTGTAACCCTGGCTGAGCTGGTGAGGGGAGGAGTTGCTGAGTGAGCATGTTAGACTCTGTTCCCTTTTCTCCTTATAATTCATCAGATAGTGACCTCCTTAGAGTTCTTAGAATCTTAGCCTGTGGAGAATGTTGCAATTAGTTTGCTTCTTGCACATAATTATTATTTTGGAGAGGTTTCAGAGGTCGATAGGAATGGAAAAATGTTTTGTTCTCTGTCTTGCTAGTTAGAGTCTGTGGGTTTGTTTTTGTGTGTAAGAGAGACAGACAGACAGACAGATCGACCTCTAACTCAGGGACATTATGACTCAAAGGCCAAATGTCTGTTCTTTAGTCTGCATTATTTCTCTAAAACATCTAATCTTAATAACACATTAAATTAAGAAAAATATGGCAACATAAACACACTGATTCACTGCAGGGAAATGCTGTATAATTGACTAAAGATATACATAGAAGATACAGAGCTGGTCTTACAGGCTTGAGGCTTGAGATGGTGTGAACCTGATCCTGAGTCACTTAAGTATGCCTTGGAGAGATCTTTCTAATTGCAGGACAGTTGATGATCTGCATTGGTTAAAGGAATTTCCTCATTGGGAGCTCCCTGTACCCATTATGTGTGTGGGGGTACACACCATGAAATCACACAGGTCTAGTTCTTCCTCACCTCTTCTGTTATTCCTCCAAATGAGATGAAATTGTTCGCATCCAGTTTCAGGTAGATAAGAAATTTTAAGAGCGTTACACATAGAAAATCATTCAATATTTTCTATCCATGTTGCTATTAACAATCAACAGTATTTTTGGCATGATTTTCTTTGAAGTACTGAAAATCTGATATCAAATTGAGTTCTTGAACAAAGTGATTATTAAAGTATTGAAAGTCTGTGTAGAAAATCAACTTATATGGGAATTTAGTAGAAATGTAGATAATAACCACAAGAACACAGAACTGGTGGGCATTTTGATGGGACATTCACATTTAATTGATGTGTAGTGGGAATGAATCTGTTTTCCTTGCATATGGAAACATATACTAGTGTGAATCTGAAAATGCTCTTTCTCAACTCCTACAAACACTTTTTCTGCCATAGCTATTCAAAAGTTGTGACAAGTCATTTTGTTCAGAGGAACGAGATTCGTGAGAAGAAAGTTTGTAAGTGGCAGGTCTTTGCCCAGTGATTTATGCTCCATGAAAATTCATTTAGTCCTTCTTACCCTTCCAGTGTCCCCGATGCTTAACAGAGCCATTGTCTAGTAAAACGTGGGGACAAAAGAACTTCTATTGTTAAGAAGATGCTGAGTTATTGGATTGATATTCTTTCAGTCTTCTTTTCCAGTTAATTGGGAATGATTATAAGTGTGTGTACTTAATGGTTGTCCACTATGTTCTGCCAGCCTTTCATGATCATATTAGAGGAGTACAAACTTATTAAAATCAAGAATATCATTAGATCAAGTGGTAGGTAATAAGACAAAGTTAAATTCACTTTGTCATTCATGAAGTCTGTTGTGCCAAGTTTATCTCAACTTTCCTGCTTTTGGAAGCAAAATAATATTAAGATAAGGAAAGGGAATGAGATTTTAGAAAAATCATCCTGAATGAGATTGACATGGTTTGCAGTTATTTCATTTCAAATTTTAACACATATTGTGTTTAAAAGCCAGCTTCTTTTTAGCAGCTTAAAATTTAATTATCTTAGTTCGAATTTGTCAAATACTGGAGACAGTGGTTGGGAAATGTTTTGTGTTATTGTGTGTGTGTTTGTGTATATATGAGTGTTTTAAGTAGCTGACCATATTTGACAACTTTTTAAAATTTGGATTTAACCACAATTCTGCATGAACTTTTTTGTCCTTTTATCCTATTTCTGTGGAATTAAAATTGTTTGAAAATAGATTTTTTTTAAACATGTGAAACTGTGGATTTGGTGCCTTAATCATGATTCAGACCTGCCTTTTTCCCAGGAACTAAGATTGGATGAGTTTGGAGGCAGCTGGTTGAATCATTGTCAGAAATCTAAGATATTCTGCAAGAAATTTAAAAAATTAGATGTATATGTATATGCATGTGTACATATATACACACAAATTTTAGCTCACTACTACCACCTATTGACTTTATTTTTTCTAAGTCTGCAAAGTATATTAAAATAGTTTTTGGTTTTTCCCTATTCCTTTGTTAACACACTCTGTATATAATTTTAGATCCACTACTATGATTGCTAATATTATTTTAAAAGATTTTTATTGATATTTTTGGTTTTTAAACTTATATTTCCCCAAATGAGTTATATACTTAACTAAGTTCATTATGATATGAAATATTCTATATTCACAGTTCATGTTAGAAATTACAAATTTCAAACTGGAAATAATAGTTTAAACTGCACTAACACATATGGGATATGCTGTATTGCTCTACTGCAATCCCCTACCTATGCAAAGAAGGGAGAGTGACACATTCCCATGTCTTTTCATTGTAGTCAAAGTTAGTGAATTTAATTTGACTTTATTCAGTGCTGTCAATGTAAACCCTGGGTGATGGAGAGGTGGTTGTCATTATTCCAATTCCCACTTGTACTGATGAATCTTCTTTCAGTAATGTTCCATTACGTTAATTTGCCACAATTTGTTGAGACATTTCCCAATTGACTGGCATCTCTTTTCTATTTCTTTTGGGTGCATTATGTGACCTTTCTTTTTATCCTTGACCTCTTGGGATTTATATTCAGCAAAGGAATCTTTGTGTCAAAGGGCATGAACAATGATAGCAGATATCTTAAACATATCTTAAGACATAAAAACAAATTATTTCCTATAATGCCACTTATTGGCTAATGTCACTGAATCAGAGTATTTGATGTAGGGAGAGGAAAGAGAAAGTAAGGTATAAAAAAAACTAGAAAAGAAAAGTAGGAAAAGTTAAAAAAAAAACCAAATAGATATGTTAAAATTTCATCCTGGAGGGGTTCAGACCTGCTTTTTTAGGAAGATCATTTTAACAGGTGAGTGGAGGATGAATTGATAAGCTGGTGCTAGTGGTATTGATGCTGGTGGTGGTTGGTGGTGCTGGTGCTGGTGTTGCTGGCACTGGTGCTAGTGGTACTGATGCTGGTGGTGGTGCTGGTTGGTGGGACTGGTGCTGGTGCTGGTGTTGATGGTACTGGTGCTAGTGGTACTGATGCTGGTGGTGGTTGGTGGTGCTGGTGTTGCTGGTACTGATGCTGGTGGTGATTGGTGGTGCTGTTGCTGGTGCTGATGGTGCTGATGTTAATGGTCCTGGTGATAGGGGAGGCACCTGAGGTAAAGAGACCAATTAACAAGATATTTCAAGAGTGAGATAATGAGGGCCAGGAGTGAGTGAGTGAGTGAGATAATGCAGGCTGTTGCAGGATGGAGGGGGAAGAATAGAAACTCACTAATTAGACAATGGGAGTGGAGGACCAGGTCTGGAGCTTAGGTGACTGGGAAGATAGTACCTTCTACAGTAACAGAGAAATTAGGAAGAAGGGAAGGTTTGGGAGGAAAGATAATTAGTCCAATTTTGGACATGTTGACTTTAAATTGTCTCTGGAATATCCAATTCAAGATGTCTGATAGGCAATTGGAGGTGTAAGACTGGATTCTGGAGAGGGGCTTAGGGCTAGACAAGTAGATCTAGGAATCATCTGCATAGAGATAGTCATTGAAATCATGGGAGCTGTTGAGATCCCCACATATAAAATAGTATAAAGGGAAAGAAGAGGATATGAAGAGAATCAATGGATAGTAAAACTGGGAAAGTAGATTAGATGCAGGTTGTGATAAAGAAGACCGCAACAGGGTAACAAGCATTTATTAGGCACTTAATGTATTCTAGGCACTGTGGGAATATAAATATGGTAAAAATGAACATAGTTCCTGACTTCAAGGAACTTATTCTAATGAGGAAAGAGAATTTAAAAAGGGAGGGAAGGAATTCAATATATCAATAAAGGTTTATTACCATTTATTCTCATTATGATGATTTATTATTAGATATTTTTATGTTTCATAGTTATAAGACTGAAGAAGTGTTTTCTAAGTTCCTCTCAGTGTATTCTTATTATTCTTATGAATATTTATATAGCACTGTGTTCCAGGTATTATGCTAAGTACTTTACAATTATTATCTCATCTGATCCTCACAACAACCCTGGGAAGTAGGTACTATTATTGTCCCCATTGTACAGAAGAAGAAATGGAGACAGCTTAAGTTACTTGCTTAGGGTCAACAGCTAGTAAATGTCTGAGATTGCATTTGAACTCATGTCTTCCTGCCTAGCTGCCCCCAACATTGATTATTCATAAATTACTAGGGCAAGGCATGATAGTGAAGTATGTAGCATGGAAGTAAATGAAGGTTGTTAGCCTGGGCCCTTCCCCAAAATTAAGACCCTAGGAGGAACTCACAAGTAGTCCGACAAGGAGCCTGCTATGGCCTGAGATAGGATACACAGGGTAGGAGCAGCTGAGACATTATGGGGCAAGGTCTGGAAAATTGGAAGTAAAGCAGGTATTGGGGAGGAGGAATTCAAGCTTTAGGTGTAAATTATGACACACTTTTTATTCTTTTCTTAATTTCAATGTCAAAAAACTTAAATAATTTCGGTAACTTTATCCTATCCCCATCGATTTTGAAAGTCAACTTTGGAAGACCAAAGAATTGAAAATACTTATGTATCTTTAAGAATCTTCTAGAAAGGGGAGGAGGGGAAGGCAACTATGAGGCAATATGGAAGGATTATTCTTCTAGAAATCTGAAGTGTTCCAATGCATAGAGCATGATAGAGATACCCAGGGCACAATAGGGTTGTAGAGCAGATCAAAGAAATAGATTGTCTTTGATGCACAAAAAAAGAAAACTTATTTTGAGTAGTGTCCTAAAGATTTAACCTCTTCAGGTCCTTCCCCAACTCATTCCAGATGAGTTAGAGCATTCACCAAGAGGAAAAGCTTGATAATCTGGTGAAGGACTATGTAATTCACATTAAGATGGGATAGGGGAGGGAGGGAATGGTGCAGTTTCAGATTGTCAGGCTGACTTTAGCTGTCATGAGCACATTCGCTGTTGCTAATAATAGCACCAGTGGGGGAAGGAGGGAAAAACTTGAATAAAGAGGCATTTGTCACTAAAGAGAAAATTTGTTGCTTATACAAGCAAGAATATAGTCATCAAGGGGCTTCCTGGGTGACTTTTGAAAAACTCCTTGAATGAACACTTGCCTAAGGGTCAAACTGAAGGAACATACTGTTGAATCTTTTTTTCCCCAATGCTTACGAAGTTTTAATTTAGAAAGAATAAAAATGATTTTCAGGGTCTTTTAAATGATAAATTGTTAGGTGGAAGTTTCCTTGAGAAAATGACATTTCAGGAAAATAAAATCTCCTAAACTGCCCTTTTTAAATGAAATTAAACCTCTAGTCACTTTCATTATGTGTGGGGGAAATAGCCTTGTGGTCTCAAATAGACCCAGAGCAACTCTTAATTTTGATGTTTCACAGCTTTAATTTAAATCTAAAGTAGTATTTACTAAAGGCCTTTCAGAATATAAACAGTGTTTTTTAAAAAATAAAAGTGTTTGGGAAGGGGATTTAACCAAAGATATGTAGACAAATGTAGACAAAACACTAAAAGCCTCCTGTTTTATACCTGTGGTCTTCTGCAGAATTAAGAATGCTTGGGATACTGAATTCTAATATAAGGAAACACAGAGCACACAAGATCATAAAGCAATTCAGACTTTCTGAGAGAACATACATGGAATATGGGGGGCAGGGTAGTACAGTGGATAGAACCCTGGACCTGGAAGTCAGGAAGTTTCATCTTCTGAGTTCAAATGTGGACTTAGATACTTCCTAGCTAGAAAAGTTACTTACTCTGCTTCAGTTTCCTCAACTGTAAAAATGAGCTAGAAAAGGACATGGCAAACCACTCCAGTATTTTTGCCAAGAAAACCCTAAATGGGGTCATGAAGAGTCAGACGTGATTGAAAAATGACTGATTAAAAAAAAAAGAATGGTAGAGACAGTATAAGAAAAAGGCTTAGTTCCAAGGTGGATCCAAATATGGCTCATTTTTTTTAAAGTTAAGCCCCTTGTATTACAATAAAATGGGCAGCTCAGGTCATAATGGATAAAGTGCCAGACTCATCTTCTTGGGTTCAAATCTGGTCTTGGACATTTCCTAGCCAGGTGATCCTGGGCAAGTAACTTATCCCTGTTTGTCTCAGTTTCCTCATCTGTAAAATGAGCCGGAGAAAGAAAGAACAAACTATTCTAGTATTTTTGTCAAGAAAACCCCAAATGGCCTCATGAAGCATTAAGCACACCTAAGATGAGTGAACAACAACTTAGAATGTGAAAGGCAATGGAGATTGTGGGAAATGCTAGAAATAAGTCAGCTCTGGGTGGATTTGGGTGAATTCTGCTGGAACCCCATTGGGAATGGAACACCCTCAATCAGTAAAATTTGTCAGGTTTATATAGGATGCTTATTTGACTAAGTAGGAGCAGGAGAAGGAGGGAGTAGATTGGACCTGGTAGTGTGATATTCAAATTTCCCACTTGGTAAGAAAGGGGCCATTGGGCTTTCTTTGACTGGTTAACTCAAAGGTTTTGAGTTTGCCTTGGGACTTTTTCATTTAATGGAGTAAAAAGGATACTGAAGTCACTTCATTATGCTTGCAAACATCCTTGGACAAAATATAGGAAACCATAGGAAAATTATTAGGAAGAATTTGTTGGCAGTATTTTAATGTGTAGAAAACTACAATGGAGTCTAGAATCTTTCACGGGAGTTTTCCATGTCTAAAGAAAGGAAAGAAGGAAGGACAACAAAAGAACAAAAAGGAAATACCACAAAAGAAAGAAGGAAAAACAATGAAAGAAAGAAAAAGAAATTGTACGATATAGTGGTTAATGAGCCTTCCTTGAAATCAAGAAGACCTAAGTTCAAGACCCCTATTGGATATGGGATCCTGGGCAAATCATCTAACTTTTCAAAGCCCTAGACAACTTTGGGTAGGACAAAGGGAGAAGGAGAAGAAAAAGGAATAAGCATTTCTATAGAGCCTACTATGTGCTAGACACCATACTAATAAGTAAGCACTTTGCAAATATTATTTCATTTGATCCTCACAACAAACTCTATGGAGTAAATGCTGTTATTACTCCTATTTTACAGTTGAGGAAACTAAGGAAAATAGATTAGATGACTGTCAGCTAGTGTCTGAAGCCAGATTTTACTCCCAATCTTCCTGACTTCAGGCTCAGCACTATTTGTTCTGCTACCTAGCTACCTTTGAAACCATGAATTGCAGAGGTACCAATCTGAAAAGTTTCTTTGTCTTGGTTTCTGTGCCAGTGAAAGGCCCATTTTCAATTTTTTGTTTTATTATAATTTTTTCTTTGTTGATCCAACAGGTCTACTTTAAGATTTCAACTTTTAAGGTAGGATTTTTAAAAATTAACTTACATGAATTCTTGCAAAGTTTAGTCAGCTCTAAAAGTAGACTAAAGGCTTTAATTATTTCAGAGTATTTTTGAAGGGTGAAGTGGAGAGAAGATAAACCTGTGCTTTGCACAGTTTTACAAACAATATTGAGTATGCCAGTGCACACAGAAGATCATCAAACTCTTAGAGTAACCCTATAGATAGCGTACAGACCCCATTGATACCTTGTCAATGTCAAGAGAGCTTGAGGAAGCCCCCTATGATGTTGGGTATATTTTTGGAAGGATGTGGACAAGAATCACATGGGATAACCAAGTAAACATTGGAATTCTCATCTTTCAGGAAGAAGTATATTTAATACAATATAATACAAGTATAATACTAATATATACATACATATACATTATATATAATATAAGAAAAGTCATTAAAATCATTTCAGACCCACTTAGCTTTGTATATGACCTGCCACACAATTTGCTGGTGAGTTGTCAAGGAAAATTTGATTTGTTAAGAATATCCTTAATTTTAGTAATTGAGCATGTAGGGGTACTATTTTGACAGCTTTCCTGATGCATTTGGAATCTTTGACAAATGATTCATTTTAATGTTTCTCTCGTTTCCTCTAAGTTTTGAAACTATTGAGGCAAAAAATTTTGTATTCTGCTGTTAGCTGGAATGAATATGCTTCTTCTATTTCCTCATTACATATCATGGGATTATTGTGAACATCAAATGAAATAATATTTCTTTCCTTCCCTCTCATGCTTCCTTTTTTCCCCCTCTTTTCCCTAAAATATATTCTGAGCAGTGGGTAGGGAATCCTAAATAATCTGAACATTTCATCATAGCTGTTAAAGTGATACCACACTTGCTTTGGGGAATAAAATGTCCAGGGATAGTTAGAATTTAGGGCACTCATTCAAGACCCTAAGAAGCCTCAGGCCTGGAGAAAGCCTAAACTGAATATCTGTACTTAAAAACTGCCTTTATGAAACCTTTAATGAAAAACAGTTCCCAAAGTTAGCAAGGAAGGACTTTTGTTAATTAAGAGACTGATCGTCTTAGCCTGGGGTAAGATGGATGTTCAAGGACTTTAGATATTGTTAAGGGACTTGAGCCTAGGTTAATTAGCAGCTAGTTGTCTGAAACCCCATTTATTTCCCTCTCATTGCTCAGGAACATTCTACAATTTTCAGCCTAGTATTTCATCCTAAATTCAGACTAAATACAGATAGTAGCTAAACTCTCCAGGGGAAACTGAGATACATTAAAAAAAATCAGTAGATTGTCTTATCAAGTGTTTTTTTATTTGCCACAATCTTTCATAATTATTTTAAATAATTAGATTGACTATCTAATTAATTAGTCAATCTGATTAAATAATTATTTAGTCAGATGTCATCTAAAAATATCAATTATTTCTCAGCAACTTATGAAGATTTTTTCCTTTGAATTTAGGTCAAGTTTATATGAGACTTAAGTATGTTTAGAAATTAACAATTTAGAAATCAACCAATTAAACATGCCAAAAGACTTTTTTTTTCTTTTGCTGAGAAAATTTGAGTTAAGTAACTTGCTCAGGGTCACATAGCTAGTGTCTGAGATCAGATTTGAATTTAGGTCCTCCTGACTTCAGGGTGGTGCTCTATCCACTGCACCAACCCAAAAGACTTTTGAGGGAAGTTTCTATAGACTAACTGATGAATGAGGGTAGGCAGGGTTTTATAAAGTAGAAAATATGGTCAAAGCAGAACCCTTTCCCATCTTCTAACTCTACTAGGAAATTGCAGCATTACTGAAAAAACCTATCTCTTGTACCTGGATGCTGCTTTCATTTCTAGGAAACCAGCTTGCAAACATTCTGAATGTAGCTTCACAAAAATTTAAAAAGTAATCTAGTCTCATCCTTATATTTTATAAATTTAAATAGAGAGGGGAAAAAGATGAATGAAAGCAAATTAAAACAGCCAGTACTTATTGAACTGGAAATTAAGGTTCCCTGGCCTTCTGATTCAAGAACTACTTTTTCTGCATCGACACTGCTTCTTTGCAGTGACCTTTGAAATTTTGATTGATCATGCCAGAGAATAGACTGTTTGTTGTGCTCTCCCTCTTTCAGCATTTCAACACTCAGAAGGTTATGTAATTAGTTCAGTTCAACACACATTTAAGCATCTACTGTTTTCAAGACATTGTTAGATGCTTGGGAAACAAGCATGAAAAATGACACAGGTCCCTTCTTTCAAGGCAGCAGAAGGATGAGAGGAATAGGGATTTATAGTGGGAAGGCTCTTAGAAGTCATCTGTTCATCATCTTTATTCCACAGACTCAGAAATTAAGTAACTTGTTACAGTCACACAGGTGTCCAACATCCATGCAGTCAAGTATACAAAATGAATTATGATAGGGCCCAAAGAGATTGGGACAAGTGCTCTAGGATAATTTACTTCTTTTCTCTTATGAATAACTTTTCAAAAATAAATTCTATTGCTGTATTTTTGTACAATTTATGTTTCTGACTATATCCTCTTTATACTCTCTCCCGGAGATCTCTTATAGTAAAGGTGAAAGAAAAAAATAAATTCCGTAAGTCTAACCAATATTTGATTTTAAAAATATGACTTTTTATGCAGAATTCCATCATTGTGGACTCCTACTCCTGCAGACAAGTGTGGGAAAGGTGTTCATACCCCTTTCTTGGGGCTGAACTTAGTCATTGTGTTTGCTGCTTTCAGTTTTGATAGTTTTGTTCTTTTCATTTATGTTGTAGTCATTATGTATATTGTTTTTTTGATTTTGTTGATATATTTGGTATTATTCATATGAGTCTTTAAGTCCTTCTTTGGATTCATCTTTGCCATTTTTGATGGCAATGTTATATTCCATTCATTGTACCTTAATTTATTTAGCCAATCCCTAAATAATAGATATCTACTTTCCTATTCTTTACTACTCCCCTTTCCCCCCAAATTGGGACATTTAAAAAAATCTTTGGCTTTTGTTTTAAAATCACATTCATTTCCTAATATATCCTTTCTTTCTCCTACCCAGGGAGCCATCCCTTAAGGACAAAGATTTTCAAAGTTTAAAAAAAAAAGCAGCTGACATAAACCAATGCCAATATTTCATGTCATTAAGCCTCTTTATCATAGATAGGGAAGTGCCTTTTTTCCAACCTTTCATTTATTAATTAAGAACTGAAGCTAAGAGAGGTTACTTTTTTTTTTTCTGATTACCTAAGTAGCAAGGAATGGAGGTAGACATATTGTGGAGATCCTGGACTTCCAGGTCCAAGACCAATTAAATAATTGTCTTCCTTTTAAAATCATCCACCACAAACTTTGTTCCTATCCTTAATTTTTAAAATTTTTTTTGTCCTTAACATAGCTTCATATAAAGTACTTTTTGTTATCCTTAGCATTCATGAGAGAACTTAATTTTCTCTGGCTTTCCATTCTTATATTCATCTTTAGCTATTTGCCCTTACTGTCAGTTTCTGAAGGTATTTTAAAGTTTGATTGGTTTGATTAATTTCCTACATGGGCACCTCAGGATTTTTAAACTCCTGCTTTTTTTTGTTATTAATAGGATCATTTAGTATTTTTCTTATCTTTCCTCTAAGCTCTTTGAAATCTGATTTCTTAAAATGGCTACTGTTTATCAGGCTGTGCATCCAATATTCTCTTTATTACTTATCATGAACTCTAAAGTACTTTAACACCTTCCTTTCCTAATTTTCATAATATAGACTTTGTCAACAATTCCCTTCTTATTGGTTAGAATCAGTTTTAGTATTTAGTATTTAGTATTGTGATGTTCATTTTGAAGGATGAAATTAGGAAGTTGTCAGGCATTTTTCAGATACTCTATTTTGAGCATAAAGAGGGCATTTGATATACCTGTGAACCATGTAAATTTGGACAAGTCACTTAACTTTTCTGTTCCTCAGTTACCAAATAGTTATATTAAGGAAATGGGTAAGCTAGCACTTCACAAACTTTAAAGCGCTCTCTCTCTCTCTCTCTCTCTCTTTCTTTCTCTCTCTCTCTCTCTCTCTCTCTCTATATATATATATATATATATATAATATATGTTTTACCTTTTTTGTTTATATAGTAGTTCCCCACAATTACATGTAAAGACAATTTTTAACATTAATTTATTTTTAATTTTTTTATTAAAGCTTTTTATTTTCAAAACATATGCATGGATAATTTTTCAACATTAACTCTTGCAAAACCTTGTTTTTCAATTTTTCCCCCTTTCCTTCCACCTTCTCCCCAGAAGACAAGTAATCTAATATATGTTAAACATGGTAAAAATACATGTTTAACATTAATTTTAAAAAAGTTGGATTACAAATTTTCTCCCCTCAGTACTTCATTTCTATGTTTTCTAAGAAGGTAAGCAATTTATCAGGCTACATTTGTGTAATCTTCTGTATTAGTCATGTTGTGAAAGAAGAAGCAGACCAAAAGGGAAAAAAAAAACAGTACAAAAAAGTGAAAAAATAATACACTTTGTTTAAAGTGCTACCTTTAAATGCCAGCTGCTATTATTGTTCAACTATTAAGTAAAAAAGTTTGGACTAGATTAGGTGTATGGTCCAGTGATCTTTAGGAGTCCCCAAGATCAAAACTGTTTTTATAATAATAATAGGATGTTTTCATTTCTAACATGATAAACATCATATAAACTCACATAAACCAAAACCTCTTTGAGCAAGGGGTTCCTCAATAATTTTTAAGAGTGTAAATAGTTTCTGAGGCTAGAAAAATTGAAGCCTATTGGATGAAGCAACCTTTGGAGGTTCCTAAAATTAGAACAAAAGAATATTTAATAAATGGGGGTGCTTTTTTTTAAATATAAAAGGATAACAAATGACCTTTCTCTCTCTGATTCCAATAATATTTTTGATTTAATTAATATTGTCTCATATATTTTATTATGTTGTTTTTCCCTACTTACTCAACTAGATTGTAATGTTTTTACACATTGATCATTCTTCCTTCCTCCTTGTTTCTCTTCACAACATCCATTCATCTGCTTTTTCTGTAATAGATGCCCCAAAATATCATTGATTGGCTATTTATGGGCTTAATAAAGCAGGGGAAAGTGTTCAGTGTTTGCATTTAAATGTCTAATTGTAATATATCTTAATCTGACAAGTGAGAAATTTTCTCCCACTGCTTTTTTTCTTTGTTGAGTAATCATATTATATCCAGCCCCATAAAAGTCAAAGATAGCTGGAGGCAGAGACTAAATTAAGGGGAAAAAATATATAATTCTCTCCTTTAAGAGTAATTAAACAACTTGGTGTCTATACTCTATTTGGGGGTTTAACAAAAAAAAGAGTACTGAAATTTGGTAAGCCTAAAATGATGCATGTTAATAATTTGGTCTCTGCATAGTTCAGCTAAAATACAAGGATAAACTTGAAACAAAATGGGTCTTATCAGTTTTACAATTACTACTTTCATGATTGGAAGTTTTCTGCCAACAAATTTTGGCCCAGTGTTTTAAAATAAGCTCAAGAATTCTTGTTATTAAGTTTTTGCTTTTTAAGGGGCATAATAAAATGTGAAATGTCACCTTAATTTTGCAAATAACTTTTGATAATTGTTTAAGAAATATTCTGACACTATGAAAAAGGTGACCAGGAAACCTGAAAATCAAGAGTTAATTATGAAACCTGAAGTTAGATCTTGGTGGAGAATAAAACATTGAAGATATTTAATTTTAAAAATCTTTGCTGCCACTTTGGGTACATGGTTGTTTTTAATTCTTTTCCAACTGTATCTTATATCATTCAGGGCACAAGAGTGACTTTTCTCTTTTATGGAAAGGCTCAGAATATTTTCACCCTCATGGTTTGTAAAGATGTAGAGCAAATAATGCTGAAGGCTACCACTTTTACACTTTCAATTTGGCCAAAGAATGGTTAAGTTTTGAGTTTGTTACTTCATAAATATCAGACATCATGAAAATAGTTTTTTAATTGATAAATTTACCTATTGCAAGTCTTTAGGCGACAGCAGTTGGACATGTCAGGAGGCTGAATGCAAACAGGGAGGGGATATCTCTTCTTCCTCCATTTGACTGTCCTGGGGCCTTCTTGTGGCCAGGCCATCCCTGATGGGTTCATCCCCAACAAAATACAGCCCCTCCCCAAATTAATTAAGCAACTTTATGTTTGAGAAGATACCTAAGTACTTTGCTATTTGTTAAAAAGAAAGGTTATCCTTTAATGATTTAGGGTAAATACTGTGGATTATTCTTTTTTTATAGAAGTTTTGTTTGAAGTTATTATTTGTGGAGTTATTGCCATTGTGTATATTGTTCTTCTGGCTTTCCTTTACTGACTTTAGGGTTAGGCAGCCCTAGGAAATAGATAGCTTAAGTGACTTGTGATATTTTCTATAGGCAAAGTGTTAGATGGGCAGAGGAATAGAGAAGGATGAGAGAAATAGGTTTGAAATCAGGGAAAACTAGGTATTGCTCTGGTATTTACTTATCATGAATTCAGTTGTGGAAGGTTGATGAAATGACAAATTATTTGAGTAAATTCCTCAATTCAAACAATTTCTTTAATTAGACTTGATTGTTCTGTTGCTTACTTTTCATTCTATCTCCTTGAGCTCTTGCAGCTGGTAGGGGAATTTTTTTCTGTGGATCCATGGTTTGCAAACATTGATGGTAGCCAACCTGCTTCCTTTGGGGAAAAGGAAGGGAATAAATGTTTATTAAGCACCAACTAAGTGATAGATTATCCTAAGCATTTTACAAACATTATCTCATTTGATTCTCACAATACCTCTGTGAGGCAGGTGCTATTCTGATTCCCGTTGAGAAACCAAAAAATTAAGTGATTTATCCAGGGTCACATAACTAGTTAGTTTCTGAGAATTCCTAATTCTAGACCTAATGCCCCATCCACTTTGCCATCTAGATGCAACACTGAATAGTGTTAGAACAGGGTTATCTTGACTTAACTGCTTCAGGCACTTTAGGGCAAATGTGCTTTGAAACAGGCTTGGAGTTTGATAAAAGTGCTGTAAGATTTCTGCGTCTCCAAACATAGATATTTGACTTGCTTAAGATACCACAGTGGGTTAGTTCCAGAGTCAGGATGAGATACCCTATTTCTCTTCCAGCTCTTTCTAATATTCCAGATTTGTGAGGGGAACCAAGAGAGAGAGCTTGATTGAGTCCTTGTGTTCTTACAATACAGATTCTTATTGACATTGATGTTCATTTCATAGGAGCTGAGATGATAGCTTATTGTACAAAAAACAATAGACTCTGTGGTCTACAAGGGACCCCAGGAAGCCTTTTGCAACAGGGACAGTGCATATATTTAACAGCTTGTTCTTTCTCGTATCTAATCATTGCCATTTCCTTTTGTTTTGTCCTCTATAATAGATAAGGAAAAACAGCATTCTTTATATTTATCTTGTGGGCTGAGTTATTTAAGGTTCACTTGTTTTGTTTCAGTCATGTCTAACTTTTCTTGCTCCTAATTGGGCTTTTCTTGGCAAAAATATTCAAGCAGTTTATCACTGCCTTCTCCAGCTCATTTTACAGATAAAGAAACTGAGGCAAAAACAGTTAAGTGATTTGCTTAGGGTTACACGGCTAATAGCACGAGTCTTTCTGACTCCAGGCCCTGTGTTCTCTCTATCCACTGTACCACTTAGTTGCCCATTGAGGCTCATTAGTGGTACTGAATAGCAGAGATTCATAAAAACATGTGGTCCGAGAAAGGAAGTCTTGTACTGGTTCTCTAAGTAGTATTAAGATTAGTTTATAAAAGATTAATTGCAAATCCCAAGGCCGTTTTACAGAGGGAAATTTTTTATTGGTGAACAAATATTTTCAAAATTAAATTTTCCACTGTTTCCAAATAACAAACATCAGTGAATGTGAATTCTACCTTGCACTCCCTCAAGAATTTTCCTGGAGTGGTTTTCACTGAAAAGACCATGGGCATAGGATTATTTTTTGATGTAAAGAATTCCATGAGAAGTCAGGCTTGTTCTGAAGTTCATCAGAGATGGGATTAATTTTTATAGCAGATCTTGGGATGGACATTAGGGATCCCTGATTCAGCTAATCCAGGACTCATCATTATTTAAATTAGCCTTTGGATTGGTGAGCATTTAATAAAACTGAATCTGACTGAAAATGTCACTGACCTACAAGTAATCCCAGATCAGACTGAAAGTGTCATTAGAACTTTCTGCTATATTCTCATTCTGGTGCTTGAGCTCTGTCCCCAAGTCTGAGTCAAACTTAATGGACCGCTGAGGGTGAGAGCAGAAGGCATCTTGCTTGTAAGAGGTACATAAATGCTAAAAATCCAAATATTTTCACACTTGATCTAGTATGAGCTACCTGGCAAGTTTCTAATCAATAGCTTTCCCAGAGTGCTTTAAAATACACAACTTGTTCTAAAACTGAGCCCTTGATCGACTTGAACAGTCTCTTGAACTCCATAGAGCATCCTGCACCTTTTTCCTTACCCAGGTGTGGGTATCTAGTCAGTTCATTTATTTTCTTTGGACTCCTGCTGCCTGCTGCAGTGACTTGATCCACAGCATCAAAGACCAGGGACCCCAAAGTCTGGCCTCTTTTTGTGTCTGATTTAAGTCCTGTGCTACAGGCAGTACACAGTCTTCTTTGTCACTCTATCAGCTGAAATCACAATGAACAAAGCACCAGGGACTGAGGAAGGTAAACCAGAAACTCTCCTCCTGGAGAGCTCTAACTCAGGGAACAGCAGAAGCTGATAAGATGGAGGGAAAACAGCTGACCTTGCCAGCTTTCTCTCAGAATCTGGGTCCTGAAGGACAGCCTTGGGTTCATAGTGGGAGCTTATCGCTGACCTGAGTCCCTTCTCTTTTCTCCCTCCTACTCAAGAGATCACTGGCCTGGGAAGCAGGGTGGACAGCTGGTGCTTCTAGAGTAGGCTCTGTCACTATATGGCTCATTTTTAGGACTGTTCTTGTTTGACAAAGTGCTTTCTTCATCATTCCTACCACTCTCCTCCCCAGCTTTTAATTTGGGGCTGTATGTAGCACACCCAGTTTCCCAGAACCTTGTCCAGTGTAGGAAAGCACTTTTGCTTCCTGTCCAGCTCCTATTCCTCCATCTGCTCCTGCCTGTTGTGAGACAAGATAGACCATCACCATCTGCCACCAGATTGAGGCTCATGAGGGTGGAAGGTGGGAGAAACTTTGAACCCATTCTTTAATCACATACCTTTTGCAATGGCCCTCCCTCTAATCACTGATACTCCGACTGGACTTGTATGAAACGCTGTACCTGTTCCCTTTTACACTTCTTGTCCCAGTGATTAATAACTCCTAGCCACCAATGTACAAATGCCTTTGCTCATCCCCAGTCTCCCATTTCCTTATTCCTAACTCCCTTAACTGAAACCACTTTTCTCCTCCCACTCTTCTCCTCCATTCCAAATAAATGTGCTTGCCCCATCCATCCGCTGTACTCTGGAATGCCTTCTCCATAATTAACGAACATCCTTCTTGAACATATTCCTTGTTTACTGCTAACGTTTTCTGATCCTCACTGAGCTCTTGACTCTTAATGACATTGCTTCTCTTGACACTGTGGTCTCCTTTTTTTTTTAAAAAAAAATGAAGCTTTTTATTTTCAAAACATATGCAAGGATATATTTTTTTACCATCAAACCTTGCAAAACCTTGTGTTCCAGTTTCTTCTCCTAGATGGCAAGTAATCCAATATATGCTAAACATGGTAAAAAATATACATAAATCCAATATAAACATATGTTTTTATACACTTATCTTGCTGCATAAGAAGAATCAGATTAAAAAAGAAAAAAATGAGAAAGAAAATAAAATTCAAACAAATAACAACAAAAAGAGTGGAAATGCTATGTTGTGATTCACACTCAGTTCCCATAGTCCTCTCTCTGGATGTAGATGGCTCTCATCATCACCAGATTATTGGAACTGGCCTCAATCATCTCATTGTTGAGAAGTGCCAAGTCCATCAGAATTGATCATTATATAATCTTGCTGTTGCTGTGTACAGTGAAATCTTGGTTCTGCTCATTTCACTCAGCATCAGTTCATGCAAGTCCCTCCAGGCCTCTCTGAAATCGTCCTGCTGGTCATTTCTTATAGAGCAATAATATTCCGTAACATTCATATACCATAATTTATTCAGCCACTCTCCAATTGATGGGCATTCATTCAGTTTCCAGTTTCTAGCCACTACAAAAAGGGCTGCCACAAACATTCTTGCACATGTGGGTCCCTTTTCTTCCTTTAAGATCTTCTGGCCTACCTTTTACACATACATGTACTTACTAGTGAAGGTCTAGGAAATAGAACATTCCTTGCTCCCATTTTGACTTTTATACTCTCCCTCTTAACACCTTCTAAACAATGTCTCTTCCTTTGAAGTTCATACTATCCAAATTCATTATTCCAGATGTTGGTGGCTATTACCTAATGACCTCCTCTCAATATATTCTCCTTCCTTTCTCATTGAATTCAGTCCTGGCTTATACTTTTTTCTCCCTATTTCCTGCCTTTTTATTGGGATGTCTCAGTATTTATATTATTATATTTTATATTACTTATATTATTATATTAAAATACCTCACATTTATTACATTATATTATATCATGTCATTACGTCATATTATGTTTTATTACATTATACTATGTTACATTTGTTGTTATATTGTTATGTCGTCATATCATATATCATTTCATGTCATGTTAGGTTGTATTATACCACCTCATATTTATTCTCTTGTGAATATCCAAACTTCCCTATTCTTTAGTATATTTAATTCCCATAACTTGGCCCTCTGCTCTATCTCTACTACATACACAGATGTCCATGTCCATGATCTTGTTGTTCTACTTCCATGTTGGCAAATTCTGAAGTTCCTTTGTTTGAATTTACCTAGGCCTTACAACTCATAATCCTAATGCTTTTTCCTCCACTAGTGTTCCTTGATGCTACTGCTCAGTTCTTTTCCTGGCCATTCCCTGGGCTCCAGTTACTTTTTCCCTCTCACCACTCACACTGCACCTAACTCCAGACTGTGATTATTCCCATATATTATAACCTCCTTCACTCCTATTCACTTGCTGCTTAACAGAGCTGGAGATTGTGGTGGCTGGGTCCATTACAACTTCATCTAAAACCAACTAAGCTCTTGCTGCATATAGTAAGGTAATCATTCTGTGTGCTTCCCTTGAGGCAGCTTGGGGGGTGCACTAGAGTACTTGACATGGAGTCGGGAAGACCTTAAAAGTTTAAATCTTGCCTTTGACCAGATTTTACTATGGGGAAATCTTTTGAGTACACTGGCTTTTGCCTCTTTTTTCATCTGTAAAATGAGCTAGAGAAGTAAATGGCAAGCCATTCCAGTGTCTTTGACAAGAAAATTTTAAAGAATCATGGAGAATCAGAGACAATTGAAAAATGTCTCAACTACAGTATTTACTAAAGAGCCTACTATTTGCCAGGAACTGTCCGAGGTGCTGAGAACAGAAAAATAAATGTGACAGCTCTTATTACATTTACAGAGATGGTTAGACAAATACAAACTATATTGAAGGTGCTTTGAGAGAATCCTTTCTTGCAGAAGGTTGTACTTTTGGTGGAACTGAGATGTGGAGAAGTCCGAAGTGTCCTTAGAGGTAGAGGACTGGGTGAAGGTCCTCCAGGCATGGGGGACAGCTTGTGCTCTCTCTTTCTCCATGAAGAAAGATGATTGGCATTTGCACTTCATTATCAGAGCCTGGAGAAGTGGGAGAAGGAGTGAATCCATGTGATGGTGCCATCTTGTAATTTACCACTCTCATCTTTCCTATAAGAATAGTGTGGAGTGGAGTTGCCTTCTCCTTCACCAGATGCTTGTGCCAATTTTTTCACTTTCTTTGGAAGAAGTTTTGGATATTTTGGATTGGAAAAGAAACCACAAGACTCTGGATGAAAATTCTTTGGCTCCTTTGATCATCATGTCTGTTGGCTTTGTTTCTTAGTAATTATTTTCCAGTCCCTGTCTGAGTTCATCAGTCAGTTCAAGGATCTTCCCTTTTGGTACTTAAAGTCACATTTTTTCATTCTATATGTTTGACGGATGATCTCCTTTTGCTCTTTCTGGTTGAGGATGTGTCTTTTGGTTGTTCTTTGTGATTGGGAGAATTTCCTCAACTCTTGTGATGATTCTTGTTTTCAAGAAAATGGGAAAACCACCCATTCTTCCCAAATGCCCAAGAAAGGCTTTGCTTTGGTATTCTGTTCATCAAAAAAAAAAAAAGTCAGCACTTTCCACTTCCTGTCTTATGTTTCCTCAGTCTCAATTATTCCATCAGCTGTAATTTTCCTTTCAAATTTTTATTTTATGGAGTCAATATTGATGCTTCTTTGGAACTCCTTGAATAATATCATACTTTTATACAGTGTCTTCTAAGCTGTTCACTTCACAGCTTATCCCATTAGTCCTCATGATCTTCCCCATGAGGCAAGCAGAATCAAGACAGAGTGTCTGTGTATGAGAACACGGGATGGAACCAGGGAGTCTGAGGAAGGAACACAGTGAGTCAGACCTTTATGTCTTATATCAGCAAATCAGGTCTTTGTAATAGCTTGGCCTGAATGGGTAGATCTGGGAATCACTAGATTCTAGATTTGAATTCTGTCTCAGAACATAGACTTTGGGATCCTGACAAATAAGCTTTATTTTCCCCTACTTATAATAAAATAGGTATAAGATCATTTACTTCAAAAGCTTGTTGTAAAGATCAAATGATATAATCTTTGAAAACTTTAAGGCATCGAGTCCCAAGTCACTATAATTGTTACTTATGAGGTTTCTCTGATCTCTCTTTTGCGTATAGGTCCATCAGCCCAAGCATTCTCTGACCCTAATTATTCTGAACTGGGAACTGTCATTCCTGAATGGAATAAAAATGATAATAAGTGAATTAAAAAGCATTTATTAAGCCAAGAATAGTAATGTGTTCACTTTGCTGTTCAGTTGTGTCTGACTCTGTAACCCCATTTGGGATTTTCTTGGCAAACAGACTGGAGTACTTTCCTGTTTCCTTCTCCAGATCATTTTACAAAAGGAGAAACTGAGGCAAATAAGGTTCAGTGACTTGCCCAGAATCACATAGCTAATAAGTGTCTGAGATTTGAAGTTCTAGATTTGAATTTAGGAAGCTGAGTCTTCTTGACTCTAGGCACTGTTATCTCTCTGTCCACTGTGTTTCTTAACTGGGTAATATGTAGTCTGAAAAATAAGCCCAGAGAGGAAACTGTTTCTAGGTTAATTTAGAGTAAGAGTATGAACCTGGTATATATATATATCCTTTTTTTTAAAAAAATTACATTTTGATATAATTGTTTTCTTTTGTAAGCTTATGTAAGTTATGCATTTAAGTGTTATAAAAAGGATCCATAGGTATCATTAGACTTCTAAAGCAGAAGGTCCTAGACTCTTTTTTTTATATTATAAATTATTGCTGACAGAATAATTGAGACTGAAGAAACGCCACACAAGAACTTGGAAGTGCTGACTGTTTTTTGTTTTTGTTTTTGTTTTTTGATGAATAGAATACCAAAACAAAGCCTTACTTGGGTATTTGGGAAGAATGGATGATTTTCCCATTTTCCTGAAAACAAGAATCTTTGTTTTAGAGATATCAGAAATAATCATTATATTGGACCTGCTAAGCTGCAGTGATTTTTTATTATTATTAGTTTGAATTTGAAATGTAACTAGGCTTTATATCTAGAGTATGTTTAAATTCCCATAATATGAAAATGAATAGGAAAAGATGGAAGGAAACCAGTATTTATTAAGCATCTCCTGTTTCCAGGCACTGTGCTAAGTACTTTAAAAGTATCTCATTTGATACTCCAACACTGGTGTGCCGTAGGTTCTATTCTTATTTTCATTTTACAGTTGAGGAAACAGAGAGACAGAGGTTGGTGGTTTCCCCAGGGTCAAAAAACAGCCGGTGTCTAAAATGGGTTTTGAACTCAGCTTTTCCAACTCCAGTGCTCTATCCACTGCAACATCTAGCATCTTCTACAAATAAACAAAAGGAGCCCTTCTTTCATGTGAAGGTTAATGAAATCAGGATTTTAGTTGCATAAGGCTGCCATATTAATCTTTCTAATGCATACCTTAGACAGTCAATTACTTGCTCAGAAACTTTTACTGATTCTCCATTGCTAACCCTGATATTCCAGTTCTAGTCTTCACAATCCCAGCTAATCTTCTGTTCCCATTGGCACCAGGCTAGTATTATATACATTTTTACCCTGCTGGGCTATTTGAGCATTCTTATTGAGTAGCCTTTCTTCCCTGCCAATCCACCTTTCATAATATTTGGCAGAATAATATTCTATTTCATATAGTTATTACTCAACTTTTTACAAAAAACTACAGTGATTCCCAATTGCCTACTAAATAAAGTTCAAAATCTTTCTGAATCCCTTTTCTATTGTATTAATGAATCAATAAAGCCCTCCTCTAAAAAAAACCATTTGAATGCATGCTGCAGGCTTCCATGTATTATAGTTATATGATGTTCCCTGTTATAACTCTTTGACTTTTCATGTTCTGTGTAGGAAAAAGGAAACACACAACCCCCCGCCCTATAAAGATATTAGGTCACTGGCACAGTGTAAAAATCCTAGTCCAAGAAACAAAAATTTCACAAAAGCAAAACACAGGAATATCCATGAATTAGGTCTTAAAAGAACTAAAACAGCATTTGTTGGGAAGCATTAATAATGATCAAAGATGCTTGTGTTGAAATCTGGAACTTGAGAGAAGAGAGTATCCAAAGCACAGGCAATTTGTTTCAATCACCTTATAAATCATGTACCACAATTCTCTCTCTTAATTATATTTTCCATATTCAGCTGCTTTCTGGCAGAGTAGGCTAGTTTTTCCTTCTCCTTCTCTTTCTCCCACCTTTCTCCTTTTTTCTTCCCCCCTTTTCCTCCTTTTTTCTTTTTTCTCTTCCTTTCTTTTTTATAGGGGATGGGATGTCTTAGAAACTGGACAAGCACAAGAAACAAAACATTTTGGTGGTCAATGAACAAGCACTGACTTTCTAAGAGCAATGATTAAAATTTTTTGTGTGTATTCATGGAATGATTAATTTTTTAAAAATCTTGATTCATATTTTGTACAAATTCAAAAAGATCTTAAGAATGTGTTTTCATCTGTAATTTCTTGGAATTTTGGGATCTTATCTATTGAAAAGACCTACTTTTGGGCCATTTTCCCAGTATGTCAATGGACAAATGACTTAGTTTTCAAAATAATTGGAAACCATAAATAACCATATGATAATCGCTAAATCACTCAATATAGAAAATGCAATTAAAAATGGGGGCTTACTTTTACACTGTGCAAATTGTAAAAAAAATGACAGAAGATGGGAACATCCATTATTGAAAATATTCACCCATTATTGAAAGTGTTCTGGGAAGACAGAATCACTGCTGGAACTGTAGAGTGAGGTTGTCCTTCTGGATTTCTATTTGTAGTTATGCAGTTAAAATGACTGAACTATCCATGTCCATTATCTATCAATCCCACTATGGTGCATGTAAGAAAAGGAAGTCAAGGGCAGGAAATACATCCTCCCCTCCCCCCAAGTAATGTTCACAGTAACATTTTTTATGGTAACAAAGGCATGGAAACAAAGTGGAAATCTGTACTGAAAAAACGGTAGTTGTCAAATTATATTATTGGGCAACAAAAAATGACAAATATCAGGCCTTGGAAAATATGAAGATTTATATGAATTGAGAAAAAGTAAAACCAGTAGGACCAAGAGAATAGTAAACCCCTGATGATAAAAATTTTAAATTAAAAATCACCAGAAGTCCTACTTTTCCCTGAACACCCTATACACCCCAGAGAGTTAAATACCGATTTGGCCACAAAGTGATGATTTTTTTTTGGCCATTGTCATTCAAAGACCACCATTTAAATCTGGGGGTTTTATACTTTTCTGTGTAATAGACACTTCTGGCAGTTTGGTGAATCCTACGAACCTGTTTGCAAAATAATGATTTTAAATGCATGAGTTAAAACTCATACGATGACCACAAAAATAATTCATATCAAAACAAAGATGTTTTTATTCACAGTGCTCTTGGATTCATTGGAATCTAGCCATAAGCCATAGGCTAATAAGCTATGTACTAAATTATAAAAGGCTTATGCTCTCTTGGTAGATAGCATATCTTTACCATCAAAATTGCAGATCCATTTAGTATCAAATTATAATATTTTGATCAAATACAAGAGTGTTGAAATAGTGCAAAATTACATTAAAATGATACACAGATGTTATCTGATTTTGCTTGAGTTGGGTACCCAGTTCTATTCTTTTTCATCACAGAGGCCTCCCATCCCTCACTCCTGTCCTTATTCTCCCTAGAAGGGGAACCAGAATTTGGGTCAGAACCTGGGTCCAAATATGGCCTCTGCCACTTTGTAGCCAGGTGGCCATTGGCAAGTCTCTTAGTGTATGTTTCTTTACCTGTAAAATGAGAGGATTGGCTTTTAAGGCCCTTTCCTTATGGCCTTATAATAACAATAAATTTGATCCAAGAAATCGAGTTTAGGATCAGGAAGTCCTGGGAGAGCAGAGACTGATATCTATCTTTTTGCCTTTTAAAAAATCCTTGGGGCTTCTCACAAATGCTTACAGGCATTAATAATTGCTTAATAAATGTTAGCTGACTGATTTTACATACTAGAGTGCTATAAAAGTATTATTAAACTAAACAACAATCAGATTATGTAAAGCCATTTCATATAGAATTTATTACCGTTTAGGTTGCAGCCCTAGAACAAAGTTTTCATACCCTTTGCTTATTCCTTTTGAGAGTTAGAATGGGTGAACTTGGAATAATAGAAAGCTGTTTGGCTTTGATTTCTTGTGTAAACTCAGTTAAATCAGCTAATCTTTCTGTGCCTCAGTTTCTGCATCTGTAAAGCAAGGATAGTAAGACTGGCCATTCTCTGTTCCTCATGGTAGTCAAATGAGGATGAATTTGTAAAGCACTTTGGAAGTCTCTGAGCTTGAGTTCAAATATGTCCTCAGAGTATTTACTAGCTATGTGGCCCCGGAATGTCACATAACCCTAATTTCTCCCCCCTCCCCAATAAATAAACAAACAAATAAATGCCAGTTATCCTTGTTATTCAGGACTTATTTCCCTTGATACTGATAGTTATGCTTCATAGTGTAACTTGCTTACTCTAATTCATCACCTTTCTTTGGGGTCTGCCTGCGAAGATATTATTAAGTAGAGATTTCCTTCTTAATTTCTCTGCATTTCCAGATTTTGTTTTTTGTTTTTAAGGAGTCTTATTTCTCTTGCTTGCCTGGGTCTGATGTTTCCATCTACATTATTAATTTTGAATATTTTTAGGTACAGCTGACAGGGATAGCATGGATTTTAGTTTCAGTTTTCATTATTATCTCCTATTAAACAAGGATAATAAATGAATGGGTGTCTAAGTTTGTTTGTCCCCCCCAGTAAAATTCAGTAATCTGTAAATGCCCTTCTGTGATTTTTTTTAAGCCAAGGTAGTGAATGCCTTCATGATTTATTTTACTTAATAAGTTTAGAGTATAGGATGAATTAGTATCCTTTTAATAACAGAAAAGACAACATTAATATTGCCTGTGTATTTGGAGGTGTTTCTGTACCATATTTTATGTATTGAAAAAAATGAATAAATGGTATTCTTTTTTGTAATATATAAATATTAGGGGAAAGCATATATATATGTATATGTATATATATATATCGTTTACAAATCTCACTCAGGATGAATATTTTGTTTTAAAAATCTGTTATCTGGGGCAGCTAGGTGGTGTAGTGGATAGAGCACCAGCCCTGAAGTCAGGAGGACCTGGGTTCAAATCTGATCTCAGACACTTAACATTCCCTAGCTGTGTGACCCTGGGCAAGTTACTTAACCCCGATTGCCTCAGCAAAAAAAAAAAAATCTATTATATATTTTAACATGTATAACATATATAGGATTGCTTGCCATTTAGGGGAGGGGGTGGGAGGAAAGAGGGAAAAATCTGAAACAAGACTATGCAAGGGTCAATGTTGAAAAATTATCTGTGGATATATTTTGAAAATAAAAAATTTTATTTAAAAAAACAAAACAAAAACAACAACAAAAAACCTATGTTAGTGCCAGGATTCTTACAAAAGCAAGACATATTTTCTTTTTGGCTTAAACAAACTATCTTTATAAAAGACTAGCTCCAAGGTAACTGATTTGATCTAAGAAATCTAGTTATTTCCTTTCTTCTGCCTCTACAGTCTTAATGCACTAGGCCTGGGATAGATGGATAAACAAACCAGGTCAGATATATAAACACTCCGGGAGTTCATGCCTCAAATGCAAAGTTTACCTTGAGCTAATCCTTTTTGGATCTCAACTTCCTTATCTGGAAATCCAGAAAATTAGAAAGTTAACTTGATTTTTCTAAGGCACCTTTTATCTGTAACTATAAATGAAACTAGATTTGAAGGAAGATAATCTTATTACTTAAGTGACTCTTTCTTTCTTTGCCCCTTGGGACCATTGTTTCCAGTTCTTAATTCTACAAGCATTTCTTAAAAAACAAAAGATTAAAAATTAAGAAGCACTATGCTGCACTGGATATGGGATCAGTTTTTAACAGACATCTATTAAGTGCCTACTATGTGCAAGGGACTGTGTACATTGCTGGGAGTACGAAGAAAGGAAAAAGATGATCCTTGTTCTCAAAATACTCACAGTCTGAGGGAATCAAATAGATGTGATTATTCTGAGATCAGAAATTAAGTTGCTTAATTTCTCTCTGTAAAATAGGGGAATTAGAAGAAATGATCTCTAAGCCTTCCTCCAGTTTCTAATGTCTTAAGTGATCAAGAAAATAAACAGTGATGACTGATAACATAGTGAAAACTAGTAAATATTTCTAAGCTATAGTTTTTAGACTTTTATTTTTAAAATTACTTAAAATAGATTTATTGATTTCTTTTGACTTTTTAATAGCCTCTCTGTATACCTCCCCTCTCCTTCCAAGCCATCACTTATAACAAAATAATTTAAAAAGGAAAAAAAAACCCAGAAAAATCAGCCCAACTGATCAATATATTGAAAAAAAAATCTGACATTATATTCCCCATTTCTCCAATCCTCACAAAAAATTGGGGGGGAGAGGACCAGTTTCTGACTTCTCAGTTTTCCATTAAAGGTTATTGTAGGAGTAGCTAGGTGGCTCAGTGGATAGAGCACCAGCCCTGAAGTTAGGAGGATCTGAGTTCAAATCTGGCCTCAGACACTTCCTAGCTGTGTGACCCTGGGAAAGTCACCTTACCTCAATTGCTTCAGCAAAAAGAAAAAAAAAGAAAAAAGTTATCGTAACCACGTCTAAATTAATTTTCACTTTTGAAGCACATTCTTGGAACATGTAACAACAAAAATAACCCTTTTATTGACTCTCTGATAACAAACATTAGGCAAGGCAATGGAGAGATGTACGTAGCAGAGGGACTGATTTGGAGGAGACCTAATGGAGAGTCCAGATTGAGAAATGGATTTCCTGTAGATGTTGGCAGTCTTCCAGGTGCTCCTTTGTGTGGATAAGCTTTGTTAGCTAATTGTGGCAAGACCCAGGATCTATACCAAGAAATCTGACTTGTCCATCTCCCCGGGCAAGATAAAATGAAGGGAGAATGTCTATTCCCCAGATCTCAGCTGCATTTGAATGGACTCTCTAGAACTTGTCCAACAGTATATGTGTGTATCTATGTATATATCTGGGACAGACAATACAGATAGACAGTAGCTGAACCTAGGAGGAAAGGAGAAGAGGGGGAAATTGCTGACTCCAAGCTTCCTCATGCAGCAAAAGTATATTTTCAATATAAATATTTTATGGATTTTTTGCTGGATGTCATTAAGGCTTGGAGTACCATGGTCTCCAAATGGAAAGGCATGTGGTTGGTGTGAATAGGCTGCAATATACAGGGTCAC
This sequence comes from Myrmecobius fasciatus, assembly GCA_023553655.1. Lineage (NCBI taxonomy): Eukaryota > Metazoa > Chordata > Mammalia > Dasyuromorphia > Myrmecobiidae > Myrmecobius > Myrmecobius fasciatus. Next base: position 231,698 of record JAJPUD010000496.1, read on the forward strand.
ATACAATATTCCATAAGCTTATTAAAGCTTGTGACAAGCAGGCGTTATTCAGTTTCTACAGATAACTTTGTCTCCTTTTGGGTAAAAAACTAATCTTTCCTGGGAGTAGGCAGGAACCCTGGTAGATATTCTATAGGGAGAAAGCAAGGAAGGCCTTTAGAACATTGGGTAGACCCTGTTCAATGATACTGATGATAATTGTTTGGGATAGGGAAGCATGGATCAATTTTGATTGACCCCATTGGAGGTGTATCAGTGAGATCAGAGGTCCATTGGGATATTTGAGACTATTCTCTGAGGCACCAAATGATAGGATGCTAACTGTGTTAGAGTTTAATTAACTCACTTCTCAAAAAAATTCTTAGACATGCTTTTAAATTTTAGTTTTCTTCTGTAAATGAGCCATTTTGAAAGCTAAAGAGTTTGCACAAAGAAGGGGAATTTGTTTTAAAAGAGATTTTGGGGACTGGCTTTTTTTCCAGTATTTTAAATGCTTGGCAAAGTAGTATTCCCATATAACTCATATTGAAGATGAGTAAGTTTTAAAGTCAAATGGCCTGATTTATGTTCATGACTGAAATGCCCCTGTGATATGAATGAATTGGAACATGAATTAATCATCCAGGGTTTCTTCACTGCATGCAATTATATTGTTTGGTACTCTCTTACTGGGAGTGACTCAAGGGCAAGCCACAAGCCATTTTTCATAAATGTCTTGCTACTACTCTAAATGTATATGAAGATAATGAATGTTGTCAACAATCTACTTTCTGATGGTGCTTCTGTCTAGTTAACTGGTGTTAAGTTTAATCTTGAGCTAAGTAGGGAAAAAAGTAACTTCTCCAAATTGTGTTTTTATTATTAAATTTTTATTATTAGATAAAATCTACTAGACCACTGGACTAGGTAAGTGAGATGACTTATTCTGTGTCATTTATTCATTCATTGTGGCATTTATTCATCTGTTGAATATTGAAAAGAGCCCAGATTTAATTGAAGAAGTGATTTTGAAATACATATAATTTGAAAGTCTGAACATGTTGTCAGTCCTCTGTCCAAAAATCTTTAGTGGCTCCCCATTGCTTTTGAGGTAAAATGTCAACTTCAGTCCAGTGGTGAAAGCCTTCCTCAATATAACTCCCACTTATTTCCCAGGCACTTTATACTAACCCCTTTCACAAAGCTCCCTTTCCAAGCTGTTCGTTCATTCCTCAGACTCTCCACTTAATAATTCATCTGAGAGGCTGCCTCCCATGCTTGAAGATGCCTTTCCTTCACAGGATCTATATAAAGCCTTTCCTGATTCCCCAGCCATTAGTGCTCCTTCCTCCTGAATGGTTTATTTACTTTTGTAGGAATATTCTGTATACACATCCATTCTATTTACCCTCCACCTCTTCACCCCTAATTTATCTTCCTCATTCTACTGCTCACCACGAGACTCTAGAGCAGAAAAAGAAAATTAAGAAGTGTCCATTCATGGAGACCATCCTAGAAGATAACTGGTGGCTGCAAAGAAAGGCTGGAGTTGGATCTCAGATGGTGGTGTGATTTTGGCTGCACTTGGTTCTATATTCAATTTCCCTTGAATCTTTATTATAAATAGGTGTATAAAGAATGATTTATCAGAATCCATTTTCATTGGTGAACACAAAATGATAGTGGGCCCTTGATACTTAATGGATTCTATGTTAACTCGGCGTTTAGAGTAGGCAGTTGATGTTTTTGGTTGGAAAGAGCCCATTACATTTCTTTTTATACTTTCATGAAAATTTCAAGAATGGAGGAAAATGAACCAGTCAGCCATACTTAGTACCTTTCCCAGAGACAGCATATTTAAGCTGCATGTTCATTTTTGTACCATTTGCCTCCTTTTCTGTGCTTTATTGTGCCAGGGATATAGATAACAGATCCTTGCATATATAAAAACATTGCCCCCATTGCAAGATCTTTGGATTTGGATCCCCCAGATAGAGATACTCCCTGTATTCTGCTTTTATTTTTTAGATTTGCTGTAATAAAAGTCAAGAGATTTCATCCTAGACAAATATCGTGTTAGAGATTTGATAATAAAGGAATATGCAAAAGTAGAAAAGAGCACAAAATGATGTTAACTAATTTTTTGAGACAGGGTTGATTTAGGAGGAATAATAGATATAGATATAGATATATATATAATATATGGATCTATATAACATATATGTATGTATGTGTTATAGATATAAATAATATATGGGAAAACTAGCCTTCTCAAGACCCTGTTTTTCTAGAATAATAAGATTGGATTCATTGACTAAGTGACCATTTAAACATTGATCATTGTGACAGAAAGATGAAGTAGTATTTTTTACATAGATATGAGGCTGGAAATTTTGATGTTATATGAAGTTATCTTGAATGTCTCTGCTGTCAGTGTTACTAGGGAAGTTTCATTGAGGGGGAAAAAAGTTTATTCTGAATACTAAGGAAGAAACTTGCATACATATTCCAGTGCCTGGCATATAGTAAGCACTTAATAAAGACTTGTTTCCTTTCTTTCCTTCCATCTGCTGTCTTTAGTTGTGTGTGTGTGTGTGTGTGTGTGTGTGTGTGTGTGTGTGTGTGTGTAACAGGAAGGGAACTTGGCTTTGTAGCACACATTAGCGAGATTCAGTACTCATGATTTCATTTGGTTTAGAGAGAGAATCAAATAAGTCCATAAAGTATTTTGTAAACTCTTTGAGTTCTCTGTAAATGTCAGTTTTTTTCATTTTTCATTAAGTTTTATATGCAATAGCCAAGTTTGTTTTCCTGTAATAAATGGAAAAAATTTGAAATAATAAAGCAAAGCACTTAGAATGTTTTGAATTTATAAATCATGCAGTTTGAATAACTGAACATGTTTTATTAACTGTTACAGTTGAACTTATTACCTTGCTGTTGCTCTTTCCCTTGAGGAATAACAAAAGCCGATTTGACATTTTTAAAGCTCTTTATAGTTAGGGTACAATCTATCCATCTAGGATGATTTTGTATCATGGATTCTGAATCCAGGCTTATTTGGACAGCCCATAACATTCATCTTCCATTTTGGTGCCTTTGTACAGCATGCTGTGCCCCTTGTCTGTTTATTCTTTTCAACTACATTTTCTGGAATCCCTGACTCCACAGTCCAACTCCCATTCCTGGAATCTTTTCCCCAATCACATCATCCATATTTTGCATTTATTTCTCTCTGCCTATAATTTCCCACCACTAGAATGTTAGCCCTTACATTGCAGAAGCATCCTTATTTTTGTCTTTGTGCTTCCAGCACCTAGATAGTGCTTGTTCGGTGGAATAGAATTGGAGAGTTGCCACCAGCTAAAAGACGATGTCCGCGTGGCCAAAAGGTTTATAATTATTCTTCTATATTGTCTTCCCTATCTGTGCACATGGGGTTCCTTTTCCAATTTGATTTGCATTCCTAATCAAAGTTATCCATTTGTGTCATAGTGTTGAGTTAAGACATTAGATTTAGAGTTACATGATGTGAATTAAAATAAACTCCTGGACCTGTTTTTTTTCATAGCTATGACCACAGATAACAATCACTTAATCTCACCAAACCTTAAGTTTCCCCAGGTACAAAATATATGTAATCACTTGTTCCTTACTCACTCACAGAGTTGGTATAAAGCAGCATGGAAGCAACTGTGTCTGACATTCAAACCCTGCCTCTGATGGTTACAATCTGGGTGCCCTTGGAAAAGTGATTCATCCTCCATCTTGGGCCTCAGTTTCCCTTTCTGCAAAATGAGGAGAGAGGACTACATTAATGGCTTTTTGGATATCTTTGCAACTCTAGGCTTATTTTCCTCTGGAGGACCAAATGATATACGAAATAAGCAAAGTATCTCTTAATAAATTTCAACTATTATTAAAGTATCTAAGTATGGAGGTTAGAGTATATTCATGTTTTCCATCAAATATGCAGCTGAATCATTTCCCTTTAAAAGCACTTATCACCGAGTCCTCCAGATATTCAAATGGTGATGGAATATAAAAGAAGCTCTTTATTTATTTATTTATTATTTGCATAACATATGTGTGGGTAATTCTTCAACAATAACCCTTACACAGCTTTCCGTTACAAATTTTTCCCCCCAACTCCCCACCCCTCCCCTAGATGGCAGGATATCCACTACATGTTAATTATGTTAAAATTGGCAAATCAAATATATGTATACATATTTCCAAACTTATCATTGTTGTGCAAGAAAAATCTTATCTACACAAACGATATATCAGATAAAGGAAACACAATGTAAGCAAACATCAATCAAGGAGTATGAGAATGTTATGTTGCGGTCCACATTTCACATCCCTCTCACTGGGTGTATATGGCTTTCTTCAGTGAACAATTGGAGGTGGTTTGAAACATTTCATTGTTGAAGAGAGCCATGTCCATCGGAATTAATCGTCATATAGTACTGTTGTTGCCATGTATAATGATCTCCTGGTTCTGCTCATTTCACTCAGCATCAGTTCATGTAAGTCTCTCCAGGCCTCTCTGAAATCATCTTGCTGGTCATTCCTTACAGAACAATAATATTCCATAATATTCATATACCATAATTTATTCAGCCATTCTCCAATTGAAGGGCATCTATTCAATTTCCAGTTTCTAGCCACTACAAAAAGGGCTGCCACAAACATTCTTGCACATGTGGGGCCTTTTCCTTCCTTTATGATTTCTTTGGGATATAAGCCCAATAGAAATGCTGCTGGGTCAAAGGGTATGCACAGTTTGATAACTTTTTGAGCATAGCTCCAAATTGTTCTCCAGAATGGCTGTATCCGTTCACAGCTCCACCAACAATGCATCAGTGTCCCAGCCCTCCCACAACCCCTCCAACATTCATCATTAACTTTTCCTGTCATTTTAGCCAATCTGACAGGTGTGAAGTGGTACCTCAGGGTTGTCTTGATTTGCATTTCTCTGATCAACAGTGATTTGGAGCACCTTTTCATATGACTATAAATAGTTTTAATTTCATCCTCTGAAAATTGTCTGTTCATATCTCTTGACCATTTATTGATTGGAGAATGGCTTGAATTTTTATAAATATGAGACAATTCTCTATATATTTTAGAGATGAGACCTTTATCAGAACCCTTAAATGTAAAGATGATTTCCCAATTTATTACTTCCCTCCTAATCTTGTCTGCATTGATTTTGTTTGTACAAAAACTTTTTAACTTAATATAGTCAAAGTTATCTATATGGTTTAAAAGAAGCTCTTTTTAATGGATTGTTAGAAAAATGAAGTCAAAGTCAGTGAGAAGATTTAGATGAGAAGAACTCTTAAATCTGTACCCTGTTCCAGGATTACTCTCAGGACCAGAAACATATTTTATAATTCATAATGATTTCTCTTAGATTAAACAGAAGCAATTTCCTTTTAAATTTGGATTTTGAAGTTAATGTGAGATCTTGAGTTTGTCTGTTCTGGATGCGCAAAGCCCCTAAATCAGATTGCTAATTTTTTACAAATCCATTTTTTAAGATGTAATAGAAAAGATCTTAGTCAGATAATCATCAAGCATTTATTAAGCGTTCATTATATGCCATGCATTGTAGTAAATACTAAGCATACAAGGAAAAGCAAAAATAGTCCTTGTCCTCAAGGAGGGTACACTCTGGTCCTTTGGTTGAGATAGTAGTAATATTACATTGACATTGGATATGGTGACACAGCGACTGGGAAGACTGAGGTGTAAGCTTGGAAATATTGAGCTTGAGTGGGCTGTAGCCTGATGTGTTTGATGTAGGCACCAAATGCTGGGATTCAGTCATGTGAAGAATTCACAGTGGCCATTCTCTTTGCCAAAGGGGAAATTTGTGTAGGAGAAGAAGTTTTAGACAATATGAAGAGATACAGTGGAACTAGGAGTGGTAAATATTAAATAGAATTGGGAGAGCATTTGGTCAGCAAGGAAAGGGATTTAACAATTAGTAATGGAAAAGGCAAGCGCTAATTAGGCATTCTCTTTTAATAGAGACTATGTTATATGCTAGGAGATTCCTCCTCCTCAAGTTGATAAAGAAAATCCAGAAGTAACAATTAAAAGGAGAGGGGGTGGGACGGAGTCTCCAGAGATCACCAAAAGCCCACTTAAGAACAAATGACCCAAATGATTTGGAGTGGGGTGCCACGGTGGGGTAGCCAAGATCCCAGTGAAGGAGATTGCTCTGGGGAGCTGAAATTCTATTTAATCCAAAAGCAATTTTCAGAAAGGGGGAAGCCCACCAGATTAAGAAAGCTATTCATAAAACCCTTTCTTAACAGGTCTAAGTTCATCCAGTGCCTGTGGAATTTGATTTAACAATTACTTGTCAAGAAGCAGGAGTTTAAGATAGAAAGACCCATCCACAAAGGACTGTGATAGAGTGGCCAATTTAGATTATCCAGCAGCCTCTTTTATGGCTGCAGAGCTTGGTCTGTGCATAGACACAGTGCAAGCAGATGTTATCCTGCATTAGCTTAAGTAAGATTGACTTTTTGCATGGATGTAATACAGAATACTTCATAAGTTACATATTCTAAGAACTAAATTCTCTACCTTAAGTTGCACTGTGTTAGAGTAGCAGCTGGATCTCACAAGCTCTTGTTCTATATGTTCAGTAACAGACAGACAAATGATTAGACCAGATATTCATCTTGCCCTATGATTTACACATTGCAGATGAAAAATAACAAGATTTTATGTAATTGCATTTTGCTCATGGCTTTTAAGCTGACTGCTTGTTCTGAATATAGAAATTATGCTCTCTTATTCCAAGGCTAACTGATCTAAAATAAAATCACAAAATTATGCAGATAACTAGTAAACACTTTTCAGTCTCCAATTTCAGATAACTATCAAAAGTCCCAATCAAGAATTTTGTAAGTGATAACTCAGTAGGAACTCTCTGGAGGTTTGGTTTTTCATTCCTGTCCCTTTAAGTAATGGAAGCAATTTATTGATTAATTTATTTTTTATTAAAGCTTTTTATTTGCATAACATATGTATGGGTAGTTCTTCAACATTAATCCTCACAAAGCTTTCTGTCACAAATTTTTTTCCCCTTAGTCCCCACCCCTCCCCTAGATGGCGGGAAATCCACTACATGTTAATTATGTTAAAATACTTGACAGATCGAATATATGTATACATATTAATGGAAGCAATTTAAAGGTGAAGAGATTTCAAAATTATTTCACCTGTATAAGGAAATTTTACCTCTAATACCAAGCTTTTTTTTTCTGAGCATGGAAGACCTTATTAGCAAGAGACGGAAGGACTAGCCCGAGGCTGGGAAGCATCCTTGTCAAATTTTTTCCTTCTGACTCTTTAAGTAATGTATCAAGCTAGGGGCAGTGGCTTGGCCATGACTGATTCCGCAGGTCTCTCTAAGGGAGAGAAGCATGGAAAAATCCACAGAGAGAGAGGGGACACCCCAAAATATACCCAGATGTTCTGGAAGGGCTGCTTCAGAATCTGCAAAGGTTGTTTCTGCTACTGTTGTTTTCCTGCAGCTTTTCTGCAGTCTCAGATCTGACCTGGCTTCTTTTAGTTATACTAATGGGCCTATTTAAAAACACACACACACACACACACACACACACACACACACACACACACACA